>CM043019.1:113694713-113754942 GCA_023690525.1 Holotrichia oblita
CTTGCATAATAACTGTCAGTTTGATAAAGTAATTTAATCTAATCATAGTTGTTAAGAGAGTAGCAAACTGGAGCATAGCGGTGGTGATTCAGGTCGACTTCCCAATCAACAATATACCGTGTATGCATATGGTTTATCTTTAGTATATTCAAAGAGTTACAAGTGTTGTCTCTTGAAGAATACGCTATTTTGGCCCTTTTTTGGCAACATTTTAATACTTTAATGAGTCAAATTTCGGAAAATTTGATTTATTGAAGCTTTGTAACGAGGAAAATTCTTGTTACTACTTTCAGAATTGATAGATTGGATACCACTTTCATCATTTAGGCAAGAAAGAATCTAGTGATGCACTGGCTGCCAATTCAAATATCGTGAAACTCTACTGAATTCATACACCCTTGAAAATACATTGAAAATGGTAGTACATTGTCACTTATCTACTCGTGCAGATACTGTGCAGCGTTGCAGTAAATTTCATTGAGCTCACTATGACAAAAAAACGACAGAGCAGAACTTAGAAAATGTGGAGTGGATTGACGGGAGCTTAGGTATTTGCAACTAGAAGTCATCATAAACAAAACAGTATTGCAAGGTTATCAAAGCAGGTATTTCCATAAATTATTGAAGTACTAACCCAATTGAAACAAAAATGAACGAAATAAACACAGCTATCTCTTCAACACTACAACAGCATAGGCGATTATTATGCTCGAGTGCTAGATTCTGATATGATAAAAGGTATCCTTTATGTATATACAATCACAAATTTTGTTATTTGTATCTCAAATAAAAACAATTAATAAAATCTACTATCCAGATAGATTGTATAAAAAGTGGAAACACATTTATATCTCCTTACTTTCTTTGTAGTGTAACTTCTTTTGCTGTGGATCTAGCACATTTTTTCTAATCAATAAAGTATCATTTGTTACCCACATAATGTACATATGTCCAGTCCGAACTAAAGCCTATACACTAGTTTGGCAAATGCGTTTTTAAACTCTCAATCCTAAAAACACACAAGTGTCTCAAACATCTCTATACAATGCGTAAGTTGAGTCACCAAGAATAAAGAAATCTGAATGACTACATTGATATTCAACAAATTTATTTGTAAAACCGAAATCATAAAGACAGCGTGATTTCAAATAAAACCGTGTCTACAACCCTGAGGATTAAAATTAAGAACCAATCATGGTCAGCGATATTGATAAAACTGAATTATGAAAACTGCCGAATTATCCAAAAATACCTCGTTCTATGTCTTCTTCGAGCGAGTATTGGTGACTCAATAACTTGTTTTAAATTCACTATGAAGTAGTAAAATTTTTATAATCTAAGATTGAAGAAATTCAAAGAGACCACCAAAATAAAATTGCACTGTCTCGTGGGAGAGATGACAGACACAAAATGGATCATTGACGACAACTTAAACAGCTATTTCAGTTACAGGGTTGTAGAATACTAGGATTAGATAAGGTTCATTTTTGTTTTACTTCAACTCCACTGTCTTTACCTGCATCTAGGCCTTTCAATTTGCGCTTCACCAACCTACTAGTAAAGGAAGAAACTTATCAGTTTTGAACGTTCTATTTCAAAAAAAGTTTTAAACAGCATTGTTAAATAGAAACTAGATTCTTCATAGGATTCCTGATGCGATTATATATGAAATACGATTACATGCAATTAAGATGAATAATAAATAAACTTGAGCAGAAACACAGGAAATTTTCTAGAAAAAAAAACTATCTGTTGATGGTCCTTTTTAAGGGAGTGACAACAAGAAAATGAAGATCTGGGCTCAAGAGAAAGATGTCGTTTTTTACATTACTCTCTAAATCTTATTCGTAATTGAATATGATGAAGAAGACGGCATTATTAATTACTCCCGTTATTATTAATTATTAATAATTCCACCGGAATCACGGAATTTCGCAGTTAGTGACAACGTAACAGTATGATTTTTGGAAAAAAATCAAATAAGAACGTGGGAATGTTTCGTCAGACAACTTTTTGAGTAAAATTGTTTCTGAAGATTGCATGAAACTTAAAAATTAAAATTTGAATATTCACGAAATTATTCGAAAGGATGTAAGTAAAAAATTGATGAAATACAGAATGTCAAAATGTTTCGTATTTGAGCAATTTCAGTGTATAATTTTTTGAGAATTTTTCAGAAACTTTCTAATAACTTTCTATAATAAAATATCAAATTCCAATATCGTATTTTTAGGGACATGTTTTTTAAATCATTCTTCTAAATAGTGTAATATATACCATTTAGGGGGTAACCATTAACAGTAAACCATAAATAATACGTTAATAATAACGTTATACATTGCATACTTAGTTTAAAACGATATTTGTTGTTCGGTAGAATAACTATTAATTATGCAACTAAATGATTCACAATCTATGTTTTTTAACAACAGAAGCACTTACAAAATTAGAAAGTGCAATATACCTGTAGCCCGAATGCCAAACTATTAATAAAGATTGCGTATTTAAGATTTCGTTGAAACAGAAAGGTCAAAATTGTAAACCTAAAAACTTTCAAAATCTAATATTTTTATAAAAATTCCTCAGATTATAGATCAGCTACGTATACGTAAAAAACTAAAGTCGCACAAATGAATCTAAAATTTAAAAAGGTTAAACACGAACATGAAATTACGAAGTAAATACACATCGTTTATAATCCTTATTACTCAAGAACAAACATCAGCATTAATTCTTACGTCAATATTTCTTCTTAACCTTTTGAGTTAATAATGACGTAAATCTTAAACATTTCATATTATTTATATTTACTCAGCCATTAGGTTCAAGAGGAGTGGTTTAAACCGTCTTAAAGTGAATGTTTATTAATAACTTGAATGTTTCCTACAAGGTGTAGGAAATTGAAAAGATATATTCGCTTCTCGTATTAATTTATGAACATTTCCACTGCGTTTATTTTTGTACAATATTATGTATGTATATGTACAGTCTGTTTCAGGAAAAGCCTCATCATTCACCTTATGATGTGGAGGAGAGAAACAAGATTTAATGGCATTTCCATCTAAGACTACAATGAACCCTATAATTCAATGAAAATTCCTGTCAGTTAGAGGTCTGTTTTCAAAGATTCAATTTGTAGAGAGCAGCTAATAACACTAGGATTCATAACCTAAAGGCCTGCAATATCCTTTCAATGAAAGAATTATTCTTATCCATAAAAAATTTGCCAAAAATATCAATTAGTCAAATGCCCCGGCAGTGAGAGAACGTAAAATGACACAAAATCTTTCAACCAACATTAAAAAAAGACAATGACATAGGAAACAGGTATTACACTAGCAAAGAAATCAAACCTGAAATATTGATCATGGTTCTGCATTTTTAAATAATTATATTGTCAAAATTTGAACAGGAAAACGGACTGATGACGATCATAACATACATGGCTTTGTTCATTATCGTTTCCAAGCAGTATATTCATCAAGAAAAACTTACCACACATCCGGCTTTTGTATTAGTTCCTGAAAACCGTTCAGATTCTTCAAAACAAATTTAATAATTAACAATAATACATTTCCTTAAATCATGCATTAGTTTCTTTTTTAGTACTTACTTATCACGAATTACATTTCTTTTAATACTGCACTCAACATATCTGAAATGTTGAAAAATCTGCATTAATTCTATTATTTATTTGAAACGAAAGGAAGGAAGATAGACGACAAACAGTATACAGCGATAATAGTAAGTACATAGGGAAGAATCAAGACGATAGTAGTTTTTACTAACACATATGTAATATATACAATGAGACATAACACTGGTGAATACATTAAAAAGAACACTGCAAAATTTGTTAACACGGTGCAAAGAAACAAGAAAAAACTATGTACGTAATAAAGTGCTACAAATAAATTTTCAAAATAATAAAAAGCTACAGATTTCATTAAAATTAGAAGCGTGAAGTTTAAAGCAGTAAAAATAACCTGAAGTTACTGTGTTACAGATAATTAATATTAAAAAAAAATGGAGGCACATATCCTGCACCCTTTTTGGCGAAAAGTTTCCTTATGACACCAGCAATTTTCATTTAGTTAAAATCGGATTGTTTCATATCCGAAAAAAAACTCTTTTAATAACTGAAATGCTTAAATACCATACTAACTATATTTCACTTACCCTAATTGGCACTGCAATGTAGTAATTCTATTCCATAAAAAATTAAATTTGCTTGACACAATATGTAGAATAAAATTAATATATTGGTACATACATTATCAGCTTTAAATACTTTCTCTAATCTTCTATTTTCTGATAAATTTCCACTTTGGCTGAATAAAAACAACAATGGACAATAAATAGATATATTCCAGAATATGTAGATTGTTTTTGTTTAAAACTTGTTGACTGGGATATCGAAAAGCACAGTCTATCAAATTTTGGCCGAAGATTTGATCAAATAGAAGATCTGTGCGCGCTTCGTGCCACATACTCTGACAGACGACTAAAAAGATTGGAGAGTTCAGCGTTGTAAGGACATGTAAAAATTGTGCCAAAGGAATCCGGCAAACATGTCATCCATTGTAACAGGCGATGAAACAAAAACAAAAGGTCAGAGTGCGGTATGGAAGTCACCAGAAGAGCTAAATGAGAAACATTTCGCTTTCAAAAGAGCAAAAACAAGATAGTGCCTGCCGTTTCCTTCGATTCAAAGGAAATTGTTCACAGTGAATTTGTCCCAGTTCAGACAATGAGACCAGAGTATTATCTGGGTGTTTTACAACGATTGTGGACCAGAATTGGACGAGTTCGACTGGAATATGGAGAGCTAGGCAGTTGGTTTTTGTTGCACGACAATACACCATCGCACAAGACCATCATGGTAATGAATTCTTCACCGTATTCACCTTATTTGTGAACCTCTGTCCGACTTCTGGCTATTTTCCAAACTGAAATTGGCGATAAAAGGATATCGTTTCGATATCATCCCGGTCATCCAAAAGACTTCGACTACCATACTAAACGCCATTCCAGCTAATGAGTATAAAAATTGTTTCGAAAAAATTGTTGAACGTTTTCTGTGCTTTATTGACTTAGAAGGAGACTATATTAAATAAACAAGGATAAAAAATCAAAATAATAAATGCTTTGTATTTTTTTGACCAGTCTAATCGGATCTGGGACAGATTGTGTATACTCAAAATTATTTTATTTTTGATACGCAAAGGGGGAGGGAGGAGGGTACAATTTTCGCCGTGTCTACATCTAGTTTATGTAAGCATTTATTTAAAAAAATACATATTCAAACACATCACCCGATTTATTTCTATTGGTTTGTCAATGGGAACATCTAATTTTTCTGTAAACGTTCCTAACTATTTACGATCTCTACGAGCAAGAATTATACGACATTTTATGTAAGCTCATACCTAAAAGCTTAGGTGAAATAAATTTTAAAAAGAACACAGATATAACCCTGAAATTCTAGAATATGCACAGCCCTGTTTTATAATACGTTTATGAAGTTCAACTGGCAATACTCGACAACCAGCAAGAATTTATTAAGGTAGAAGATATGCCGTTTAATCGTGATATGTAGTACAGCTTGATTCATTTGCTCTAACGAGATGTGGGCCACGCTCAAGCAAAAGAAAGGACTTTTGAATTACTACATAGTGTCCAAACAATTTATTCAAATTTTGAAAAGAATTGAAAAAAAGAAATTTTGATGGGAACATCTGTGTGAAAATCGTTATCAATCAAAAAACAAATTTCACGGTTTTTTTTTGGAATCTGAGAGGTTGGGGATTACTCCAAGATTGAAAAGTTTATTGCCTTAGATTAGCTATTTATGAGTTTACACATAACATTTAAATTTAAAAAGGTGGATCAATTTTATGTCAGGATTGTGGGTTATTACATTCTAGCTGGAATTTTTAGTGTAGTTATCAGCTGACGAATTCAGCACGAACGGTTGACTTTGTTCATAATTATCGTAATTGAAGACAGAAGGAGATTGTTTAAAGACAAACAAAATTTCTTTAATGAAATGTTTCCTAACACAAATCCTAGTCCCAAAGTGTCAGTACTGTAAACAAACCATAGATCCTTACCAAAATTCCATAAAAAAGTCAATTTACTTTTGTTCAAATCAACTAGCAATAGATTATAAATTGTGCTAAGCATCTGTTCATAGGATTCTCAAAGAAGAAAACACATTCTTATAAGATCCAAGTCACCTATTGACAGATATCGAACAAAATATTATTCTCTCATCAAGCCAAATTCTATTTACGTGAATCAGTAAACAACAACAATTACAGATATTGCTCACGTAATGTCGGATTACAACAAGATGAAGCCCTCCTCCCTTCATGACTGTATGAAGGTCCGAAATTATTTAAATACAGCTTCTTCACAAAGATGAATCGGAAGGACAAGATTTATCGAATGGCCACCAACATCATCGGATTAGCAATAATTAGGTTTTTCTGGTTAGGGACATCTTAAAGGAAAAGTTATACCAACCTGAAAAGTGAATTTGAGGAAAGATTAGTCGTTGTCAAATCTCCCAAAGTTGGAATTTGCACATTTAATACACTCAATAATTTCGTTTAATATCTTAATTTTTGCTCAACCGTAAATAAAAGCTTTGCTATCAAAATACAAAAGGCAAGGCAGTTGTCCAGAATATTTTTATATTTGAATATCTATGTAAGAATTCAAAAGTTTGATTTTGTTCAAGTTTGGGCCAAATTTTCTTAATAAATTAAGCTTCTACATGGATAGCGATCCACAAATTCTTCATACGCATCCATTTAGAAAATGTAGAAAGTGAATACTTACATAATGGTGCGATATAGCGATGTTGTGTATATAAAGGAACTTTAGAACTCGCGAAAATTTCAAAAATCTAAAAATATACTGGGCATTCTATTTAAAAAAAGTAAATTGCATACAATTTCGAGCAAAAATATCTAGATTAGAAGTATGTTTTAATGATATTGGTTTAAAATTTCGAGCAAAACATTTAGATGATCTAGGCGACACAACTGAATAACCCTCTAAATTACTTAAAATATTTTATTTATGCAAATTCATATCTATACCTGTGTTGTGTGGAGTTTTACTGTGAGGAAATATAAATAACAAATATGCACTTACAACGCTGCTTGAAAGAGAGATCAATCCGACACGTTACTAATCAATCTAGTACCACACGTATAAACCTTACGTTGCGTATTCCATAATAATTCTATTTTTACAGCGCAAGTTCATTTTCCATTTTCCATTACGCGTATTTTATGTAACATTTTATAGACTACCGTGTAATGAAATCTCATAAAAAGCTTGCCGCTAATAAAAGTATGGCCAACATGAAATGTCCGATGTCGAAAGTTTATGTTAGGGTATTCAGGTACACCGTCACATTCAACGATATTTCATTAGATTTCAACTGACATACACGTAAAAAACTGGCTCGTTTTACGATTCCTAATACTGACCTCCATAAACACTCATACTTATCATTTGTATTTCATTTCTGTAATTTTCTAAAGTTGTATCAGAAGAAAAGTTTTTATTGTACCGCAAACAATAGCTGTATATTCCTGGATACATCGATCAATGACCCGGCTATATTAAGCGTTCAACTTCCTTCAAGAACATCCACTAGAAAAAGTCGATATACATTTTATTTATTACAGCACTAATGATTTGGGGCAAACCATATCTTAATAATCCTCCACTGACGTCAATAGCGTTCAAAAATAAATACATTAGGACCTTTCAATCGAACGGAACCCATAACAAAAATAAAGCAATAGCTCTTTGGAGTTTTGGTGATTTAAATCAGACAAAATCTTCTTTTAGCTAAAGATAGAATTTAGGTAGTATAGATTGACTCTGGCTTTTATGTACTATTTATGATAGAATTAGATTATTTTTATTGTCTTCTGATTTTTGCTAGTTTGTTATACGTCTGTTTCAATATAGATTTGTCATTGTAACACTAAAATATGTCTACCATTATCTGTCAACTGACTTCGATTTAAGATTGTAGAAACAGTTTCGAGGATGTTGTTATCTTTGACCAGATATTGCTTATAGAGCTATTTAATTTCTTCCTAAATATTTAGAAAGATTCCTATCCATTCTCTCAACGCTGGGGAATAAAATCAAATCTACGATAATTAGGTACCTAGCGTATTTATGTAATACCTTCACCGTATCACAGCAATATCTTATGACGCGATTTCTTGTTTATACTCTCGTATTACGAAAATCTGCAGGATTAATATATTTCCCGAAGAATCTTCCTCGGAAATCCTTTGATTCCATCTCCTAATATTAGAAAAAGAGAGAGAAACACCTTTGTGCGTCCATCGGCAAATTTAATTTAACCTCGAAGCTAATTCCAACCTCAGAGTGCAATCCTCGTTCACAAGCAATTGGTTTCAAATCCAATAAGCCGCCGCTAGCAACAGCAGCTAGTAGCCGCTGCTGTAGACGATGTTGCCAGCCTTTCGCGTCATTTCAAACATCAACTGGTAGGTTAGTTCGTCGTGTGTACCTGTTCCAAACCCGTTCGTATGCCTTCATTTGTGCGGAAGCTTAATGCGAGAATTCAACAAGTGTTATCTTCATTGCAATGGCGCAATTCTAATAAAAATGTAGTGTTCGTCCGAGCAATTGTCTTCTGTTCGTGTAGACCAGCAGGACGTCCGTTTCTTTCCTTTCCGTTCCATTTATTTAGAAATTGGCTGTGAAGTGGCGAATTTATTTTGTCGTTTTGAAGGCGCATATACGTGCATGTGTTCCGCATGTGCACGTACTAGGTCTTTCTTTTTCGACGAAACCCGACGATGGCTCACTTAATACGTGATACAATTCTGGATTTACGTGATCTCGTTACCTGCTCCGCCTTAACTCATATTTAATTGGCGCTGATGGTATCGATTTGCCAGTAATCGCATCTGAGAGTGGCTTTATTGGATCGCATGAAAGAATTATATTGCGTTTAATGCTAAATACTTTTTGACCATATTATAAAGTGTTTGTATCTTTATATAAAATCTAACGCCATATATGGTTTCAACTGAAGTTTTTAAATTATTTTTTGTTAATTGATTTATTCCGCCCAGTTTTAATGATGCTATTAGAGTTTCATGGATATGTAGAACATTTGCCCCCAAAAATTTCGGGGAAGGGTCAGCCAAAATATGGGATTACTTGGAAGATTGGGATCAATGTTAAGGCAAAAAAAAAATGTGATTACTAATGAGCATTACCTGACAGGGAAATGCTGCAGTAAAACTACGAATTTGTTTACTTGTAATAGAAATAAAAGAAGGCAAGTTGAGGTCCGTGAAGTTGGCACCACAAAGTGGTCAAAAATCGGCAAAAATGCTAGAAAGGATTGACCATTTATTGACCACTATTGACCATCAGCGATTTCGATTGACCACCTTTTGTTTAGGCTACAGCCGCTATACCCATATTTTGGGGTCTAATGGTGAAAATGCTAAAATTAACCAATATAGACATTTTTTTCATCGGATACGATTGACCATCGTTTGACCATGTTTGACCACCCTTCACATTTTCAAAATTTTCAAAAAAAAAATTTTTTCGAATTTTTTTTTTACTGCAAACTATGAAATTTTGTTGCAGTATAGGATTGACCAACGTTTGACCATGATTGACCACCAAATAATTTTTTTGAAAACTTAAAATATTTGAGAAAAACGAAAAAAACAAATTCATATCTCCAATGAAATGACATCTAACCCAGATAATGTCATAACCTCTTGCACCGCATTTTTCACAAGTTTCGAGAGGTCGTTTGACCATCCTCCGGTTAAATTTTATCCGATCTTAAAGTTACGTATAACAGTTTCAAAGTTTTTCGCATTTTTCACAAATTTTGAGAGGTGGTCAAACGCTGAAATTAATAGAACTTAATGTCTTGTGCCTCTAGACCACATAAAACTGAAAATTATCGTTTGACCACCCTCCAGTAAAATTTTATCCGATTTTAAAGTTACGTATAACAGTTTCAAAGTTTTTCGCATTTTTCACAAATTTTGAGAGGTGGTCAAACGCTGAAATTAATAGAACTTATTGTCTCGTGTCTCTAGACCACAGAAAACTGAAAATTATCGTTTGACCACCCTCCGGTTAAATTTTATCCGATCTTAAAGTTACGTATAACAGTTTCAAAGTTTTTCGAATTTTTCACAAATTTTGAGAGGTGGTCAAACGCTGAAATGAATAGAACGTATTGTCTCTAGACCACATAAACCTGAAAATTATCGTTTGACTACCCTTCGGTTAAATATTATCCAGATCAGAGGAACATTTGTTACAAGATACAGTCAATAAAGATGTTTGACTGTATCTTGTAACAAATTTTCGACTCCCATAGCTCAAATTTCTCCGTAAATCAAATTTTGGTGGCAAATGTTTAACAATTTATATAGGTACATGTTACCGTAATTGGAAGTTTTTGTAACTTCAATTATTTTTGAAAGACTTGCTAAATTAGAGTTACTATTAGATCGCAACCACTACACTTGTTTCGTAACCGTATGATTTAAATGTTCTAGAAGCTGTAGGGCACTGGACGTTTTATTAGCATACTTAAAAGTCTAGTCTTTTTGACGATGGCTACACTAAATTTTGACTTGATATTTGAAAAATTTGTAAATGACACCTTGTATTCGTTTAACAATTTATGGTTACATATTGCTAAACTAACTAAAAACTTAGAAACTGTTATACGTAACTTTAAGATCGAATAAAATTTAACCGAAGGGTAGTCAAACGATAATTTTCAGGTTTATGTGGTCTAGAGACAATACGTTCTATTCATTTCAGCGTTTGACCACCTCTCAAAATTTGTGAAAAATTCGAAAAACTTTGAAACTGTTATACGTAACTTTAAGATCGGATAAAATTTAACCGGAGGGTGGTCAAACGACAATTTTCAGTTTTCTGTGGTCTAGAGACACGAGACAATAAGTTCTATTAATTTCAGCGTTTGACCACCTCTCAAAATTTGTGAAAAATGCAAAAAACTTTGAAACTGTTATACGTAACTTTAAGATCGGATAAAATTTAACCGGAGGGTGGTCAAACGATAATTTTCAGTTTTCTGTGGTCTAGAGACACGAGACAATAAGTTCTATTAATTTCAGCGTTTGACCACCTCTCAAAATTTGTGAAAAATGCGAAAAACATTGAAACTGTTATACGTAACTTTAAGATCGGATAAAATTTAACCGGAGGGTGGTCAAACGATAATTTTCAGTTTTCTGTGGTCTAGAGACTCGAGACAATAAGTTCTATTAATTTCAGCGTTTGACCACCTCTCAAAATAGGTGAAAAATGCGAAAAACTTTGAAACTGTTATACGTAACTTTAAGATCGGATAAAATTTAATCAGAGGGTGGTCAAACGATAATTTTCAGTTTTATGTGGTCTAGAGGCACGAGACATTAAGTTCTATTATTTTCAGCGTTTGATAACCTCTCAAAATTTGTTAAAAATGCGAAAAACCTTTGAAACGGTTATACGTAACTTTAAGATCGGATAAAATTTAACCGGAGGGTGGTCAAACGATAATTTTCAGTATTCTGTGGTCTAAAGACACGAGACAATACGTTCTATAAATTTCAGCGTTTGACCACCTCTCGAAACTTGTGAAAAATGCGGCGCAAGAGGTTATGACATTATCTGGGTTAGATGTCATTTCATTGGAGATATGAATTTGTTTTTTTCGTTTTTCTCAAATATTTTAAGTTTTCAAAAAAATTATTTGGTGGTCAATCATGGTCAAACGTTGGTCAATCCTATACTGCAACAAAATTTCATAGTTTGCAGTAAAAAAAAAATTCGAAAAATTTTTTTTTGAAAATTTTGAAAATGTGAAGGGTGGTCAAACATGGTCAAACGATGGTCAATCGTATCCGATGAACAAAATGTCTATATTGGCTAATTTTAGCATTTTCACCATTAGACCCCAAAATATGGGTATAGCGGCTGTAGCCTAAACAAAAGGTGGTCAATCGAAATCGCTGATGGTCAATAGTGGTCAATAAATGGTCAATCCTTTCTAGCATTTTTGCCGATTTTTGACCACTTTGTGGTGCCAACTTCACGGACCTGGCAAGTTGCCGGTGTACCTAATAGTCAGACATTACTACCTGAAAAGCATTTGTGCAACTTGGGTTTCGTATTTGATTTCATTTGACGAGGCTATCAGGAGAATAACGAAGCACTACCTACGTCATTCCGAAGTATTCCATTGCATTAGGAAGAAAACTCTCATCGTTGAGAACTTGATCTTTGCTGAGGTTATGGCGCTATCCATGAAAAAGATACTGCGATTCTTGAAAGAAATTTAAAACGAGGGAGGACACTAGGCTTGTAGCCGTAGTGAGGGTACTGTCTAGCGCTACACCATAGAATCCAAAACATTTATGTATTCAAACATTTGGTATTAAGGAAAAAGATGTTGATAATCATTTTTCATTCAATAGGTTAAAAAGTTTTTGATGCAGAATTTTTCTAAATATATTTTGCGTGATTTTATCCTACACAATGCAACTATAGAAGAAAAATTGCAAAAATGTATTTATTTGACAACCTGGAATATTTCCTCAACTTTTTCATCTAATTTAGCCAATTTATGTGAAATTCCTTTAATAAGGCGTTGTATAGCTTCAGCAGCTATGCCATCTTCTAACATAATTACGTTGCATACAGAATCAGCTATCGCATAAAGAATACTGAAATTAAGTATGTAAATATCTATTGCAACATCGATAACAGGTTGCTTAACCTAGATCGAATCAAGATATTCAGCTAATAAATAAATAAGAATTCATTACGAATCCTTTACAAGCTTCCGATACTAATAATCTTGGAGAGATTAAACGGAGTCGCCTCTTATCGTGACTCTCAGAGACGGTCGGAGGAACCAAGGCCCGTTTGTAGAAATTATACGGAATAACTTATTTTCCAAAGTAAACATACTAAAAAGAAGTGTATCTCCCCGATCTTATTTATTTAACTTGCTTATGTTTGTCTACGGAGTTCTACCAGCGAAAGAGAGGAACCCGTGATAGGAATCTTTTTATACCCTCTCAGCAGCTCGAACCCGATAAACAGGAAATCTTTTTATTACCGACTTGCACGGAAATACATTTCCATGCTACGGACTCAGGTATAAACCGTGTTGTGTTTGTATGAATTTGAAACTGCAAAGCTGTATTGTACCTATATATGTATAGTACGATACTTTACGTTAAAGTTAATTAAAAAAAAACTCAATCGTTAAAATGTTGTAATGACTTTAAAATTATAATTTTTATCTTGAATTATCAGTTTTATGGTTACAAAATTTCTCTTATAAATTTTAAAATAACGTAGTGTTTATTTTCTATATTTAGTGGAGCCTTAACCCCAGCACTTATTTAATTAATGTTTGTGATGTTTAAAACCGCTGAACGCCTCATATATAATTAATTAAAGTTCGCGGTAGGTTCTACATTTTGGAATTCTTATAAATTGAGTTCAATCTGGCAGAACTCTAAATCATGTATTGTATTTATCACACTGTTACAAAAAAGTTGGCCCACGTATTTTAGTGCCGTTTTGTTGTTATGAAATATACATACTGTTGTCATAACTTATTTGCCAAATGGCATATTTCCATTGTGTGAATCTTACGAAATCCCAATTAATTTAATGTTCTTCTTTATCAATTACTAATGTTTTCGTGGTGAAACTATTTTCAATTAACGTATGTATGTACATACATGTGATAAGCATGAAAATAATTGAATATAAAACTACGTTTTTCAATGCAAAAAAAATTTAAGTTCCAATTTTGGTTCACTTCGCTCGTAACAGAAAAAAAAGTTCTTTTGTAATAACAACCCAACAAAGTCGCTCCTTTACCATGGCACATGCTACTAATGTTTGTCTTTCAATTCTACTGCTCTAAAGCTTCACTACCTAATACTAATTTTCAGTTTAAAATATTATGCTATTTGTGTTAAAGTTTGTGAATGTATTAAGCACGTCTCATGGATTTTCCACACCTTCTACGAGTAGAATGTATACTGAAGAATGGATGTGTTTTCTGTTCCAAGGTGTACTTCCTTTTGCAGATATATTTTTGCGTATTAATTATGAAAGTTTCAAATGCTCAGTTTTTCAACTTGCTCAGCTCTTTTACAATGTAAAGGAGATACTTATACAAACTTGATAAAACCATAAAAACATTTCTCTGTTGAAAACATACACATACATGCAGGCTATACCATTTTGGAATTGAAAACAACACATGTTCCAGTGTTAAGCAGATCATCAAGTACTTTTTATTAATTATACAGTGAAGAAGGTGAAATTATAACTTGTGCATACTACGTAAGTTATTGTTCTGTCGGACTAAGTTCAATCATAACAATCTTAATGCACAACATAAATCTAAGGAAGAGGTTTCGTTTTGATTTAATTTTTTTTGCTAATTATTTGCAATTAGCAATATTATGGGCTAATATTGCTCATATTAATATTATGGGTTGTGTACATTGTTACATAGGTAAGTTATTAATTGCTACCATTACAACGGTTATAATACTTCGACTGACTTGACAGCTTTATTGTTAGTGTTAAGGTTATCACTATTCATCACCAAAGAGAGCCAATGCACCAAAAGCTAGCAAAAAAAACACGAAAACTAATACCAATTTTCTGTAGCACTGCAGGTGTCTTACTTATTCAGTTTTAGTTGCCATTGAAAAAGCCTGCACTAAAGAAATTGATAGTCCAATTTATTTGGGGAGAGGGTGGAGGGGGGTGATAAGCAAACTTCAATACTTTTATGCCACAATGTATGGTAGTGCCTTCTTGCGGTCAAAGATGTGAAACTGTAAAAGCATGCGAACTTGATTAAATATGTTCTTTACTACTGGCTCAGCCTAAGTGAATAATAAGTCTTATAAGGAAGTTGCTGGTGAATGCTTGCCTTATATGTCGACAACTGTTAAGTTCGTACATAATAGTTAGGTATTATGTCTTATGAGTAGCATCTGTCTATTTCTGTGTAAGTTAGATATTTTTAGCATATTATGAAATCGCAGGAACTTCCTGTGTCCTGTCCTGTGTATGTAGCTGGATTCCCAGCCACACGGGCGTGAAAGGAAACAAGGCGGCAAATCAGCTGGCCAGACAAGGTTCGTCAAGGCCTTTCATAGGTGCAGGCCCTTCCTTCGGCATGTCCAAACCACAAATGAAAAAGTCCATCTACGAATGGACACAAAATAAGTCCAAGGAATGGTGGAAAAGATCACCAGGACAAAGACAGGCTAAGGAGTTCCTAAGGGAACAGGGGCCTGAAGACCTACTGAGTAAAGACAGGAAGACTGTCAAAGTGATAGTAGATCTGATGACCGGTCACTGCAGACTGAATAGGCATATGTTTAACATCGGCCTGGCAGATGATGCTCTGTGCAGATTCTGTCAAGAGGAATAAGAAATCCCAGTTCATGTTTGGTGCCACTGTGACGGCCTAGCAAGGACAAGGTTGCTAGCAATGGGCGTAGAGAACCCTACAGCTAACGACTGCATGAAAGAGCCGCTCTCAAAAATGATAGGTCTAATTAAGAAGGCGAAAGTAGAGAGCGTTCGCAATAGACCTGTAAAGGTCGCGGTGAAACCGGCTCTCATGCCACCCCACTCCTAACCTAACCTCCTGTATCAAAAGAAATGTGAGTGCTCACTAAATCATTGAATAATTGAGAATCGATACAGCACAGCCTGCTACTGTAGAGAACACAGAAACAATGCATCTTGAATATAGAGACATACAGGGTTAAAAAACAGATTTTACGTATTGAAATCGGGCATACCTATCATATTTTCAAGGACGGTGTACATTACAACAAAATACAAACTAACTAAATATCTCAATAATTACGCTAGATAAGTATAAAGAGTTCTGAAGCAGAATGAAACGAAGAATCCATGTTATAAACAGTCTGTACAAGTGAATATAATGTTACACTGTACGTCTATTATTGGCTAGCGATATATTTTTTTCTATCAAATATCCTGGAAAGATGCTATCAGAGCAGACATGATCAGACAGCATATAGATTAGTACAATGCGTGTCATCCTAGCTCAAAGTTGATTATTGAGATTTTTATTTCTACATGTCTTTAGGACATTTGGTATTTTATTAAATATGTTACTGGCAGTTTCTGTATGATCTACAGATAGCAACAGATCTAACGATCTAAGACCTAACATGATCAGATTGTCTATGTGGATAATAATGAATAAAAAAAAATCGTTAACAGGAGTAAATAGTTTATTTGCAACTATTCTTTGGAAAAATAAAATCACAAACAGCAAATAGGATAACCAAAATATTTCTATGACAGTGTCGTCCAGCTTTTCAAAAGAAAAAATATAACGGACGTGTAGCACAGAAAATACGATGTATGTACGTACTAGTTAGCTAAACAGAAGTAAATGGAATATGTCCAGAGGGGTGTGGTGAAGAAAAAGATGAAGCATTCAATCCGAAGATTTGAAAGCTTACGGCGAAACGTGGCGGCGGATATATTATTGGGGGTATATATATGGGCGGTGGAAGTTGGAGAATTAGTTTTCCGAATAATATGAGCGAGTAAATACAGAGAAATGACCCTTTGCTACTATATATGATTTAATTTTTTTGCTCAGAAGTAAAACAACTTAATTAATCGTAAAGCTGGGAAGGCAGGATGGAATTGATAACCTCACTATTGACTTAGCAAAAATTACATAATTGCGGAACCTGTTCATGGTGCAGTAAGAAAGCAACGTTACCGTTTAATGAAAATTCTAGTTCATAGAATATAATATGAAAAGCAACTTTCAAATAAGTTCAAATAAGTTTTAATAAATAACAGAAAAGAATTTTTTTTTGTATTCCGAACTGTATTTTCTTTCATTTTACAGGTTTCCGAGTAAGAATAAGATTAGTAAACAACTGCTACATAATTATCCTGAGAGTCCATGATAATGATAATAAACGACAAAACATGGGTAATTTTTTAAAAGATTATAACTTTTCTATATTTTAGTTAGATCTGAGACTACACAAATTAAATTTACTGCAATTTTCTCTCTTCCCTTCTCTCACTCTTTAATATACTAGAATTTCACGACATGTGTTTATGTTTTCATAATGAATTGCTATATAATTACTATGCCATAGTTTCTGTTTTGTAATTCTTAATTTGAAGCAAAAAGTTGAATGTTAATGAATTTATGTCATGCAAAGAAAAAGTCGTAGTCCACATCAAATTGGCTTCAATCGACATTATATAAATTTCTTGGAACGAACTGCAACAAATTTACCTATCTAACAATTACATAACTCTCTATTGATGCAGAAACCTATGTATAAAGGATATACATAGTCATAATTTCGCAATATTTCACGAAAATTTCAAATTTTCTGATACCCATCACACCTTCAACACAAGTCACTAAAGTCGCTGATATACACGAATATTGTTAATGGAATAAAAATAGATTTAACACCATATTGGTAACCTTGACGGATTGTACCTGCTATCATTAACATCATGAATAAATTTTATCTAAACGCGTCACAACCTTGAAACTAGTTCATCACACGGACAACAAAACCAGCATGGGTTAAATACATCGCAAAAAGGTGAACAATTTCCTCGTTATGAAACGAATAAAATGGGAGCGCTTCTCACGACTTCACTTCGGATTTGTTCAATAACGTCTTTACTGTGGGAAATTCTTTGCTGTAATAATTCCTAGTGCAATCGTTAGGTACACGTAAACGGTAACGGTTCCAGGATGAATCATTGTTAGTGTACTTGTTTCCTTTAAAATACACGCAATTTGGTACAATGAAATATAATTACAGTAGAAATCATGCTAATCGAAAATCTATAAGTTGAACGTTATCTCATTGTTTTGAAAACGGATTCAAATTACGTTTAATTATATTTTAAACAAGTATATTTAAGAAATACATATATCAGAGGTCAGTCTCTTGTTAATGTGTTGTATGTAAGTATGTTAATATTAACTATTATATAAGACGAGAAATTAAGCACTAGGTGTTAATTAAGCGTTGCCAAATAAAAATAGTAATAAACATACTGATTTCGTAGGTGATAAATTCGTTTTACGTAATACAAAGCCAGAACTAATCATCGTATACATTATTATTATTACCGGTATAGACTTGTTCTTTTTAATATTCTTTAAACATAAGATTAAGATATTTATCTTCGGTGCAGCTCGTACAAGTGTTACGGCAAATTATAAAAGAATAAATATGAAGAGATGTTAAAATAAATACAGAAAAAAACCTAAGCATCAATAAACTGTTTATTGCAGGCTGTAAACTTTTGTTTTATATATATAATTGTACTTATAAGCAGAATAGCGTATAATTTCGACACACCAATGTGAAGTCAGAATAGGTCATCAACATGTTGGTGATGCGTTATTGCCGACGGTTGCCGCGACAATGCGTCACCCTACTTATAAGTTACGAAACCGATACTGTCGTCATTAGATCAACTTTGCAAATTTTTAAATTAGCAGTTTTTGTATAATAGTAATTCTAACCACCAAGATTTAGAGTTTGCAAAAATATTGCATGACAGCCTGGCAGTATACAGTTCACACTTTTCTAATGCATCTTATTCTAGTATCAAATCAATTGAATATATATTAACAAGGAAATGTTTTTGAATGAGACGTTGAAATATGCAATGTGATACACTGTTTGTTAGAAAATCCGAATATTTTGTTACAGCAGCATTGTTTTAAAGCAAGTAGAAGTCCAAAGTTTGTCTAAATTCTAGTGTTTGAATTATTAATTTGTCTGTAAAATCGAGAATATTAAAGGTATGTTCGCAGAGTAAACTAAATTAATCAGAAATTGTACGACGCACGCGTAATAAGATGTAAGCGTTCGCAGTAAAGAAATACGAAATTTGATGAGTTCGAAATTAGCAGGTTGTTGTTCGCAGAGTGTCGAAATTGTAGCTGGAAATTGTATTTGGACAGTCGAAAGAGTCGGTAGAAATATCTCCAATTTAGAATTAGCGTCTGCGCACAGAAAAGTTTAGGTCTACCTGTAATACTTCTCTGCATGGCTCCAGTTTTAAAACGAAACGGCGAAACAAAATAGGATAAAATAAAAAATAAATAATACAAATATAGAAGTGAAGTATGCTGCTATAAATATAAGTGAAGTGTGCTATTACAAATATAAGTGAAATATGTACAAGTACGGGAAACCCGTTCACACAACAAAAATACGTATTAGTTGACAATTTCGATTTTCTGGCAGCGCATGCGCATTCGACAAATTCCAATTAAACTGAAATCGCAAGAAATTCACTCTGCGAACATACCTTAAACCTCAAGTAATTACTTTTCAAAAGTTCATGAAATTTTGACGTGACGTTTCGTAGTACTGTAAAAAAATCCTTGAACAGGTGGTTACTAAATACTTTGTGCCACAATAATATCTGAAGATCAAAAAAATATTACAAAAATTAGTAAAAAAATTCATTTAATACAGTGTTGGACAGTCTGACAGCACAGAGGTCTACACAATGAAGTTATACACATTAATCAAGAGGCTAAGTTCTTAGGAGTGAGCTTAGACTCTAAGCTAAACTGGTGCTCACATTTGAAAAAAAAAATGACCGACAGATCTAAACGGGTGTTAATAACAATCCGTAGAACAGTTGGAAAAACATGGAGACTCAAACCGCATATGACGCACTGTATACTAAGGTAGTAAAACCCATGATAATTTATGGCTGGTGGTTGGTTTGGCGGCCAAAAATCACACCAAAGCATGCGATAACTAACCTCTCGAGAATTCAGAGACTGGCATGCCTATGTACAGTCGTTGGCCATTAAATTAGGACCACCAATGAAATTACCAATTTCGGAATAAAATGAGAATAAAACAATGTATTATCAGCGATTATTTTATTAAAAGTCATGTAAAATTGAAAAGCTATACTTTTGATTAATATTTAGTATTCCCTCCCTTTGCCTTAATGACAGCAACTATCCTATTGGGCATACTCTCAATTGATTTTATTATGGTACGCTGTATGGCTTCATTATTTGTCCAACTTTCTTCGATTGCTTCCATCAATTGTTGTTTGCTGGTACATTTATGTTGGGCAACAATCCTTTTTAACGTGTTCCACACGTTCTCAATGGGATTGAGATCGGGTGAGTTTCCTGGCCATTCCAATAACGGTAGATTTACCATGTCCAAATAGGCTTTTACGGATTTTGCCGTGTGACAGGGAGCGTTGTCGTGCATAAACACATACGGCCCTTTATCTTCATCTAGTGAGTTTATATAACCAACTAGGTACTCACCCAACACTTTTTTATATTGATGTTGGCCCATTGTACCTTCAACAAAATAAATTGGGCCTGGCCACTGCACAGTGATACAGGACCATATCATCACCGAGGGCGGATGTTTCACGGTTTTCAATGTACAATGTTCTTCGTAGCGCTCAGAAGGTAATCTTCTCACATACTGGAAACGTTCTACCACCGCCTGCATTTTTGATTCATCACTAAAGACAATCTGTAAAAGAGTGTTGAAGGTATTTTATTCATTGCAAACATATTGAATTTGACAAGTTTAGATAAATAAGACAATCACATATGATTACCTTTTTCCAATCATCAACAGAGTAGTTTTGATGTCGTTTCGCCCAATTGTAGCGAGCCTTTCTCATCCTGAGCGTCAATTTTGGTTTTTTTACTGGACGCCTACATTTCAAGCCAGCCTCGTAGAATCGCCGTCGAATAGTTCTTTCCGATACATGGATCCCACTTTCTCTGACATTTGCCTGAATTGCTTTACTTGATAATTGACGATTTTGCTTTGCTATTTCTATGATCTTCCAATCGTCACGACTTGTTGTTTTTCTTTTTTTACCGCAATATTGTCGTGAAGTGCTACTCCCGGGAATATTTTCTTTGATTAAATTAGCTATTCCCATAACTGTTTGATGTGAAACATTTTCTCTGCGTGCTATTTCTCGCTGAGAAAATAATCCCGTTTCTAAAAGAGCACAAATTCTGTTCTTCTTGTGTTCTGTGATGTTTTTCTTTTACCCATAACGCAATTAAAATTTAACTAACTTTTATGTGTCAGCGAAACGAAATCAATCGTATAGGTTTAAAAGAACGACTTGCAACAGATTGTTTAAGTTCACGTATCAACACTATAACATTATCTTGATCGTAAGGCACTTACTGATAGACTAAATACAGACGCACCGAAGAGACATCAATGAGCGGTAGGGGTAGTAATAGGTACCTGGAATAAGAAAGTATTCCCGGAAGGCCCCTATTATGATAATCTCGAAATTTCGAGTTGATAATACTATACAATAACATTTATGACAAAGCTGCTACAATAGCTTTAGTATATACTTGTAGTTTTCTTTCTTAGATTATAAATTATAAATTTCTCATAGTGGTCCTAATTTAATGGCCAACGACTGTATAAGATGATCTATTAAGAGCACTCCAACCATGCTAAACCTACCTCCCCTTGATATTTTTATCATGGGAGAGGTTAGAATGGGAGCCTACGGACTGAGAAATACTAACAACTGGAGAACCCATTATGGGTTGGGACACATCAGAATAGAAACAGCACTAAGAACCGCAATATCTGATATGGGCAGCGATTTAGCAATCACCAGGATATCCTACAATAAACCCTTCACAGTTTTCTTGAATTGGGATGAGTGGAAAAATTGTGAACCAAGAAAACTAGTACACAGATGAGTCAATAGCGGGTACTAATTCCAGCGTTGGTTTGCGTTGGCTTCCCGGTTCTGACCGAGTGTTTCGAGTGTTCCACAGGAGTCCATTATGGATTCCATTTTGTGTTTTTAATATATAAATTATACGAGCTCGAATATATTTGAAACTCATTGTATCCGAGATGGATTGCTGAGGATTGCTATATTGAGCAGTGCTGCATAATGGTGAAACAATGCAAACTGCAATGTTCAACTCTCAATAACAAACGTCTTTGTTATTTTTCTTTATTTTACTTCAATTAAGAAACTTGAGCAGAGCAGTCTCTTTGCAAGTGTTGAAAGTCGTGTATTACACGAATACACAATTTCGCACGGCAACTTGTTGTTAGATAGGTATAAAGCTAGGTATCTTTTTATTAATAATTACTTTCCTGTAGTGTATGGAACGTATTTTAAATCTTAATTCGTATGGGATAAGTGTCGGTTATGATACTTCTAATACTAGAAATAATTTTCTGATTAGATCTAAGATTATTGGATTATATAATTGGTCGTATAGGATCTAATTATGTGGCCATAAATTTTACAATAAGCTTCTGGTGGGTTTACCATACTTATCTTACCATAAATTTAATTTTGACTTAAAAAAATTTGTAGGTGATATGTGTGTATACTCCTTTGACCAACGTTGAAACAGTAAGATACATTAACTTTCAGTCTATGAATGGGGTATTGTGTTGCTTTTAAAAATTATGTAGCTATTGTAATTTTGACCTTGAACTATATCTATTATCATGTTAAACTATTAATTATAGTAATTATATTCCTATAAATGACAAAATGATAGATTTCTTATCATTGCTACCCGTTTGTTTATTACATATTAAAAATTTTATTACCACACAGAGATATCATAAAACCAATTTGTCGATCTCGTAACATCTTGACCTATTTTTGGAGAGACACATGTTAAATACAACTCGTAGCTGTATCTATTACGACCATTTCAAATATGATACCAAATAAAAGAGACACAATAGCAGAGATAACGACGCATAACTCTAAATATATACACCTATATTTTTCATGATTTATGACGCGCGATTCGTATCTGAAGCACTATAATACGTATCTACACAATGAAGTTGAAAGAAGAAAAAAAAATGAAAGTATTAAGAAAATAAATGAATGAAGCCGGCGAATTGTTAAAGGTGAATGTTCATCCCGTTCACTTCCCCTTGATCAATATTTACATAGGGGATAGAAAGAAT
Source organism: Holotrichia oblita (assembly GCA_023690525.1). Taxonomy (NCBI): domain Eukaryota; kingdom Metazoa; phylum Arthropoda; class Insecta; order Coleoptera; family Scarabaeidae; genus Holotrichia; species Holotrichia oblita. The sequence continues at coordinate 113,717,864 of CM043019.1, forward strand.
GGGGGAACGTGATGGAACGGTTGATTGTTGGACTGGGACGCGTGCCTATATAAAGGGCAAACTGTTGATCCAAACCATGGATGTTACACGAAGTAGAGCTTGTCTATATACAGTTCTGGATAAAAATACTGAGACAATGATAACATATAACTCTAAAACAAGGCCGCATTGTGGACATTAAGTGTTAGAACATCTTGGACAATAATAGAAGAAGAAGCATAACAATCAACTACAGTTAGTAAACACCTAGTATGATGTAGACGTCAACAATTTCAGGCCTAATATTGTTCCATGTTTCGCAGTTGGTAATTTTTTTCTAAAACTTTAGTTGCAGTTGTTGAAAAAAAACAGAACTAGATTTCATATTAATTGCTTTCCTTATAACAATTACCATAAGAAATGATGAAAATAGAAGTCTTCCTGTTAACTCATCAAATATAAACTGGATAGTGTATGGGAAAAATTCAACGTATTATACTGTACTAAAGATTAACCGAACGATTACTAATATAGTAGAAATCCTGGAAGAATACCTCCCGAATAGGTCGAACAATTCATGGCGTCTTGAACAGATGTTTCACCATCGTTTAAATACAAGTTATGTTAGTAAAAAGGCGAAGGCTATAAAAAAGAAATCTTTCTTTTTCAGAATTCTGTAAGAATTGATATTGCTTAATATTCGCTTGTTTGGGTTGCTAGATTTATTTCGCTTGGATTCATTGTTATAAATGATGTATGGAGAGCATAGAAAGATATCGATGACGGTATATATGACTAGTTGAAAAAATCGTGTTGATTCTGATAGTCATAATGTGCAGATGCAGAGTGTCGAAAATATGAATGCGTGCGAGAGGAAGCCTTCATTCATTTCCGCCAGAATTCTGTTTACTGTACTCCTTCTTTTTTGAACCACCGTGGCCGAAACCTAGTGTATGTGTTGAAGGCAACTGTGATCTACTTCCCAAACAGCACTATATAGAAATCAGTACTAAAGAATTACAGACTTTATCAATCAAAAAAGAAAATGGATATTTTAGGATTGTGAGAACGTTCTCTTTTTGATTTTAAAGAAAGTATCATTACAGTCAACTGAACAAATTGCCGTAATATATTCGAGAAAAAAAGAAGCGGGGAACTTTTGCGCGTCTTGCATGTGAAGTTTGGTAACATTTTTAAGCGAAAGAAAATGGATTATTTTTAGGAATATCGAATGGCTACTGAAAGGCTATACTAAAAAATAAAATTTAATTGTTTTTGTCCGACCTCAGTTGCATCGCTATACCAGAAAACGGAGGACAAAAATAAAAAAATCCAGAAGAAGCTTCATCTACCACAAAGAAACAAGACGATAAACAATTCGAAACGAACCAAACACACATCTAACAAAGTTAAGGAAAATTTAAGACACAAAACTATCTGCAATTGTGTGTGGTCAAGCCTTTATTTCATAAAGTATATTTAGTTCAAAACATGTAATAGTATATTAAGATACAAGAACAAGCGCGCAAAAATGGCTTATGAAACGTGGATTTTATACTATTTTTTCTATTTCGGTTATTAAGTTCAAAAAAGATTAAAATGAGAGATATATTGTTCGAACATTATAGAAATTTTCTTTTTTTGAAGTTGGTAAGTTTAAAAAAAACAATTTAAATATTTGAATATTGGCGGTGTTATATGTCATTTTGTTTAAAATTTAGTCTGATTATGCAATAAATTATTTCCAATTGTCAACAAAATGGAAGAAATAAATAACTGCACGCCTCCAGAGATTCGCAAAATAGCAAAAGACAATTTAGAAAATCTTTTGCCAACAAAGTCTCGAAATATTTCTGAAAAAACAGCTCTTTTGAAGTTGGTGTAAAGAAAATAATATTGTGAATATTACGGAAAGTATAGTAATTGCTTATTTTGGCAAAGAAAGCAAGATAAAAAAGGCATCGCCCTTGTAGTCTACTTATTCAATGTTACGTTGTTGTTTAAGTATTTATAAAAGTATAGATATCTCAAAATTTCCTGGGCTTCTTGCATTTTTAAAAAGAATATCTGAAGGCCACGAGCCTAAGAAATCCAAGATTTTAGAAATAGATCATATTAAGCAGTTTATAATAGAAGCTGATAATAACACATATTTAGCGATGAAAGTAAGTACTAAGAACATCATTGTACTTGTATTTTACTAATTTTCTACATTATTTTGTTATATGTAATTTTCATATTAATATTCTGTTAGACTATCCTTATAATGGGCTATAATCGAGCTTGTCGTCGTGAGGAAATAACGAACATGACTTTAGATGATATACAGTTTAAAAATGACGTCATAATGGTTGCAGTGCCAAAAACTAAAACTTATATTCCAAGACAATTTATTATCACACAAAGATTAGGGATTGAATTGGTTAAAAAGTATTATTCACTTCGTCCCAGCCATGTTACACATAAACGCTTCTTCCGGCAATATAGAAATGGATCTTGCGTCAACACAATTGGTACTAATACCATACGAAGTACCACAAAATATTGCTACTTACTTAAATGTACCTAATCCTGAGCTTTTCACTGGACATTGCTTTAGAGTGGAGGTGACTTTATAACAATTAGGCGCCACGGAGGATGGAAATCCTCAGCAGTGGCATAAGGTTACATTGATAATTCCACCATGAAAAAAGTTGAGGTTGCTCAAATACTGTCTAGTGTACCTAATACATTCACTAAAATCACAATTCACAATCCATCGACTTCTGATACATTGGCAGTGATGTGTCGGTCAACACGAATCAACAAGAATTTACACAAAACATAGTGTGCTCGCAAAATCTGCCTGGAATCTCTATTAATGAACACGAATCTTCTAGTGTTACAGTAAACGTTTATAACAGTTGTACTATTCAACATGCGAAGTAAATGTCAATAGAAACATCAGAAAACTTATCATTCCACTTATATTGTTAATTGGCGTAAATAAAATGTTCGTAACTGTGTTTTTTATTCTCTGTACAACTTCTTACATTTCTTTGTTAGGCTTATATTTTGACAATTACATATGATTTGGTTCTATTTTCTTTTTTTTACCAACTTCAAAAAAATAAAATTAGCGTGTGATAAAGTAATACTTTATGCAACCAAAACAGGTGTCGTAAAGTGAACTTTATAGCACTGGAATAGAAAAACAATATTACAGACCTGTTTCAACTACTTGGACTTTTGTTTGCGACGATGACTGTACGTCGTGTCGCTTGTATAACGTGGAAAGGAAATGTGCGGTGATTCCGGTAGCGATCGCATCACGCCAACCATTCATGCAGATCACGTAGAGAGCAAGCAACAGTTTGTGTCACAAATCGTGCAGAAGTCATATAGAAAATATTTTATAGGCAATCCAATTATGTCAAAGGAGACGCCGCGCGCGGCACACGCACTTCCCTCTAATATTTTATGTTTTTTCTCTCCTTGTTTCTTTCTCTTGGTAGTGGTGTGTTGGTTTACGACGCCTGGCTTTTCGAAGATAGAGACACAGATTGTCTAGATATTTTTGCGTGAATTATGAGAATATATCCGTGTTGGCATATTGTATGTGGTATTGAATACTTCATTTTCTCTAAAGGTTTGCAATGAATAATGTGATAAAAGTAAAAAAATCTTAGATTTTATTGCTATAATGCTGTTAACATTGTTACTCGTTTTGATTACTCGTTTTGAATTCCTTATCTTCAATATTCATGTGTCAGAGGAAAAAATGCATTTAACTTATTCTTAAGAGTGAAACGTCAGGCTATTTGTTTAATCAACAGACATGTGAATGCTTAAAAACAATATTAACTAAGCAGCACCATTCTAGAGTTAATCTGACAACTTCTAGATATAATGCTACGAGTACGATTTTCTGGATGTGATTGTTTATTGAACATAGCTTATAACAAGCAGAGGTTATGGTGAAAATGAAAGGCCATCTTGCATACTCGCATCCTCTGTATCCTCCTCTCATATATTTCGAATAGTGCCAGAGGCTGGCATCTTTGTAAGCGCTCACGCATTATTTGTCATGACTTAGAGCTTGCGTATGAGACGAATCATGCGAATGATAAACTAAGCTTTGGCATCATGTAATGACGTTCTACTCACCTGCAATAAGTTAGGAAGAAAGCATTGGCTTAAGTACGTAATGGCCCGAGTCGAGAGAAGAAAAACGAGAGAAGACGAATCTAAAATCCTAAAGTCGAATCAATGGAATCCAAGATTGAATAGATCAACTGCTATTTGTAAAGCCAGTTTAGTCGTACCTAGACTAAAAGTGTGGACTGCCTACCAGATTATGAGCATTGTGGCTCAAATACAGGCTGAAAGAGAGACGTAAGATCGGATGTGGGTACAAGAGATGAACAACCTCAGTTACACTACCTACGGACGAAAATACAGTAGAGCTCGCCTATAACGGACTCGCATACAACGTACTTTCGGTTACAGCGTACACTTTACTTGGTCCCGGCAAAGCCCTATTTTAAATAATGTATTTTTGTTCTGATATTACGTACATATTTATTACGTACTTCTGTTCTTCTTGTTCAGAAAAGAGTTATGTCTTTTTCATAACGTACTTTATATAAGAACTTTGGATAATACCTCACAAAACAGAAAAGAAAATTTTATTATTGGTCGACAAGTGTCCAGCTCATCCCCGTATAAGCAATCTTAAAAATATTCGTCTGGAGTTTCTACGACCGAATTCCACTTCCGTGTTGCAGCCTATGGACCAAGGAATTATTTATACCTTCAAACACATTACGAATTTGGACAATGGAATTTCTAACGAAGTAAATTTACTAGAAGCGGTGGAAATGTTAGCCAGAGCCTGGCAATAAATTTCGCAAGAAACCATAAAAAATGAAGACGACGATTTACCGTTGTCTCAATGGCTGGTCAAACATAATGATAACAACGATGATGATAACTTGCCTTTAAGTGTATGGTTGCAAAATAATTTGCTGGATTCTAGTATCGTGAATCTAGAAACAATAGATTAATTTGTGTCGGTGGATAATAATCTCATTACTTCATGTATCCGCAGCGATACAGATTTTGTTGAGGAAGTTTTAAATCAAAAAAATAACAGCGATGATAAAGTAAGCGAAGAAGAAGGGGCAGCTGAATTGTAAAACCCAGTTATGAAGATGTACTTGCTGGAATAAGGCCAGGATATTTAGAAACTGAAGAACGTACTACCAATATAATGTTAACTAATGCGTTAGGTACCTATTGAACATTTCTTAGAATTTGTTTCAAAAAATCAAAACGACAATCTCTTGTTACCGACTCTTTTACTAATTAAATTTTTATATACATATATTTGCTTATTAGGCGATGAAAGAGTGAAAAAATTAATCTGATCCTGGTAAAGATTTTCAGGACCTGAACAATCTGGGTGTGCACCTTATCAATGGTGAAAGCGACAGTTTAGTGTGAATAAGACGTGGAGGTGAGGTCATAAAACATGTACACTGATTTTGTAAAAGGCCAAAACACGACCGACATTTTGGAAAGATGCAGATAACAATGCTTTTGCGACAACTATATTTTAACACAGTTGTTTTGAGGAAGCTTCAAACTGACAATGAGGGCTAGATTGACTGAATCCGTATATTACATTTTGGTTGGACGCCACGTATTGTGAATTCTAATAAAAAAACCAAGAGAATAGAAAAACCAATAGAAATTTGAAATTAAATACAAAAAAATTTAACTTTTTTTCTTCGATTTGATACTGTAGATGCAAACTCATTTCATCACTATGTTCCTAATCCAACTAGCGGAAACATCATAAAAGTTAATGAAATCGTATACTATTACTGTCAATAAATGTATGTAGGAGAAATTATTATTCACATTAGTCATTCATTTAAATTAGTATGGAAAAATGTAATAATAATTCTAATTAATTAATCGGTATTATATTATTCATTAATTGCATTTAATCATTCAAATTTATTCTACCATCTACATACAATAGCATGTAACAGAAAGTTACAACATGTAATAAATATTTTTTACGGATTAACTTCACATATTATTTCGACAATTTTCCATAACGATAGGCTTTTCAAAATATTATTCTGAAATGATAATTTTTCATTATTAATTCCACAAACGACCGCGCCCTTTCAACAATGGCAGTAAAGTCTATAAATTTGCATCACAGAGGTAAAAATTGAAAATAATGCTGTGCGCATCGTCTCTTACCCTTAGAGAGTATTATTCTTTGTTTAAATAATTTACAGGTTAAGAGAAAAATCTATGTTTAAAGGAAGATAGGCGTCTAACAGAAAAAAAAAGGATCGGTATATATCTCAAAGCATGTGTGTAGTGGGGATAAATTACAACATTGCTATAGTCAAATGAAAATTTAAGGTACGTTCCGGTACGATCTATCTTCGGAATCATTATAAATAAAATACTATAGCGCTCAGGTTACTAGCACAGCTTAGGGTATAGATGGAGTACAGTAGATGAGGACGAACGCATAAGAAATTTACGGAAGGTAGTAGGCCTCGTTCGTGGGAACAAAACCTTTCTGTTACTGCATAGCAGACTAGAATACCCGAAAACATGATTTTAACAATAGAAAGTGAGTTTGCGAAGTCGTACTATTCAAAGCAAATACCTTCGTGTGATTGCATGCATACGTAAATTATGTACATACTTGATAATGCTGTGTGAGATGTATCTATGTATGTATACAGAGTTATCGAATATACCCATTTGTATTAAATTTGGATCTTACACGTGCTAGTATCTATCTTCAATCAATATGACAATATCTACTTTTAATATCTGTGACGGTCTTCTTTTCACACAAGTCAGCTAATTTTATACAGCGAAGTTTTGCAATGCTAACTTTTAAATCGAAACTACTATTATTATCAGAAAAATGTGTCAATCCCTCAATTTAAATATATTTTTTTAAATTACAAAATGTGTAAAACCAAGTTTACATAAGCCGAGGTTGCAAACTGATCATATTTTTAAAGAAAATATATGTATGATAATGGTAAAAAAGCTCCATATTGTGGTAACAAAAGATGATAAAAGTAACTAGTTCTTCGACAAGGCTAAGTGAGAGATAAACAGTAACTTTAATAACAAATACATGACACAAATTTGGAATCAACAAACTATGAGCTGAAATCAGTACAGTCATGAAAATTAATGGTAGTTGTGTTAGTGTACAAGATCATATCTTTAGGATAAAGGAAATATCAGAAGAACTCAGAACAGAGGTGATTAAAGAAATAGTTAGACCTGCAATAACATAAAATAGTGAAAGTTACAGATATGTCAGAAAGAGATCAAATATGTTTTAAGAAAAACAAAGTGGAAGAGAATTAAATAAGTAATCGAGGACAGAAAGCAGTGGAGCAAAAGGTTCAAAGTACAAAAAATCTGTGCTTCTAGCCTTCCTCTTAGGATTAGAAAGATGTTCATTCGAAACTATTAATGGTATATGATGTTACATTAAAGGGTACTTTACCAGAATGGTTCATTTAAAAATGTTTTCAGAAAGAGAAGTTTCACAATCTCTATGTACAACATTAATATACGAAAAAGTTTTAATTGATTCTATGGTCGAGTATGAAATAGATGCCTTTGCCTCCAAAATCTCCTCGATCGGAGAGCAGAAGAGATCAAAGATAAATTTTTATTATTGTTGGTAGCATGGAATGCGAGTATGAAAAAGTTTGTAAAGACGGGAAAGGTTGTGCTAGGACGTCTCTGTAGCGAGGATGAGAATGCTGTGGTATCATATAGAACCTCAACGATATTCTTTAAATCTCCTAACTTTTTATCAGTATTGATTTATTCAAAATATCGTTAGTACTTTAGGTTACGAATAGAGGTAATACTAACATAAAATAGATTGATGATACCTAATAGCTTTATAAATGAAAATTATTGATGTAGCTGTCTCAAACTACTTACAACTACAGTAGTCACCTAAAATGCATTTATTTTATACAGTAATGGTTGTCATTATACTTATGGGAACTAAACTGAAGGACTTTTCCTAAACGATATGCGCGAAGATATAGATAGTTGTTGCATTATTAAGAGGATAGTAATGCAATGGGAATTCAAATAGGTAAACGTACGAAGGACACTAGATAATCAATAGTTGGCCATTGTTCAAAAAAGTGTTCATCGTGGACATGAAGTAGTAATGGCGTAGAGTTAACCGACTTTTTTTTATAAATATGCTGAATCGTTGGAGCGTTTTATGTCCAGGTATATGGCATATCGGAAAACACAACAAACAAAGGACTAAGCGGAGCAATATCAAACTACACTTTGATGGTGACGCTAATTCAACATCAACTGAATATAAAAGTTGCTTTGTCTATTCTTCTTTTAATTAACGAAAACTTTGAACAAATCTGTTGTCACTCTATTTGAAAGAAGTCAAAATTAATTGCCGATACTCTATAATTAATATCACTCAATTGAACAGGTTTGGCGTCCATCTTATTATTAGGCTCATCAGACTGATCTCTTTAAACTGTGCTAAACGCGAATGCTTTTCTAGTTTCAGTAAGTTTTAACATCACACTTTACTCTAGAATAAAACTCTTTCGTTCATGGAACATTTCATTTTTTTTTGGTAACTTCGTGACCAGCACAACTAGAGTTTCTAACCTGTCTATATCAGGATTTTAGAATCGCAGTATTTTTTGCTTGATCTCCTTTCGTAGTAATGCTGTAGTGACTTCTGTAGCTCTTCCGTTTATGAGCGAATTAAAAAGAGAGTTAAGAAGTACGAAAGCTTGGATCAATTTTTATGTTTTGTTTTCTTCAACTCAATGGAATGGAGCACGGTAGGTACGATTACTTATTATTAGCATTGTTTCCATACATTCCATGCAGAGTTGTATCCAAAGAGAAATTATACCAGTATGGTACAGAAATATAAAATTATGTAAACTACACTACACCAAAACAATGATATTTCTTTGTCAATCTAGACTAGCTGCTTAAATCGTACTTAAATATAACACACATGTTGCCATGAATAAACGAAAATTTCATTGAATCTTTAGCTTCATTAATTTTCTATAACAAGCTAATTGCAGAACTAACAGGATAATTCGATTAGAATTAAAAAAATTCTATATTAATAGCAATTTTAACCACGTTTTCTGTACTTCTTTCTACCTTCTTGTACATAATTTTAGAACGAACCGGGGTCGGTCGTTTCTCGTCCTGTTGCCGCGTGTCTCCCCTCGCAGGAAATACCGTATAGACACAAACTGTTGCGCGCCTGGGCCTACGTGATCTGCATTTTCGTGCGTTTCGTGATCGCGTCGCTCTTGCTTTCGCCCGAATCAACAGTTTGTTATTTTATGTGCGGCCGGAACCATTAACGGCAGGGCACGCACGCTACTGGTGGATGATAATAATCGCGAAACACGCGGAAAGTGTAATAATTTTAATTTCATCAGGTCCGCATGTCTCCACACGCTATCGTATTACAAGTATTTCGACAGGAAATGGTGTGAGATTTAATTTATTATAAACACGCCAGTAGTGTATGAATTCGGCAATGCAATTGTTCCATAATTTAGATAAAACAAAGCTGATAAAAAAAGACTCAGAGACCAGCCAAATACAGTTTAGTGCGAATACATTCGCAGGTGTACAGGGTGTATAAACAGAACTGTGGTCGATATCTGCCCGTGATGGGTAAAGATATACAGTATGTAAAAGCCAAATGGAATAAATTCATTATTTCGGTTATTGTAAATATTTATAAAAAATGCCGAAACAAATAAAATTTAAATTATAAATTGACATTCTTCAACGTGAAAATGCGATCCCTACCTTCAACCCCCTTTGAATGACAGGTACAACCCCCATTTTTTTAAATGGGAAGTATAGGCTTATGATATGTCGTTTGAGTCTCTTTATTCTATATTCAAAAATGTTATCGTTTTTAAGTTTGTTGTGAAGCAATTAAGGTAGAATAAAATAAAATCACGTTGTTATTGCATGTAGCCATAATTTAAATTTCATAAATGATGTTAGTGCTAATAACAGCTTTTATAACAGCAAATGAGCATCTACTTCATTGACATTCATAGTTCTTTACATTTTGAACTTCGATAACAACATGATTTAATTTAATTTTATCTTAATTGTTACAACAAACTTAAAAACGATAACATGTTTGAATAGAGAATAAAGAGACCTTTTCAACGATATATTACAAGCCTATACTTCCCATTTAAAAAAATGGGGGTTATACCTGTCATTCGCAGGGGGTTGAAGGTAGGGATCGCATTTTCACCGTCTGCGTTCTTCCACTATTTACCTTATGTAAACAATTTGTAGCTACTAGTAACATTTATTTTCTACTTTTACATTTAAAAAACGAAGGAAAAACATTGCTGCACTGACTTTTATTATGTCCTCATTTTTTCGAAATATCTAGATTTTTAATACTAATTTGAGGTCATATGTGGTTTACTATTTTTCTATTCATAACTTATTGCTCTTTTAGAATTTGATTAAAAAATACCATATGCTATTTGAAAAGAACAGTTGAATTTGCTATGACCTTTGTGTCTTTCTTTATAGTGACAACAGTTGCGCCATCGGATGAGCTCCTTCATATAGTTAAACTTCTGTTTTGAAGATATTACAATATTACACTTCAAATGGACCACCCTGTATAAAGTTAAATGCCTATTCTTGATCGAAATATAATAAATAAAATAATGATCGTCACATCTTCTCTTATTTTTTGTATTGTAATGTTTTGCAATTTAAAATCATTGCAGTTTTGTGAAGAAGCTATAATAAGCGTTTCAGTAAAATTGGTATTTGAGATTCTAATTTTAAATGTTGTAGAGAAACCATTTAAACTTGGGTGAAAAACTTAAACCAAATAACCAATTTAGCCACGAAAAAAGGAGAGCAAAGTCTACTATTTGCGAAATAAAAAAAAAGACACGAAATATTTAAGTATTCAAATATTTATGGAGACCATTCAACTTGTTTTTGATTTAGAAAATTCTAGAATCTACTTAAATCTGAGCGTTTCGAAGACCATTTTCCTTCCTTTATCGATATATAATTCTCAATAAATCTGACTATATACTTAGTCATTTCTTCTTGTGTCAAATCTAGTGTAAAAGTACGAGAAGGAACAATATATAGGAGAGGATTAGAAGGTGCACGATTGGAGAGAAGAGGAACATAATATGTTTTTCAATCAAAAATTGTCCTTTTAGAAATTTGTTTACTATATTAATGATGTTGTAAGTTTAAACCTGTCTACTTATGCAAACACAGAAAAAGCCTTATACAAATGGTTTCTTACATAAAACAAAACATACTCTAATATGCTACGGGAGAAGCAAAAATTCTACAAAAAATTGGAGGAAACCTCACTGTATACTGCAAGTAATGGTTGGTTCAATAGATTTAAACAAAAAGTCGAACAACTTCTAACAATATTAGTCGAAGAAATATGATCAGAGTTAGTGCATCCATTTAAAAACAAAAACTAAAAAATGTAATTGAAGAACTTTTCTATTGCCAGAAAGTGTATAATAATGACAAATAGGCTCTTTATTGAATGTTTTTATTGGACAGAACCTACGCTGCAAGCACAGGAAAACAATACTTCAGGCAACAAGATTGCAGAGCAAAAAATATCATCCTCAATTTGCAGGATAAAACCAATTGTCCCGTTTGTTACAAGTTTCAAATTCATAGAATCATTAATGTTTCTCGTTCTTTAGATACGGAAATTAATGTAATTCATATGTCATTAAATGTTACCCTTCTGATGCAATCTTTCGATCAGAATGCAATAATAATAACCAAACTTCGCTATCGAAGAAACAGATTAACACAATTGCCCCCAAACGACACAAACATGACGAAATGACGAAATTAGGGTTGAGATGCTTTGTCAAGTCCCATTATGACATGAAACAGTTTAAAACTGTCATAGCAAAATATTGTCACAAGATTATGTCTAAAAAAGAAAATGGCGCAGATATTTCTCCGAATAAATTAAGATTAAGATTATTTGATGATGAAACACATAATGCAGACAGTATGGTTCGGTTACAAATCTTTTGCAACATATTGAACAAAATGTGAGTAGAATAATAAAATGCAGAAATATATGTATGTATATGTAAAAAAAAAAACAAAATGAAGATAAGTCTGATTCAGAATCTGAAAAGGAAGCCGATTATATATTATACAGCAGAACATAAAAATTTATTTCAACCCATTCAGTGGACTGAAGAAAATAAACCAGAGATTGATAGAATTCGCATCACTTGCGTGGCTTACAACAAAAAATATTAAATTGTAATATAAGTAAGTAAGAAAATACAAGCAAATCACAGTTTCTGTAAATTTTTATCTACCATAACTCACAATAGGTGAGGAATTGGTGTAGGTAGTTGCGCTGACACAATACAAAAACAACATTATAAAGAAGAAAATTACTTACGAACATAGAAACTTTTACGAACATAAAAAAATAAAGAGAATAAAATACACACTCTTTGTAGTTTCATTTAAAATATTGCTCGAATTGGGCACTATTTTAACCAATGCACAGTCTAACCTCCTTACTACAAAAGCAACTAGATTTGAATATATTGCTGAGTCGTATGCCAGCAAATGGTTGAGGTTTGTACGGTTTCAGTTTGCGTTTCTTCAATATAGAATGTATGGTTGTACTGGAAGCCCCGATGTTGCCAGCAATCTAATGGGTGTCTGAAGATACGAATTTACATCTGTTAACTATTTAGACTTATGTAATATGTATATTAGAAAGCGTAAAAAGTTGCTTATTAACTTATATGGTATAGATAACCATAACTTAAGATTTTTAAAAAATTAATCTTGTAATATTGTTCCTAATTTTACTAATTACTAAGATAATTCAGTGTTCACTCCCATAGCCAACTACATCCCTATTTATCTATTTTCTAGAACTGTAGTGTGTATTACTACGACTGCTAGTTATAAATACGTTGCAAGATTTCTTCTATATTTTTTAATATTCCTACAAAGGAATTATATATCTATTTTATGTAACTTACGTGCTTCCGAATCTCTTATTCCTTATTTTGCTTCTCCGACTAGTAGAAGTAAAAGATGTGAACGAAGAGAATGATAAATCACGCTTCCACTTGTTAAACAATCTTTTCCTGTCTAAATGGTTCACTACTAGCACACACCTATTACACCTTGGAATAATTACACTTCTAATATATAAAGAAATACAAACATTCTAAGATAAGTAATAACAAAACACACAACAATAACTCCACTACTTCCCGTTACGATAGTCAACACAATACTGTCTGTCCCTACTTTCTATGTGTTGATCATCTTTCGTATACTAACGCTATATCAATAAAAAACTGTTTGCACCTAGCAAAAACTAATATTCAGCTGTAACTTTATATAGCATTCAAACAGTTGAAATAAATACAATTATTTAACCCATATGTATACAGTGAAAAGAATAGCTATATAGGCTTACTAATTAATGCCAATACTTTTAACACAACATGTAATTAGTATTGCGACTTATTCGTAATTATTTAATATACATATATAGTTTACCTAATTATTATTATATTAGTGTATTCATTTTAATAGATGATAATTTGCGGTGTTATTACATTTATTGAAACTCCAAAAATTAATCTTTACTGATAATTATACTTGTTTTAAAACTTGCAACTATGTAGTTTCGTAGTTAAGAACTTGTCTTTTGCTTGATTCAAGATTGTTATTAAAGGATAAAAAGACAAAAATTACCTTATATTAATTAAATTTTATAGTAAAAAAATTAAAAAAAAAGCTGACGCACCTAAACTAATGAAGTTTAATTATGTATCAATGTACCTACTTCTTTTTTACTAAATATGATAGTTCCTCTATTGGAAATATTATTTCAACTTCAAAACCCTGTTTCTCATTTTTCAATTAAAGAGAATTGTTAAAAAGGATAATTTTTTTTAAGTAAATATGTGTACTAAAATCTATAATAGTTATTTTCTTCCCTGTATACGTATGTATATAGACTAAATAATTGTATTTATCTTAACTGTTTGAAGGCTGCAACATAGTAAAGTTAAAAATGAATATGTATTTAGTTTTTGTTAGGTGCAAATAGTTTTTTAATGATCAAAGATGACTCAGTACAGCAAGTAAGGGCAGGCAGTGTCGTGTTGACTATCGATACGAGAAGCGGTGAAGTAATTGCTGGGTATCTTGTTTCATTATTATTTACAACAAATTGTTGGTGTTTTCTTATATATTAGAAGTGGTATTATAGAAAAGTGTAATAAATGTGTGCTAGCAGTGATAAAGTGAATCATCATCTTCTTCGTAGACATCTTCTACTTCGTTCTTCAGCAGTTAATTGTATTGTGAAATTCCAAAATAGGTGAGTAAGTTAGATATACATATATAGATATAATTTCTTTGTTAAACAAGAATATTAAAAATTATAGGAAAACATTCAACACTATTAGAGCCATCAGTTTTCAGGAAAAGCCTATATTTTATTGTACACGATTTGCTAAATTAATATATATTTTAGTTTTAACCTTTAGAAAAAGTTGCAAATTTCAACTGGTTCGTTCTCCAGTATATTTAACTTCAAATCATAACACCTGAATGTTTTTATAATATTGTGATGAATATAAAAAAATCTTCCTGTATGTGAATCTTCTAAAGCTTTATTAAATAGATAAACTTATAGATAGCCTTTGTAAAAAACCTAGTAGCCTACTCCAATAAAAAATTAAAAAACACGAATTAGGCATTTTTTAAAGAATTTTCATAAGTAAAATTGATTGGAATCATCTGGAATGTCCAAATTCCAAGTTTAATTCGAAGCAAAAATAAATAAACGCCAAAAAAACTTAATTTCAATTTTATGGTTAAAACAATCGCCAAGATCTGCCGACCTAATCTCTCTAGACTTTTATTTATGGCGAACTAGTAAAGCTAAAGTGTACAAAACCAGCCCACAAAATTTTAAAAAACTTCGTGAGAGAATAATCCACGCTTATCATGAGCTTATAGCAGCTGAATTACATAGAATAGTAAATAAGAACAGAAAAAGAATTGAAAGCAGTATATTATTAAATGGCAACTTAGAAGAGAAGCCTAAAATGTAATACATAATTTTGTTTTGTATTTCCCGACTACTTGTTTTAATTAATATTTTGCGAATAAAAGTAAAATTAGGCTTTTTTTTGGTATGTATGTATTTTTGTTTTGAACTAAACTTAGGATTTGGGTGTTTGATGTGATTCCGAACAATTTTTTTTAATTACATTACATTAGCTTCTTTCTAAGGGCAAAAATGTAGTTTACTCATTTAATAAACCTTCAGAAGCTTCGCATATAGCAAAAAAAGTTATCGAGGCGTTACCATTTGAAGTAAAACACAGTGTATAGGGCTTCCTGTAACTTTGATTAGTTTTTTTTCTCTTGTTCACTGATGAAACTTTCTGGTTATTATTGCAAAAATTTTTGTATTTTAGAATCCTTTAAAAGCAACAGCATAAATATTAATGGCATTTCTAATAATGAATCAATTAAAACTTGCGCATTGTCAATACTTTCTGCTATATGATTTAAAAATTCCATTGTTCCATTAACTAAACGATACCCTGCAGTTACCAGGCGAAATATCTATTGCAATTTGTGTGCAATTACGGTTTGTACATTTCTTCGTCGATCGGCTAGTTAGATTTTAAGATTTAAAATAATAGTTATTTTGACAATTTTTAGATCTGACCCTGGTTGAATAATTAATTGCATTAGGATTAAAAATGAAAATCAACTGCATTTGATAAACCAAATTAATGATTCTTTCATGTTCCTTAAGTATACTTATAAGCAGTGAACAGAATGAAAACTTTATAAGAACACATTTCAAATTCTTAGGTTTGGTATGCCAACTCCTTACGGTTTTCTTCCATTCCAGTTTTAAAAGCTGGAAAGTACTAATTTCTATGAAATGTCTATGGTACACTTTTATTTTGTGATCATCTATTAGCATTAAGAGCACACTCATGTGTGACTTACACAACTACAAATATTTGATAGTTCGTCCATCCTATCTATTATCTCTCTTAATTATCAGGATGGTGATTGCCTCCTTTTCTTTTCCATTTTATACAGTATCTATCTATCTAACGCTTATCTACGCTGAAATCATTGACCGTCGGATTTAATTCCATGCTTTCATCAAATAAAACTATAATTTGGGACAGTTTACAAGAGAGGATGTTCTGATAAAAATAAATTTGTCCAAAATTAAAAGTACGATCTTGAAATATGATCATTGCACTATAATGCAGTTACTTAGCATGTCGTCCAACAATCATCATTGTCGATTAAGGCCTGGTACCATTGAACAACAAGATTTTCCGCCACAGATTCAGGCAGAGACCTCCATATTTGTAGAATGTGACGTGACAATTGTTTTAAGTTAAAGCTTCGCCTCTCTCTGACTTTAACATTCATGGTTTCCCAGGTATTTTTTATGGAATTATCGTCAGGCGATTGAGAAGACCACTCCTGCATCGCAACGAAATTTTGTCGTGTTCATTTAATGGACACACGACTTCGATGCTTTGGGTTGTTATCTTGTTGCAGCACCCCAAAAATCAACTTCGAGCAAACTTTTATGTGTTTTGATTATTTTTTTTGTGCATTATTATCCGTACAAAACTCCATATCGTAGTTTGTAGCAGCAACCTCAAATATACACCGTTCTCGTGTGTTTAACTATGCACTGAATGACGGGAAATGTATGAGTTGACCACGCATGCCTTCTTGTACTCCATGCTCGAAAAGAGGATTCATCACTAAGGATAATATTCGAGAAATCATGATCGACATGAGCTTTCGCCCACAATAATTTATTACTTTTCTGTCAAAAACGGTTTTAACTTTGTGGTTCTCTCTAGATTCATACTGTTTTCTCTTCAAAACTTTGAAAATAACTATTCAAGAAACTGGAGAAGCCGAATGTTAAACAAACGCAAATACGAGATACTATCTTATTCATCTGATTATAATAATTATTAAATAATTCAGCTAACTTTATAGCAATACGTATTTTATTCTTACCTGATTTAATGTCAAACTGTACAAATACAGATGCAATTTTCCGATAAACTAATACAGCTTAAAATTGTTTAAAGTTTTCATTACCTAGATGCAAGAGTTTAAACCTGAGAGAATCGTAACAGCACTTTACTTTAAAGTGAGAGTGACATATTGTGCTAATCTAAATCTACGGCTGCTAAATAACGAATTCAAATCATGCACATGTTAAACTAGTTTCACAGCTAGACGAAATTCCATCCAGGCGCGGTATGACTCGCTTATCGAGGCGTTATCGTTGCAACTGCATGTATAAATAAACAATGCAAGCTGAATCTTTATCGCTTAACTTGCATGCGACGCGTGAAACACGTTGGCTCAGCTTCCTGGCACAATTTTCTCCTAATAGATATTTCAACGCCTAGATGTTAACATCAAATGCACGTAAAACATGTATTACATACGGTTTCAAAGCTGGTACTATGTAAGATGTATTATTTGAATTCATTCTGACACTTGTTTCGTTTGTATCTTCCCGAAGCTTGATGAATTACGTTCACGACTAACAGCGAATAATATGTAACTGTACAGTGGAAGATTCCTCTAAGATGTCCTTCAGATTGCGAATGAATAAGGCGAAACTTAACACAATGCTACATCGTCATCGCCTTTGTAGGCATTCGCTAACGTTTACTAAAATTGAATCGGTTTGTTTTCCGACCGACTAGTTTGCCGATTTCGCGGGATCCATTCGTATCGCGGATGTTATGAAAAACTGCTGATTTAGCTTAGTGGTTGTTTATCATGAAATATTAAACTATTTTCTTGGCAAATATCCACATATACATAACGTCTCGGATTACAGCAGGATTTTGAAATAGTAAATCAGCATTTCTAGGTGGAATAATAAGCTTAGTCTGAAGAAACATAAACTGTGGCTGCCTCGTAATAATGAAAATGGGCAGTTCCTCGCAAATCAATTAGGACCTCTCAACTTTTGACTGCAGAAAAACTTGTAATAAAAAGTAAAGTAAATGACACGGTTCGCTATAAAAAAACACGTTTGAACTGTAATTCTAAACGATAGAATTCCGACATCTTAATCCCCTTTAAGGTCAATCGAAGCTGGTTTACTTACCGAGAAGTTTCTAGAAATGATTATATCCAGTTCTCGACACTAAACATATATACATACGTGTTCCTAAAAGTGTTGATTCGAGATGTAATACTAGGAAAAAATACTTTTATAATCTCGAATGTAGGCTGCGAGTTGTCTCTATAAATATAATTAGCGTTGAAATATTGTCTCAAATTACTGCAATGTTGTAATTTCAAACTTTATTGTGTTTATACTTGAACGTCCAAATGTGTCAGCATGTGTTCGACATAATGGCAGTTCACGAAAAAATTAGGGTAATGTACTTGGTTACACACGTTTGTTATGTTAGTTATTAGTCTAAAATATAGGACATTATATTATATCACATCACATAACCTTGTGATGATTACAAATAGTATTAATTACGTCTTTAAATTAACGAGGTCATAACTGTATCCCTTCGAAAGAATTTCGTGGCCATAATTAATCATTTCCTGTCATCTGTGTCGGTTTGTAGTATTTTCTCTTAAAATGTCTGCATTTACAGTCAAGCAAAGTCTCAAGGAAACGAGAATTGCGATAGTTTAAGATGGTACGTGTAAACACTATTTTTATCCAAAAAAGGGGGAAAGATAATGTGATGGTAGCCAATAAAAATAAAACAATCCTCTTTACAATCTAAGCTTATTATTTACTTCTTCAGAGATCATATGTGGATGGATGTAGGCAAAATATAGAGTTACAAAATCGATTACACGTCCTATTACTAGTCAAATCAACACCATTATTATTAATTAACAAATCATCAACCCAATCATCGTGTAAATCATGGTGGAAATTAATCCCACAATTATTATTATGATCTCTGAAGAAGTAAATAATAAATTTACGAAAGCTTAGATTGTAAACAGGATCGTTTTATTTTCAACGGTTGCCATTTCCGCCTTTTTTTTTGATCTTAGCGTTGTACAGCCAGTACTTCTACTCAACTATTTTTATCATATTGCAAAACAGTATCAACGAATTCAGCTTTCTTCCAATACTATTACTGCTTCACTACAGTATACCAATTGATGTTTCTTGGTAAATCTGGAAACTCATTCACAAACCTCCTCGAGTTGTTGTTC
Organism: Holotrichia oblita; assembly: GCA_023690525.1. Lineage (NCBI taxonomy): Eukaryota > Metazoa > Arthropoda > Insecta > Coleoptera > Scarabaeidae > Holotrichia > Holotrichia oblita. The sequence continues at coordinate 113,737,247 of CM043019.1, forward strand.
GACGAGATATACTGCTGTTTCTGAAATATAATGTGTCTTTATGTTATAGGACTGAAAATATCTTATTTTTCGAATATGTGACAACAATTTTAAGGAGGTTTAGGTTCACACCAACATTGATCATCTTCCATGATAATCCTCGATGCCACCTAGTGTCAAATGCCCTAGTCATATTTGAAAATACCGCGGGCAATACCTTGAGGATGTTTCAGACTGCTTCAATGATTCTGTACAATTGTATATCTGTGGATAAACTTCCGCAAAAGTCGAATTATCCATACTGTGGTGTTTAAAATATCAAAAGATTTGCCTTCATTCTGTTTAGTATGTCGATTTCTACTAATTTTGAGACGCAAGAAAGTGCGGATCTTTCTTAGGTTTGGATATTGTGCTAGTTGTTGTATGTTTCCAGAAGAGTATAAAATAATCAAGACATCAAAGCCTATAGCTTTGCCAAACTTAATGCAATTATGTAATAACATCTTTGATGCTTTTCTGAAATGTGCTTACGTCAGCCACGAATTTAGCCTATTTCATTGGGCTTCGTAATTGACCCATCTAGAAGCACGTAAAGGTTGTCAATCTTCGTAGAAAGCTATCTAAGAAACAAGCAATGACACCACCGTCCATCATTATGAAATTCTTTAAATGTTTCTCTGAGTTTGTTGTTATCCATTTCCAAAACGATATGTTTGACAGAAACCCTTTCATTGAAGCACTAGTTCAATAAATCAGAGGCTTCTACGAGTGAAGCTTATTTTCTTTTTCATTCGCTCTTTCAAAATTTTGTTTGAAACTGGTGTTACTAAATACGATTTAAGTACGATATGAACCTGGTCTCTAACTATAACATTTCTTATTCTACACGTATATCAAATACTAGCTACACGTTTCAAGGGAAGAAACCTCTTTGTTTCGAAGAATTTCTGCATCATCTCTAACAGATTATATTTTAATTAACATGCAGTCATTTGCACGAATCACAGTTTGACGTCTAGGAATTTAATAGTATTTCTCAGTAGTTTCTTTCTATTCTCACATCACTACCAGATATGTATGTAGCTACGTGTTGGTGTGGGTAACACAGTGGTGCATACATTGCAGAGTGTATTTATTTACATGGTTTTTGAGTAGAATAATGTTTCTTATTACCAAAAAGTAATAAACATTTGATAAAAATTAATACTGTAACAAATATTCGACGGTTAAATTATTTGAAATATTTAAAAATTATGAGTCAAACGGACATGACGTAGAAAGGCAGTAAATATTCACCAAATTGTCATAATAAACCTGTTGACAGTCCATTTGATCTTACGGTTGGCTCTTATTTGAATCTTAAATTTGAAATTTACTGTTTTTATATTTTATAAAAGAGTTTTTGCTTTCTCTGTGTATTTTCCATTATCTTACGATAACTTTTAGTGCATTCCCAGACCAATTAGAATACGTATTTGTAATACCACTTTAAAGTTTAAAGATTTTCAGTCAAAGAACCCTTTGTGACAATAGACTACATACAATATAAATATAATGATGTTGCAATGCAATAACCTATCTGCCGACAATATCTAGGATCTTACATTGGACTAAATTAGTGTATGGTTACTGAAATGTCCTACATATCCAAAATTAATAAAACAACTCTGCATTGCACAAGCTTTGTATATTCTATATGCTTATTCAGAGCTCCAGAGAATCACATATTATGGTGATAATTGCTTGCAGACTTTTATAACATCTTTTGAGGAGAAATTAATTATGGACCCTTGAAACTCGTCCTGCACTGATAATAAAAGCATATTTGGTAAATGGACATCAATATCAACTGAAAAATTAGTGAATTAACTTTCAGTATGCCTCTTCGTTTACTAGTCATTAAATAAACAAAACTACTAAATTATGTATTTTTGTAGGTACTAAACATATCGAATATAAAAAGCAATTCATATAATTGTATTTTCTAAATGTGTGTTGATTCAATCTTTTTGATGTTTGTACGTATACTTTCCGTATACATACATTATTTTTAGATTAATATTTATGCATGGAAAACGAGAAGTATAAAACAGAAATTATCATATCACAACATTAATATATGGGTTACATAATATTGGAGATACTCAACAAACTAAATACAGATCATTAGCGCACATACATAAATAAACAGCATTTTTATCTATGATGTCGTCATTTAGAAGTATAAAATAAGAAATAAGTACATCTGTAGTGAAACAGTTGTTTGAAGAGCCTCAATTCATAAAACAATACTACCTCTTGCAACACGGGCGCAAAAGCACAGATTTTTCTTAAATTGTTATGAAGTTATGAATAACAAATCAGGATTCAGATCAAATACGTGCAAAATCTATCAATAAACAGAATTTAATTTTTCCATTAAGGAAGCAACCTAGTTTAATAAATCGTCACTGCAGCAGAGTTGTTCTAAAAATAAACAAGCGGCCGTACAAGTATTCATTAAAGATATCTGTTGGAACGCTAAGATAACTATAAATCATGTACCTGTCATGTAGTTAAGCTTACTAAATATTAAGCTTGAAAGGCCCCTAATTAGAAACAAATTAAAGTTATTTATCCAGAAAATAAGATTAATAAATGACGATTTTACAAAACTAACTCTAACCTTTCCGAATGCTGAATTGTGCAAGTTTGTCTTTATATTCTCGTGGTGTTCTAGATAAAACATAACTTGATTTATAGTATATATAACAAGAATCTCATTTTTGTTGATTATTCTTGATATAATCTCGTATGAACACGTGTATATATATCTCCAGGTCTACAAACAGCTTACTAGCGATGAGAAGTCTATCATCACTAGATGCCATCTGCTCTTAAAGAAGGAAACATTACCATCTTTCTTATTCGGGAAAAAAAACTTATCTAAATATGTACGTACTTGAGGAGGTAGAAATCATAACGCACACAAACATGGCTATAATAAGAACGTATGTACAGACATATATGACTCAGACAGTGTCTGGTGTTTATCATAATTTCATAGGTATGTGTTTATTTTTTTCTAAATCGCAGTTTGTGGGAAACAAAAGAAAAATCTATATCGAATCCTATTATGCAGCACACCGTTACATATTTGTCTTATGAATAGTGCGCTTTATACGACACGTGCGCGAGAAGCATTCAAACAATTGAAATGCCAGATTTTGTTCATATTAATAATAGAAATCATTTTAAAGTATCCTACTGGTCTGTATTGTCCTTATACATGATGATAATGAAACCGTTCTTCGGGTCCAGCATAAACTCCGTGTAGACCATATTCAAAATAAAATTGAAACATCTCCGTTGAATATTCAAATTAAGAAAATATAGAAAATATTTAAAAAGAAGTGGTTTGAAAAAATGTTAAGATGGAGTCAAACCGACAGCGACAGTAAATAATGCTGTAGTGTTACATAATTTCTAAAATTATTTACAGCGATAGATGTGCCTTGATACGCCATAATATATCCCGATCGTAACGTCCAACTATCCATGTTCAGATAGTTTTCGGAATCAAGTTAAAAAAAAAATGAAACTAGTAGAAGGAAAATGATCTATACGGATTCTTAAAGAAGAACTTGATTCATTTGACATTAATAGAAGTAGTTTCAAAACAGTTTTCAACAAGTAAACATGATCTGACATGAGCTGGCTTAATATGTCGAGTAGGGCTGAGCTTCAATCCACGATTTTCTATCACAAGATAATCTTTAATAGGATGCCTAGTTACTTGTACCATAAAATTCACTTTCGAACACTGTTCACACGATTAATGTTAAATGCAAGGGGTTGCTAACTCCTCCAGCTCATCACCTGCAAATATTTAAAAGATCATTCCCATACAATATTGCAAGATTAATTAATTCTATTCCTCTTGCTATGCGTTCTCTAGTTCATTCGGTGTATGCGCGTCAGCTACGTAAAAAATATTTTCTGTAATCATAGTTCGTAACCTAGTTTGCTCAAGATTGTTAATCCATTATTGCTATTTTATTTTATATTTTATCTATTGCATGTACATTAAGCACCATTATGTATTATTGGATCAGGAAGAAGAGCAGCCACTTATTTTTTAAGTGCTGATCCTGAATATATTAGCACATTATTGCTATTGCTTTATATTATGTTAAGATGTAATGTATTTGTTGTGCTAATAAACCGCTATTATTATTATTATTATTATCTTGCTGCAAATAATAACTAATAAAGACAAAAGAAACTCGTAATCGAAGAAGTTGGATTACAAGCGGTTATTTCTGACTGTGTTTACCAATTACTATTCCAGCCCCTTCTTCTTAAATTTATTGAATGTATCTATAGACCATGTGTCTTTATAGTAGTGCTGCGAATCGTAATCGGTTTTATATTAAACCGGTTTTGTGTTAAGCGATTAACCGCCATCAAACGGAAATCGTAATCGGAAAATCGGTTTTGAAATCGATTTTAAAATCGGTTTCAAATCGATGATTTTTTTTTGAGTCCGCTCTGTATGGCTTTGCAATTGTTTTATTAATATTTATAATACATTCACAATGATGTCTAGATAAAGAATGTAGTGCGTTTTGTAAAAAAATACCGAAAATATAATGCTTTCATTCATTTTTGTGCTTCTTATGCAAAATATATTCGTTGAGATACTAAACAGCAACACCTGTTCTCTATACCTCATAAAGCATGTTGTGGTTAACGTGGATGAAAAAATAAATAGCGGTAATATAAATTAATGAAATTTAATAAAACAAGGAACAATCAGTATCCTAACATATATACTATAAAAAGACAATGTAGCTGCAACTTCTTTCCGCTCGAAAAAAAATATTTATATTGCGGAATCAATGTTATTGCTAAACTGGATTTATGTTTGACGATTTCTCGCCATCAAAACAGAAATTCTAGTCGAAAAACTTGTGTACTCATTTAAAAAACACATTTTAAAGCCAATTTCAAAATCGATTTTAAACCGGTTTTGAACCGATTTTTAAAATCGGTATAAAAAATTTAAAGACCGGTTTCGACTCAACACGATTAATCGATTGTAATGAAACCGGTTTGAGGAAAAGTCGGTTAATCGATTTGTAATATTTGGCGATTTCCGCAGCACTACTTTATAGTAAATTTAGGAATTTCGCTTTGACACATTTCATATACACCTAACGAAACATATTCAGCATATTTAGTCTAACAACACCTCTAAATTGGGCGTTATTCTGAGAATTTCTGAATGCTGATTCGATTTCAGATCAATGTTACCTATTGTTGTTAACCAACAAACACAACTATAAACATTTTAACATAAAAACAAACTAAAAATAAAATAAAGTAAAATAAAAAGCCCAAAAAATACAATTTAGTAAACTCGACGTTTTGCTATTAATGCAAGTAGCTTCTTCAGGAGCCAATGTGAGTAGGGAACGCCCGAAGGTCACCGCAACTCCTTGCGTAAATAAAGCTAGAAAACATTGCGAAACGTTAAGTTTAGTAGATTTTGTATTTCAGATTATCTCTCACACTATTATGGCGCAGTCAAAAGCCCTCATAGTAGAGATTCGGACTATGAAAGCCTTCGATATCATTTAACATTTACAAGTTAGTCTGGTATTGCAGAGATTTATCCTTTTTTTTAAACTACATTTCATCCTATTTTCTGCAAAAATGGCTTTTCGGGATAAATGTCTGGTTAATTTACGGAAGGAGGGGGTGGAGGGGGCAATTGATTTTACATGTGACAACCCTAATTACATCCCATTGAGGAACACTCTAGAAAAATTTTATGTTGAGCAAAAATTACAAGAAAAAACAGCTAAACAGCAAGAACTAAAATTGCATAGAGTACACAGAAATCTGCTACATCTGAAATTATGATACTAAAAATGTGTTATTATTGCAAATGCTGTAGTTGAAGAGAGCATTTCCATTTTCAGTGATGCTTGTGCTTCTCAGGTATGCAACCGCGTATTTTCCAACAAAAATTTCTAGTTCTGGATAGATGGATTGTTTTTTAACTTTACAATATTGTCGCTGAATATCAGTTTGCTACATGAATCTAAGGCGGATTATATAACAACCAAGTATCCCATAGTGTTTTTATGCTATTTGAAATGTCTTGCTTTCCATCTGTATATGGAGGAATCTTCTTATATTTAGGGTTTATCCTATGCAATTTAGTAAAGGTCATATTAAATTTCTTTATTTATTTTCATTTTCCATACGAGTAGACTAAACATAATCCAAAGAACTCTTCTGAGAAATGCCAGCACATCATTATCATAATTATTTTACGTTATGTTGAATCTTCCCACGCAAATATCAGGCATTACACTTCTACAATATCAAACTAAAAGTTCCAGGAAGTACAAACAATCATTTCTCATAAAGGAAACATCTCTGACGTAGAAGAAGTAATATTAAGAAATTATTTTCGATTTATTTACCATACGAATTTGTTTAAAATACTACCTAAAAGGAAACGTTGTCAATAAAATCAATATCAAGTATTATTCAGATAAGTGGTTTCGTCAAATTATAATTCATTGTGAAACTAAATGAATCGATCAATTAATCTTGATCACTTTAGCGTAGAATTTGGGCACGCACAAACCGCTTACCATCAACACTACATACAAGCGAGATAGTATTATTTCGGGTGAAATAACAACAACGGTGTATTAATGTGGATTCAATACATAAACATTCATTTATGCACGACCGTATTATACTTAATTAGTATATGGTATATACAGCTACAATTAAGTAACCCTAACCCTCACAAATATTTCCATAAAGCAATTTGAATTAATCAAGGATGACAGGGGCCCCTGTGTAACAGCTATGTTGTGGAACGAACATTGTTCGGTGTCAGAGGAAAAATATCGCATAATATTTATGTATTACGCTGTCCATTAATTAAAAGCAGTCCTAAAAATTACAGCTCAAGTTTTGTAAGAGGATATGGAACGTTCATGATATAAACGAGAAGGTAAAAGGTAAAGATTAATATATTACTAAACATCTCGTTATATAACGTTTAATTAGTATACACATCACATTGAAAACCTGATATGTTCTTAAATGCGCGAAATAAACGGCGATTTGCTGCGATAATTAAAATCTGAACAGAGAGGTAGCAGGATTGAATAGTAACAACCTATTTACTTACAATTAAATAATAAGATAACAGTTTTTTAATGTTTTTGTATAATAACTAATCAAAAGCTTATTTCAAACAAAACATCAGTGCCGAATAGAAATCGACCAGACTATATTGATGATAACAAAAAAGAATTCTATTTGAATGTTTCGAAGCACCTTTATTATATTTTTCTTTTGTTTTCGTACTATTTAGAATATTTGGGTTACGGTTTCTTTAGATTGCTTGGACATCTAGTAAACTCATTATTGATAAATATTTACTTCAGTTCTAATTTACTCTAATCTTTATTACCGCGATATGAGGTAATTTGGATTTACTTAATTCCAAATCTTTCCTAATTATCCTCGATTACAGTATCGCAATATGAATTATTTTAAGTAGTATTTCTTAATTGTAAGCGCTCAAAGTCTTATCCATAAAACATTTAATGTAAGATTTAATCCATTCAGTGTCTTAAGACTTCTTGAAAATTATCATCTCAAAATCGATAATTTCTAATTAACGATTGTTAGCCAGTTGCTGAAGAAATAATTTGTTTTAATAATTTAGCGGTTTAACTGTACAAACATTTTTACTATTTACAAATAATGTATTTTTTTTTTAATGTGTGGTGGTGCTTAGTTAAAGTTTATATTTCAAGAACATTTTATACATATGTAAAATATCCTCAAGAACAAACACCATAAGAAAAATAAACACCGAAGGAATTAACATAACATTTTAGATGATGCAAATAAATAAATATAGCTTTTACCTGCAACAAAATAGTAAATACAAAAAAACTGTTTTTGTAATAAATATTCCAATTGTCGTTTTTGAACGTTGAGACATTTTTCGTACCTAAGTGCAGCTGTTCATACGTGGCTCTTTTTTCACTAGATACATCCAGCCATTTACGGTAGCTGATGCAGAATTATAGTCCTAATTAAAAAAATCTGACACTGAGAGGAGAGGAAAATTAAATGGCCAACTATTTGGTCCATTGTTGGCAAACCATTGATCATAATATATATTTCGTAGCTAATTGTTGACTAAACAGCCATGATGTGGCAGTACTGTATCATGCTGGTAGAATATCTTTCTGTAATCATTTAACAGCAAGTTATCTAAGTAATCAATTTCGAAATTTTGCAGTATGTTAATATAGCCCTCACTTATAATTTAATGAAGGAATTTATACCGAGAACAATTTCAAAATTCGACGCCAACTTTCCATGTGCTATTGCAGTAGTTGGTAGAATTGGAGAACCAACAAAACACTGTCATATGTATGTACAATTGAGCCACTACTAATGGAAATTATGTATTGTTTTTGGGAAATCAGTCGCTTTTAAAGTGTTGTGATATATGGATAAAACTTATACTTTTCAGAGATTTCTGAAAATGGATGATTTTTTATAACGCTATTTCAAATGCTACTTGTCGCGGAGATATTGTTTGTAATGTTAATAACTGGTTTATTTCTTTGAACTTTTGCATCCATGTTTAGCAAAGTTTTTGCAGTTTCCCACAATTCGTTTAATGAGTCCCCCTTTTTACAAATATCGAGTTACGAATGCATGATATGTTATGGAAATACCTTGCTTAACGTTTTCAAATTTCAAAAATACATTTAAATAATTAGCCTAATTTATATAATTTAAACACCCCAACATGACTTATGGAAATTGTAAATTGCAAATGACTTCTCTTATTATTTATTACCAAAAAGAACTAATGCAAACGGTAATTTTGCCCAACGTTAAAATCAATACTTGATCGATATCTCGAATACAGTTACTTATTTTTAATGCTAAAGAAGACACACATTACAAAGAATTAAGAAACTTAGCTATATGAAATATGTTCAGAACTTAATGTAGAGTCTAAATATTTATCATTAGGTAGAGTTGATGTGTAGGTACTTGTGGTATAAGCTAAAATGCCGCCACCTTAAAAATATTTTAGCCAATCCCTCTCCTCCTCCCCTCTCCCCCCATTTTAGTATACTTCCAATGATTTAAACACTTTCTAGTTGTGTACCACACTGTATGTATTAGAAACTTATTTTTTCGTGACGTTTTGTTTCAGGGCAATTTTAAAGGATCTTTAATGGTCTAATGGTTTTTTTCTTCTTCCATAAGAATTTTTTGTTAGAACTAGCCTATGAAGGTAACCGATGGAATTTATTTAAACAATATTTTATTATTTACAAAACCATTATTAGATAAAATTTATTCTGGCTAAATTTTCGTCTAATTTTATTAGGACAATTGGATATCCTCAAAAGATTAATGGAATAAAATCATTGAACCATTTCGCTGCGCCAAAGTAAAGCAGAAAGGATTTGATTTTGTTTTTGATTGCTACAAACTTCTCTTTTAAATGTAGTTTTCCTTTAAATATATTTTTTTAATTTTGAAATCTTGTTTTACACAATTTATAACTATAATTTCCTTCAAATTATACCATATTGGACAAACCACACTTATACCAGCATTCTCTTCTAAAGCACTTTTTCAATCGATTTGTTTTGTATGATACACATAGGTATTATTTTTCTTAATAATGCCGAACGATGGTCTTTTAATAAGCAGTACAGCTTGAGAAATTAAAAGGAAGTGTTGTTTCTGATAAACCACAACTAATGTGTTGCTTATCGTTTATATAGCCTGCTAATCATAACTCGTAGTATCTCGCCTACATGTTCATTACTTCACTTCAATTATCTAATTCCATTTTATACACAACATTATTAGAAAATTACTTCGTTTTTGTCATTGTCTAATCAGAAACCGTAATTAAAAAACGGGTCGATGGCCGCATTGGTTAGGCGGCTGAAATTGTTGTGAGAGGACGATAGGTGCCGGGGTTCAATTCTGTGGAGGGACGGTGAATTTTTTCAAGAATTTAAATGGATCGACTTGCCATTATTAAGTGATTAACAGCGCGGCATCATAAAGGCGATATGATTGTCACAAAGCCATTTAAACACAACTTAAACACTAACCAGTAAACTACACCGCAAGAGTTGCAGTGATAGCCTGAAAATATTTCACTAAAACATTATTAGAAAATTACTTCGTTTTTGTCATTAAAGAAAAAAAAAAAAAAAATATGTCTTAACTATAGTCTTATTACTTTAACTTAAAATATTTTATAAGGATTTATGTGCAAGTTACAGACACAGTACTCAAACAAAACAAAATAGATGTGACTTCCCAGAAGAAGTTTAATTGATGTCTTATTAATTATCACCCTAATCGATTTACAAAAAAATTGGGTTAATGTGACTAAGTTTCAGGCTGCAAATACTTACTTTACAAAATTGTATACTTAAGTGAAGTATCAATAAAATATATTCATTTAAATTGTGCTGATCGTAAACACAGTTTACAGTATTCGCCTTTGAAGTTTTAGGACTTGAAAGCAACATGTTGCGTTTATCTCACATTAATTCCCGAAAATTGTTTTAATACATGCATTCTCAAGTAATAAAATACAAACATAGTATTTTATTAATGGCATATAGTACGACACTTTCAAATTTATACATCTCAACAATTCTGTCAACTGAGAACTGTGAAATTAAATTTAGGTATAATATAACTCACAAGGAAACACAGGCAAGTGGTGGTGACCGATTTAAATGAAATTTGGTGGGTTTGTAGACTGATGCAGTGTAAGGACAACGGTAACTTCCATAGATGCTAAAGAGGAGGAGGAGGGGGGCTAAAACAGTTATATATTTGTCTTTTTTATATGTCTTATATATTTTTTTAATTTCGAAATCTTGTTTTACACAATTTATAACTATAATTCCCTTCGAATTATACCATATTGGACAAACCACACTTATACCAGCATTCTCTTCTAAAGCACTTTTTCAATCGGTTTGTTTTGTATGATACACATAGTTTTGGAGATATTAAAGCAAATAGCGAAGAGTAGGGTTGGCTTTAGGGCGCCCCACCCCCGAAAACGGGCGATTTAGCATCTATGGAAGTTACCGTTGTTCTTACACTGCATCAGTCTACAAACCCACCAAATTTCATTTAAATCGGTCACCACCACTTGCCTGTGTTTCCTTGTCAGCGTGATACAATCGCGACGAGCTACAATTATAAATTAATTAGTTTCTCTAGATAGCAACACATGTAGAAAGCGTGGTGTGATTTCAATACGAGGCATAATCCATAGTGTAACGTCATTATTACATTCTTAAATATTTCGGCAAATTTTTCAAGGCAGCACAGCATGAATTTGTTCTACTTACCATTATAAAGTATAATTATAACAATTTATGCTATTAAACGAGCTTTACTGCTGTTACGAAGTAGTAAATTCATTTCTTGTCTTTCACTAAAATGTAGTGTTTAAAAATAATTTTTTAGCTTCGCTAACCGTTAACATACCGCACGCGTTACGTACATAGAATCAATAAAGATTTTTAAATTGTATAAACACACATACGAAATTTAATGGACATAAATTTTAACGGTTACAGTTTAGCACTTCATTGATGTATGTAGTTATCTTGAAATATGTCGATGTAATTCGTTGCCGGCGTTGTTAGTGTGAAACAAATAACTATATTGGCAATGCAGTACAAAGATAACCACTAAAATACTAATTACATTATTATATTAATTGCTACTTCGATGAAGACAAATATTTGGGTCACTAGCTAAGAAATTAAGTACATTATTATATCAACCCATGGCAGTACCTTGACTTCTAAGACACGTGTAAACTCAACCTATATATAAACATTCTAAATAACCTTTATACATTGATGAAACGTTGATTAAATTCGTCGTTCTGTATTGCCATTATTCCAATAAAGGTTTGCTTAACGAACGGTCTATAAGTAATCACAGTTAAAAGAAGAAACTACCACATACATACATCCTAATTACTATCTCCGATATTGTGGTTCTGCTCTACTGCGGTAGAATACAGGATATAGTACATTACTGGTCATACTTTAAAAGGTTGGAAACGTTCCATTTAGCGGCGATTATTTAAGCCCGGGTTGGATGCAGTAGCATTCAACGAAGATGAATTATAAACGTATTGTCGCAGTAAAGCCTAACGTAAATAAACACTTTGCATTGTTTGCAACCGCTCCCTCTGGCATCATTCATCAGTAATAACGTGGTCGGCTGAACCTGCCGCTGTCAAATGCATAGTTAAGCTACAACTAGGTTAAATATTGCATTGACCATACGTATAGATCGTACCAAACTATCTCTAGCAGACTGCTACGTAATTTCTCTAGGGCACGTCGCCACATTTTAAGGGAGTTATGCAAAAATTAATATACGAGGAGCATTCAAAACTAAGTTTAATCAAATGTTATTTCCCAGATATGTCGATGTTTTATTAAGTTTGGAAATTTACAAGCATGACTGAAATAATGATTCGTAAAAGTTATTTTATACCATATATAGCGTTTGACTCTAAGCAAAATTTTATGTAATGTAGAAACACAATTCTTATCAATGATTGTACCAAATAATCCAATTAAACTAATAAACAAGACGAAAGGAGTTGGGTGTCTGTGGCAACATTTTAAGTTAATTTAGAACATAATTTTCATTGTCCATGTTGTAACACTGTTGTATGTATAAATAGATTTAATATTTGGTCTATGTATGTTGTGCATACAGCCGCTGAAATTAGTTTGGACGTCTGTAGAATGTCGTAAACTATTATTAATATTCTTTAGAGGTTTCTGACCTAATACATTCTAATTTGAGTCTAAGAGTAGTGTTACCGACTTAATATACTTTTTACAAAAACCAATATCGAATATGTTAATTACATATAATTTAAAATATGTAACTTAATTTTTTTACAATTTAAAATTTATTTAACGACTGCAAAATATTATCTGGAACGTTTTCAAAAAAAATGCAGCCCTCGTCGAATTATTTCGAACGGATTCAACACATCGTCTTCAAAAGGTTTTCACAAACTGTTCATTTTGTCATCTTCTTCGTCTTCTATAACCGCATTATTTCTAGTCATAAAACCATGTAAAATGTCTGCATCAGTAGGGTAATCTGCAATTGCTAATTCTTCGTCTATTTTGAGATAGTCTTCAAGTTCTATATCTTTAGAAACGTGATTGCAATCTCGAAGTCTTATCTACTTATTTCTTTTTTTGTTGACTCGTATAGGTGCAGTTCGTCCTCCTCCACCTACTCAATGGAAACTAAAGATAATTCAGCCTTTCGAAAAAAAAAATTATAATTGTATTGTCGGTAACGTCATATGTCCACTCTCTTGCCAATATAGAAATGCATTCACGCAAATTTATGGAAACTTTGTTTGCCAGCTTACGGTAATGAAATTTCAAATCTTTTATAACGTCTTGATCCATAGATTGCAGCTTCGATGTCATACATATTTAGCAAGGCAATTATCAACAATTATTAATATTTTTCCATGTTACCTTGTTATTTTCTCTAGTTTTACCAACCATTGTTCAAAAATTTCACTAGTCATCCATACTTTTTTTCTTGAATTTGTAGTCTTCCCATCGATTTGACACCTTTGAAGCATCTTGGATTTTCATTCTTGGCAATCACCAAAACATGTAGTTTTTTCGTCCCAGTCATATTTATCACAAGCACAACTGTGATTTGTTCTTCACTCTCTTCACCCCCTCCCCCGGAAACATTTAGTCATCTTTAAATGACAACATTTTCTCTGGTAAGCACTCGAAAAGCAGTCACTTTTTCTATTATATCGTGTCTCTTTTTAAATTTGTCTAGCTATCCGGTTCTAATGTCTTTTTCTTAACTAGGAGCTGATACTGGTATATTCATCTCGAAAATCATTCATTGTCAAAACTGCTACCAGGTATGCCGAATTTAATCGCGATATATCTTTTCTTAAACCGCTCGTCAACATCCTATAACGCTTTGATTTCTTCCGCAATATTTTTACGTTTTCGTTTACTCATCTTTGACGTACAAACATACAGAAATAGCAAGAACTGAAACAAATGTATGTACCTTGTGACTAACGACATTCGAATGGATCTATTCTAATGAACAACGGAATGAATGTAATAGAATCTTCTTTCGGGTTTCGCCGTGTAGTCGCAATTCCAATCAACAGCATCTGCTATCAGACTGTTGCTGTGGAGCTGCAACGGAAATAATCAGTCTGATAGCAGATCCTGAAGAAGCTGGCAGCGTGGACAGCGAAATGTCGATTGGCATTGTGACTACACGGCGAAACCAGGGAGAAGATTTTATTTCAAGTGATATATCGGCCGTGAAAGCCTAAGGAATTACACAACGGAATGAACGGTTTCCAAAAATTTAATAAATAGAATCATATAAAATTTTGAAAAATATGTATTTCTTTGTGGAAAAATATTTCTAGTGGCAAAAAAAAAACTTCACAATAAAGAAATTTTGTTCGTTAAGTAGAAGTGAAAATACTCGAGAAAATTTATCTCTATAACGCGTTAATGTGCCTTGCTGGGAATTGGCCTCTCGTTTAGATTAACAAGATGAACCATCTGGCCGGGAGCGAAGTAGATTCCTCAAACGGTTCTCGAGAAAATATCGATGAAATTTTAGCCCTATAAGACGTTAATGTGCCCTGCTGGGAGTTTGGCCTCTCGTTTAGATTAACAAGGTGAACCTACTTGCCGAGGGGGAAGCAGATTCATTAAACGGTTATCGAGCTAGGTAATATTAGGTAATGATGAAAAAATTGTCCAGAAAATTTATCAATTTGGAACGGTCACAGCGCTCAAACGCGTTAATGTGCCTTCCTGGTAGTTTGTCGTCTCGTTTAGATTATCAAGATGAACCAACTTGCCCAGAGCGAAGCAGATTCATCAAACGGTTCTCGAGAAAATTTATCTCTATAACGCGTTAATGTGCCTAGCTGGGAGTTTGGCCTCTCGTTAAGATTAACAAGGTGAACCTACTTGCCGAGGAGAAAGCAGATCCATCAAACGGTTATCGAGCTAGGTAAAATTTATATGATGAAAAAGTTGTCCAGACAATTTATGAAAGTTTGAACGGTCACAGCGCTCAAACGCGTTAATGTGCCTTCCTGGGGTTTATCCTCTCGTTTAGATTCACAAGATGAACCATCTGGCCGAGAGCGAAGTAGATTCATCAAACGGTTCTCGAGAAAATATCGATGAAATTTTTGCCCTATAAGGCGTTAATGTGCCCTGCTGGGAGTTTGGCCTCTCGATTAGATCAACAAAGTGAACCTACTTGCCGAGGGGGAAGCAGATCCATCAAACGGTTATCGAGCTAGGTAATATTTATATGATGAAAAAGTTGTCCAGAAAATTTATGAAAATAAATTGTATTCTGAAGTTCAATGTGCACGTAATAGTTCGACTGTACTACATAAATTTACGCGTGCGTGAAGCTAGCTCACTATTTTTCTAAATTTGAAGTTCTTATTCCACATTGTTCTTTATTAGAAAAAAAATCTAAAAAAACACTCTTTGACTCTTTGAGATTCTAAGTGGCACCAGTTAATCCAACCCTTCTTTCGAAACGGTTTACTCTTATCTTTTATAGCACTGGAAATACTTTAAAAGACACTTTAACAGACACTTCTATAGCGTAATTTTTTAAAACTACATATGTACATTCAGAAGAACCTGAAATACTCCTTAAAATTTAAATTTTACAAATGATGAGCTCCAAAAATGTTGTGTATTCTTTTTGACATATCTCATACACTTACAATGGAAGATTGTGAAAATGTAATTTTCTGGCAATTGATTCAGAAGGATTAGAACAACCTGCTAATTTATCAAATTTCAATTTTCGAAAAATGATGGACTGGCTCAAAAAGACGTTTTGCAATAGATACATATCCAGGCTTAGCTGTCAGTAAAATCAAAACGATGATTCTTTCTTCTTTCTTATTCTACTCCTGTTCATGATTTATTTTGCAATAAATAGTTTCTGGAATTTTTCACTTTCTAACAATTCGTGTCTGGAATAAATCCAAAGGTGATCACTAAACTGTTGTAGTAACTAGACTTAGTCACTTAACTACTTGACGTTTACCTGCTGTTACTTCGAGTCTACCTTTTCTATCTGTGGAAATGTAAGACATACATTACAAAAAAAGTTCAAATTAAGTCTATGCAAAGAAATTCAACAATCAGGTAGCATTTTATGTCCACTTTCTAGGTATTATATGGAAAATATACATAGCAAGATTTTCTGATACTATGAGTATCATGCTATTGATTTAAAACTAAAGTTTATACTCCTTATGATCTTCTGTATTCATATCGCTTCGGCGTTATCAAGTTTAATGGAACAAGCAATTTTGCCATTTTAAAGTATACAATGTTTTGTCTTTCTTTCATCCATCTTTTGCGTATTCATTCACAAGGGATGGATAGGCTAAATAAGTGTACAGAAGCCATTTAATTCTTAAATTGATGGAATAAGTATCGTTTGGTTTTTTTATTTTTCAAGTATTTTGAACGTACATATTAATAAAACTTCGTCGGAGAAAGAAGAGATAGTATTGAGGTTTCATTTTTCTAAATACCCCAAAGCATACGTAAGTACGTCAAAATTAATCTTTGGCACATTTGCCATTTTATTTCACTTCATATATCATACTATTGTGAAACAATTAAAGAATCTGAACTAATACAAATGCTCTAGTACATATATCTAGTAATCAAAGTTAAATGCCAAACATTTACCTTCATACTTGGACAATTCTCTGATTTATTGTATCCAATTACTATAGATAGATAGGCTAAATAAGTGTACAGAAGCCATTTAATTCCTTAAATTGATGGAATAAGTATCGTTTGGTTTTTATTTTTCAAGTATTTTGAACGTACATATTAATAAAACTTCGTCGAGGAAAGAAGAGCACCGTGCAGTATTGATTTGGGTTTCATTTTCTTAGAAAATAGGCCAATTACCCCAAAGCATACAGTGTAAGTACGTCAAAATTAATCTTTGGCACATTTGCCATTTTATTTCACTTCATATATCATACTATTGTGAAACAATTAAAGAATCTGAACTAATACAAATGCTCTAGTACATATATCTAGTAATCAAAGTTAAATGCCAAACATTTACCTTCATACTTGGACAATTCTCTGATTTATTGTATCCAATTACCTACTTATGAAATTGTTGGCACACGAAGTTGCACGTCTTATTTCAACTATTACTGCATGCCAAATCTAAGATACATACTAATTATGTCTGCACGCCAGGTGCTCAGAAAGGAGGAAATACGTTGATAGTTAAGACAATTACATTAGTGATTAAATTTTTGAGAGATTAAATGACAAAAGAGCAACTTAACATTTTGATGGGAAAACAAATAGGCAATTATGTTAATAAAATTACTCCAATTTACGCCAAGACAAATGTTAACGTCCATACAAAATAATGTAACGAAATAATATACAAGGTGGAACATAAAACTCTAGGAAGAGATCAAATTTGCAATCAAACACAAAAATGTGCAGTGTTTGTATAAATTTAATGTTGCAGCACTT
>CM043019.1:113755442-114177082 GCA_023690525.1 Holotrichia oblita
ATGTAAGTATGTTAATATTAACTATTATATAAGACGAGAAATTAAGCACTAGGTGTTAATTAAGCGTTGCCAAATAAAAATAGTAATAAACATACTGATTTCGTAGGTGATAAATTCGTTTTACGTAATACAAAGCCAGAACTAATCATCGTATACATTATTATTATTACCGGTATAGACTTGTTCTTTTTAATATTCTTTAAACATAAGATTAAGATATTTATCTTCGGTGCAGCTCGTACAAGTGTTACGGCAAATTATAAAAGAATAAATATGAAGAGATGTTAAAATAAATACAGAAAAAAACCTAAGCATCAATAAACTGTTTATTGCAGGCTGTAAACTTTTGTTTTATATATATAATTGTACTTATAAGCAGAATAGCGTATAATTTCGACACACCAATGTGAAGTCAGAATAGGTCATCAACATGTTGGTGATGCGTTATTACCGACGGTTGCCGCGACAATGCGTCACCCTACTTATAAGTTACGAAACCGATACTGTCGTCATTAGATCAACTTTGCAAATTTTTAAATTAGCAGTTTTTGTATAATAGTAATTCTAACCACCAAGATTTAGAGTTTGCAAAAATATTGCATGACAGCCTGGCAGTATACAGTTCACACTTTTCTAATGCATCTTATTCTAGTATCAAATCAATTGAATATATATTAACAAGGAAATGTTTTTGAATGAGACGTTGAAATATGCAATGCGATACACTGTTTGTTAGAAAATCCGAATATTTTGTTGCAGCAGCATTGTTTTAAGGCAAGTAGAACTCCAAAGTTTGTCTAAATTCTAGTGTTTGAATTTTTAATTTGTCTGTAAAATCGAGAATATTAAAGATAGAAGTAATTACTTTTCAAAAGTTCATGAAATTTTGACGTGACGTTTCGTAGTACTGTAAAAAAATCCTTGAAGAGGTGGTTACTAAATACTTTGTACCACAATAATATCTGAAAACCAAAAAAATATTACAAAAATTAGTAAAAAAATTCATTTAATACAGTGTTGGATAGTCTGACAGCACAGAGGTCTAGACAATGAAGTTATACACATTAATCAAGAGGCTAAGTTCTTAGGAGTGAGCTTAGACTCTAAGCTAAACTGGTGCTCACATCACACGAAAGCATGCGATAACTAACCTCTCGAGAATTCAGAGACTGGCATGCCTATGTATAAGATGATCTATTAAGAGCACTCCAACCATGCTAAACCTACCTCCCCTTGATATTTTTATCATGGGAGAGGTTAGAATGGGAGCCTACGGACTGAGAAATACTAACAACTGGAGAACCCATTATGGGTTGGGACACATCAGAATAGAAACAGCACTAAGAACCGCAATATCTGATATGGGCAGCGATATAGCAATCACCAGAATATCCTACAATAAACCCTTCACAGTTTTCTTGAATTGGGATGAGTGGAAAAATTGTGAACCAAGAAAACTAGTACACAGATGGGTCAATAGCGGGTACTAATTCCAGCGTTGGTTTGCGTTGGCTTCCCTGTTCTGACCGAGTGTTTCGAGTGTTCCACAGGAGTCTATTATGGGTTCCATTTTGTGTTTTTAAATAAATTATACGAACTCGAATATATTTGAAACTCATTGTATCCGAGATGGATTGCTGAGGATTGCTATATTGAGCAGTGCTGCATAATGGTGAAACAATGCAAACTGCAATGTTCAACTCTCAATAACAAACGTCTTTGTTATTTTTCTTTATTTTACTTCAATTAAGAAACTTGAGCAGAGCAGTCTCGTTGCAAGTGTTGAAAGTCGTGTATTACACGAATACACAATTTCGCACGGCAACTTGTTGTTAGCTAGGTATAAAGCTAGGTATATTTTTATTAATAATTACTTTCCTGTAGTGTATGGAATGTATTTTAAATCTTAATTCGTATGGGATAAGTGTCGGTTATGATACTTCTAATACTAGAAATAATTTTCTGATTAGATCTGAGATTATTGGATTATATAATTGGTCGTATAGGATCTAATTATGTGGCCATAAATTTTACAATAAGCTTCTGGTGGGTTTACCATACTTATCTTACCATAAATTTAATTTTGACTTAAAAAAATTTGTAGGTGATATGTGTGTATACTCCTTTGACCAACGTTGAAACAGTAGGATACATTAACTTTCAGTCTATGAATGGGGGTGTTGCTTTTAAAAATTATGTAGCTATTGTAATTTTGACCTTGAACTATATCTATTATCATGTTAAACTATTAATTATAGTAATTATATTCCTATAAATGACAAAATGATAGATTTCTTATCATTGCTACCCGTTTGTTTATTACATATTAAAAATTTTATTACCACACAGAGATATCATAAAACCAATTTGTCGATCTCGTAACATCTTGACCTATTTTTGGAGAGACACATGTTAAATACAACTCGTAGCTGTATCTATTACGACCATTTCAAATATGATACCAAATAAAAGAGACACAATAGCAGAGATAACGACGCATAACTCTAAATATATACACATATATTTTCATGATTTATGACGCGCGATTCGTATCTGAAGCACTATAATACGTATCTACACAATGAAGTTGAAAGAAGAAAAAAAATGAAAGTATTAAGAAAATAAATGAATGAAGCCGGCGAATTGTTAAAGGTGAATGTTCATCCCGTTCACTTCCCCTTGATCAATATTTACATAGGGGATAGAAAGAATGGGGGGAACGTGATGGAACGGTTGATTGTTGGACTGGGACGCGTGCCTATATAAAGGGCAAACTGTTGATCCAAACCATGGATGTTACACGAAGTAGAGCTTGTCTATATACAGTTCTGGATAAAAATACTGAGACAATGATAACATATAACTCTAAAACAAGGCCGCATTGTGGACATTAAGTGTTAGAACATCTTGGACAATAATAGAAGAAGAAGCATAACAATCAACTACAGTTAGTAAACACCTAGTATGATGTAGACGTCAACAATTTCAGGCCTAATATTGTTCCACGTTTCGCAGTTGGTAATTTTTTTCTAAAACTTTAGTTGCAGTTTTATTCACCATTGTTGAAAAAAAAACAGAACTAGATTTCATATTAATTGCTTTCCTTATAACAATTACCATAAGAAATTATGATAATAGAAGTCTTCCTGTTAACTCATCAAATTAAACTGGATAGTGTATGGGAAAAATTCAACGTATTATACTGTACTAAAGATTAACCGAACGATTACTAATAGAGTAGAAATCCTGGAAGAATACCTCCCGAATAGGTCGAACAATTCATGGCGTCCTGAACAGATGTTTCACCATCGTTTAAATACAAGTTATGTTAGTAAAAAGGCGAAGGCTATAAAAAAGAAATCGTTCTTTTTCAGAATTCTGTAAGAATTCTGTCTTATTGAAACTTTCACTAGCATTGATATTGCTTAATAGTCGCTTGTTTGGGTTGCTAGATTTATTTCGCTTGGATTCATTGTTATAAATGATGTATGGAGAGCATAGAAAGATATCGATGACGGTATATATGACTAGTTGAAAAAATCGTGTTGATTCTGATAGTCACAATGTGCAGATGCAGAGTGTCGAAAATATGAATGCGTGCGAGAGGAAGCCTTCATTCATTTCCGCCAGAATTCTGTTTACTGTACTCCTTCTTTTTTGAACCACCGTGGCCGAAACCTAGTGTATGTGTTGAAGGCAACTGTGATCTACTTCCCAAACAGCACTATATAGAAATCAGTACTAAAGAATTACAGACTTTATCAATCAAAAAAGAAAATGGATGTTTTAGGATTGTGAGAACGTTCTCTTTTTGATTTTAAAGAAAGTATCATTACAGTCAACTGAACAAATTGCCGTAATATATTCGTAAAAAAAAGAAGCGGGGAACTTTTGCGCGTCTTGCATGTGAAGTTTGGTAACATTTTTAAGCGAAAGAAAATGGATTATTTTTAGGAATATCGAATGGCTACTGAAAGGCTATACTAAAAAATAAAATTTAATTGTTTTTGTCCGACCTCAGTTGCATCGCTATACCAGAAAACGGAGGACAAAAATAAAAAAATCAAGAAGAAGCTTCATCTACCACAAAGAAACAAGACGATAAACAATTCGAAACGAACCAAACACACATCTAACAAAGTTAAGGAAAATTTAAGACACAAAACTATCTGCAATTGTGTGGTCAAGCCTTTATTTCATAAAGTATATTTAGTTCAAAACATGTAATAGTATATTAAGATACAAGAACAAGCGCGCAAAAATGGCTTATGAAACGTGGATTTTATACTATTTTTTCTATTTCGGTTATTAAGTTCAAAAAAGATTAAAATGAGAGATATGTTTTGTTCGAACATTATAGAAATTTTCTTTTTTTGAAGTTGGTAAGTTTAAAAAAAACAATTTAAATATTTGAATATTGGCGGTGTTATATGTCATTTTGTTTAAAATTTAGTCTGATTTATGCAATAAATTATTTCCAATTGTCAACAAAATGGAAGAAATAAATAACTGCACGCCTCCAGAGATTCGCAAAATAGCAAAAGACAATTTAGAAAATCTTTTGCCAACAAAGTTTCGACATATTTCTGAAAAACCAGCTCTTTTTAAGTTGGTGTAAAGAAAATAATATTGTGAATATTACGGATAGTATAGTAATTGCTTATTTTGGCAAAGAAAGCAAGATAAAAAAGGCATCGCCCTTGTAGTCTACTTATTCAATGTTACGTTGTTGTTTAAGTATTTATAAAAGTATAGATATCTCAAAATTTCCTGGGCTTCTTGCATTTTTAAAAAGAATATCTGAAGGCCACGAGCCTAAGAAATCCAAGATTTTAGAAATAGATCATATTAAGCAGTTTATAATAGAAGCTGATAATAACACATATTTAGCGATGAAAGTAAGTACTAAGAACATCATTGTACTTGTATTTTACTAATTTTCTACATTATTTTGTTATATGTAATTTTCATATTAATATTCTGTTAGACTATCCTTATAATGGGCTATAATCGAGCTTGTCGTCGTGAGGAAATAACGAACATGACTTTAGATGATATAGGTACAGTTTAAAAATGACGTCATAATGGTTGCAGTGCCAAAAACTAAAACTTATATTCCAAGACAATTTATTATCACACAAAGATTAGGGATTGAATTGGTTAAAAAGTATTATTCACTTCGTCCCAGCCATGTTACACATAAACGCTTCTTCCGGCAATATAGAAATGGATCTTGCGTCAACACAATTGGTACTAATACCATAGGAAGTACCACAAAATATTGCTACTTACTTAAATGTACCTAATCCTGAGCTTTTCACTGGACATTGCTTTAGAGTGGAGGTGACTTTATAACAATTAGGCGCCACGGAGGATGGAAATCCTCAGCAGTGGCATAAGGTTACATTGATAATTCCACCATGAAAAAAGTTGAGGTTGCTCAAATACTGTCTAGTGTACCTAATACATCCACTAAAATCATTCACAATCCATCGACTTCTGATACATTGGCAGTGATGTGTCGGTCAACACGAATCAATAAGAATTTACACAAAACATAGTGTGCTCGCAACATCTGCCTGGAATCTCTATTAATGCACACGAATCTTCTAGTGTTACAGTAAACGTTTATAACAGTTGTACTATTCAACATGCGAAGTAAATGTCAATAGAAACATCAGAAAACTTATCATTCCACTTATATTGTTAATTGGCGTAAATAAAATGTTCGTAACTGTGTTTTTTATTCTCTGTACAACTTCTTACATTTCTTTGTTAGATTAAAGGTTTATATTTTGACAATTACATATGATTTGGTTCCATTTTCTTTTTGTTACCAACTTCAAAAAAATAAAATTAGCGTGCGATAAAGTAGTACTTTATGCAACCAAAACAGGTGTCGTAAAGTCAACTTTATAGCACTGGAATAGAAAAACAATATTACAGACCTGTTTCAACTATTTGGACTTTTGTTTGTGACGATGACTGTACGTCGTGTTGTTTGTATAACGTGGAAAGGAAATGTGCGGTGATTCCGGTAGCGATCGCATCACGCCAACCATTCATGCAGATCACGTAGAGAGCAAGCAACAGTTTGTGTCACAAATCGTGCAGAAGTCATATAGAAAATATTTTATAGGCAATCCAATTATGTCAAAGGAGACGCCGCGCGCGGCACACGCACTTCCCTCTAATATTTTATGTTTTTTCTCTCCTTGTTTCTTTTTCTTGGTAGTGGTGTGTTGGTTTACGACGCCTGGCTTTTCGAAGATAGAGACACAGATTGTCTAGATATTTTTGCGTGAATTATGAGAAAGAATATATATCCGTGTTGGCATATTGTATGTGGTATTGAATACTTCATTTTCTCTAAAGGTTTGCAATGAATAATGTGATAAAAGTAAAAAAATCTTAGATTTTATTGCTATAATGCTGTTAACATTGTTACTCGTTTTGATTACTCGTTTTGAATTCCTTATCTTCAATATTCATGTGTCAGAGGAAAAAATGTATTTAACTTATTCTTAAGAGTGAAACGTCAGGCTATATGTTTAATCAATAGACATGTGAATGCTTAAAAACAATATTAACTAAGCAGCACCATTCTAGAGTTAATCTGACAACTTCTAGATATAATGCTACGAGTACGATTTTCTGGATTGTTTATTCAACATAGCTTATAACAAGCAGAAGTTATGGTGAAAGTGAAAGGCCATCTTGCATACTCGCATCCTCTGTATCCTCCTCTCATATATTTCGAATCGTGCCAGAGGCTGGCATCTTTGTAAGCGCTCACGCATTATTTGTTATGACTTAGAGCTTGCGTATGAGACGAATTATGCGAATGATAAACTAAGCTTTGGCATCATGTAATGACGTTCTACTCACCTGCAATAAGTTAGGAAGAAAGCATTGGCTTAAGTACGTAATGGCCCGAGTCGAGAGAAGAAAAACGAGAGAAGACGAATCTAAAATCCTAAAGTCGAATCAATGGAATCCAAGATTGAATAGATCAACTGCTATTTGTAAAGCCAGTTTAGTCGTACCCAGACTAAAAATGTGGACTGCCTACCAGATTACGAGCATTGTGGCTCAAATACAGGCTGAGGGAGAGACGTAAGATCGGATGTGGGTACAAGAGATGAACAACCTGAGTTACACTACCTACGGACGAAAATACAGTAGAGCTCGCCTATAACGGACTCGCATACAACGTACTTTCGGTTACAGCGTACACTTTGCTTGGTCCCGGCAAAGCCCTATTTTAAATAATGTATTTTTGTTCTGATATTACGTACATATTTATTACGTACTTCTGTTCATTTTGTTCAGAAAAGAGTTATGTTTTTTTCATAACGTACTTTATATAAGAACTTTGGATAAATACCTCACAAAACAGAAAAGAAAATTTTATTATTGGTCGACAAGTGTCCAGCTCATCTCCGTATAAGCAATCTTAAAAATATTCGTCTGGAGTTTCTACGACCGAATTCCACTTCCGTGTTGCAGCCTATGGACCAAGGAATTATTTATACCTTCAAACACATTACGAATTTGGACAATGGAATTTCTAACGAAGTAAATTTACTAGAAGCGGTGGAAATGTTAGCCAGAGCCTGGCAACAAATTTCGCAAGAAACCATAAAAAATGAAGACGACGATTTACCGTTGTCTGAATGGCTGGTCAATGATAACAACGATGACGATAATTTGCCTTTAAGTGTATGGTTGCAAAATAATTTGCAGGATTCTAGTATCGTGAATCTAGAAACAATAGATAAATTTGTGTCGGTGGATAATAATCTCATTACTTCATGTATCCGCAGCGATACAGATTTTGTTGAGGAAGTTTTAAATCAAAAAAAT
This sequence comes from Holotrichia oblita, assembly GCA_023690525.1. Classification (NCBI taxonomy): domain Eukaryota; kingdom Metazoa; phylum Arthropoda; class Insecta; order Coleoptera; family Scarabaeidae; genus Holotrichia; species Holotrichia oblita. Next base: position 113,763,309 of record CM043019.1, read on the forward strand.
AACAGCGATGATAAAGTAAGCGAAGAAGAAGGGGCAGCTGAATTGTAAAACCCAGTTATGAAGATGCACTTGCTGGAATAAGGCCAGGATATTTAGAAACTGAAGAACGTACTACCAATATAATTTTAACTAATGCGTTAGGTACCTATTGAACATTTCTTAGAATTTGTTTCAAAAAATCAAAACGACAATCTCTTGTTACCGACTCTTTTACTAATTAAATTTTTATATACATATATTTGCTTATTACCTATTATTATTTATTACTCCTATTATTATTGTGTATCTTTTTATTATTTTATAAATAAAAATACATTTTGAAAGTCTATGCATAATCTTTGGTTATATTCTTTTATAACATTTTTCTTTTTTAACGTACTGTTTTGCATGGTCCCGACGAGTACGTTATAAGTGAGTTTTACTGTATAAACAAGAAATTTTCCATATACTTACCAGAATAACCTAGAAAAAGAAACTAGGAAGCAAGTTATTGTTTGCAGAAAACCAATAAAACAATAACGAAGCGCCGTGGTTTACTGCCAAATATTCTATCTTTAAATCTTGAGTTAATACGTTCTTAACACTAAAACATTAAGTGATTTAAAAATTCAAATACTTTGGGCCAATAAGAGAAAAGGAGTACCAAAAGGCTGGGCGATGAAAGAGTGAAAAAATTAATCTGATCCTGGTAAAGATTTTCAGGACCTGAACAATCTGGGTGTGCAGCTTATCAATGGTGAAAGCGACAGTTTAGTGTGAATAAGACATGGAGGTGAGGTCATAAAACATGTACACTGATTTTGTAAAAGGTCAAAACACGACCGACATTTTGGAAAGATGCAGATAACAATGCTTTTGCGACAACTATATTTTAACACAGTTATTTTGAGGAAGCTTCAAACTGACAATGAGGGCTAGATTGACTGAATCCGTATATTACATTTTGGTTGGACGCCACGTATTGTGAATTCTAATAAAAAAACCAAGAGAATAGAAAAACCAATAGAAATTTGAAATTAAATACAACTTTTTTTCTTCGATTTGATACTGTAGATGCAAACTCATTTCATCACTATGTTCCTAATCCAACTAGCGGAAACATCATAAAAGTTAATGAAATCGTATACTATTACTGTCAATAAATGTATGTAGGAGAAATTATTATTCACATTAGTCATTCATTTAAATTAGTATGGAAAAATGTAATAATAATTCTAATTAATAAATCGGTATTATATTATTCATTAATTGCATTTAATCATTCAAATTTATTCTACCATCTACATACAATAGCAGCATGTAACAGAAAGTTACAACAGGTAATAAATATTTTTTACGGATTAACTTCACATATTATTTCGACAATTTTCCATAACGATACGCTTTTCAAAATATTATTCTGAAATGATAATTTTTCATTATTAATTCCACAAACGACCGCGCCCTTTCAACAATGGCAGTAAAGTCTATAAATTTGCATCACAGAGGTAAAAATTGAAAATAATGCTGTGCGCATCGTCTCTTACCCTTAGAGAGTATTATTCTTTGTTTAAATAATTTACAGGTTAAGAGAAAAATCTATGTTTAAAGGAAGATAGGCGTCTAACAGAAAAAAAAAGGATCGGTATATATCTCAAAGCATGTGTGTAGTGGGGATAAATTACAACATTGCTATAGTCAAATGAAAATTTAAGGTACGTTCCGGTACGATCTATCTTCGGAATCATTCTAAATAAAATACTATAGCGCTCAGGTTACTAGCACAGCTTAGGGTATAGATGGAGTACAGTAGATGAGGACGAACGCATAAGAAATTTACGGAAGGTAGTAGGCCTCGTTCGTGGGAACAAAACCTTTCTGTTACTGCATAGCAGACTAGAATACCCGAAAACATGATTTTAACAATAGAAAGTGAGTTTGCGAAGTCGTACTATTCAAAGCAAATACCTTCGTGTGATTGCATGCATACGTAAATTATGTACATACTTGATAATGCTGTGTGAGATGTATGTATGTATGTATACAGAGTTGTCGAATATACCCATTTGTATTAAATTTGGATCTTACACGTGCTAGTATCTATCTTCAATCAATATGACAATATCTACTTTTAATATCTGTGACGGTCTTCTTTTCACACAAGTCAGCTAATTTTATACAGCGAAGTTTTGCAATGCTAACTTTTAAATCGAAACTACTACAGAAAAATTTGTCAATCCCTCAATTTAAATATATTTTTTTAAATTACAAAATGTGTAAAACCAAGTTTACATAAGCCGAGGTTGCAAATTGATCATATTTTTAAAGAAAATATATGTATGATAATGGTAAAAAAGCTCCATATTGTGGTAACAAAAGATGATAAAAGTAACTAGTTCTTCGACAAGGCTAAGTGAGAGATAAACAGTAACTTTAATAACAAATACATCACACAAATTTGGAATCAACAAACTATGAGCTGAAATCAGTACAGTCATGAAAATTAATGGTAGTTGTGTTAGTGTACAAGATCATATTTTTAGGATAAAGGAAATATCAGAAGAACTCAGAACAGAGGTGATTAAAGAAATAGTTAGACCTGCAATAACATAAAATAGTGAAAGTTACAGATATGTCAGAAAGAGATCAAATATGTTTTAAGAAAAACAAAGTGGAAGAGAATTAAATAAGTAATCGAGGACAGAAAGCAGTGGAGCAAAAGGTTCAAAGTACAAAAAATCTATGCTTCTAGCCTTCCTCTTAGGATTAGAAAGATGTTCATTCGAAACTATTAATGGTATATGATGTTACATTAAAGGGTACTTTACCAGAATGGTTCATTTAAAAATGTTTTCAGAAAGAGAAGTTTCACAATCTCTATGTACAACATTAATATACGAAAAAGTTTTAATTGATTCTATGGTCGAGTATGAAATAGATGCCTTTGCCTCCAAAATCTCCTCGATCGGAGAGCAGAAGAGATCAATGAAAAATTTTTATTATTGTTGGTAGCATGGAATGCGAGTATGAAAAAGTTTGTAAAGACGGGAAAGGATGTGCTAGGACGTCTCTGTAGCTAGGATGTGAATGCTGTGGTATCATATAGAACCTCAACGATATTCTTTAAATCTCCTAACTTTTTATCAGTATTGATTTATTCAAAATATCGTTAGTACTTTAGGTTACGAATAGAGGTAATACTAACATAAAATAGATTGATGATACCTAATAGCTTTATAAATGAAAATTATTGATGTAGCTGTCTCAAACTACTTACAACTATAGTAGTCACCTAAAATGCATTTATTTTATACAGTAATGGTTGTCATTATACTTATGGGAACTAAACTGAAGGACTTTTCCTAAACGATATGCGCGAAGATATAGATAGTTGTTGCATTATTAAGAGGATGGTAATGCAATGGGAATTCAAATAGGTAAACGTACGAAGGACACTAGATAATCAATAGTTGGCCATTGTTCAAAAAAGTGTTCATCGTGGACATGAAGTAGTAATGGCGTAGAGTTAACCGACTTTTTTTTATAAATATGCTGAATCGTTGGAGCGTTTTATGTCCAGGTATATGGCATATCGGAAAACACAACAAACAAAGGACAGCGGAGCAATATCAAACTACACTTTGATGGTGACGCTAATTCAACATCAACTGAATATAAAAGTTGCTTTGTCTATTCTTCTTTTAATTAACGAAAACTTTGAACAAATCTGTTGTCACTCTATTTGAAAGAAGTCAAAATTAATTGCCGATACTCTATAATTAATATCACTCAATTGAAGAGGTTTGGCGTCCATATTATTATTAGGCTCATCAGACTGATCTCTTTAAACTGTGCTATACGCGAATGCTTTTCTAGTTTCAGTAAGTTTTAACATCACACTTTACTCTAGAATAAATCTCTTTCGTTCACGGAGCATTTCATTTTTTTTGGTAACTTCGTGGCCAGCACAACTAGAGTTTCTAACCTGTCTATATCAGGAATTTAGAATCGCAGTATTTTTTGCTTGATCTCCTTTCGTAGTAATGCTGTAGTGGCTTCTGTAGCTCTTCCGTTTATGAGAGAATTAAAAAGAGAGTTAAGAAGTACGAAAGCTTGGATCAATTTTTATGTTTTGTTTTCTTCAACATCAATGGAATGGAACACGGTAGGTACGATTACTTATTATTAGCATTGTTTCCATACATTCCATGCAGAGTTGTATCCAAAGAGAAATTATACCAGTATGGTACAGAAATATAAAATTATGTAAACTACACTACACCAAAACAATGAAATTTCTTTGTCAATCTAGACTAGCTGTTTAAATCGTACTTAAATATAACACACATGTTGCCATGAATAAACGAAAATTTCATTGAATCTTTAGCTTCATTAATTTTCTATAACAAGCTAATTGCAGAACTAACAGGATAAAAAAATTCTATATTAATAGCAATTTTAATCACGTTTTCTGTACTTCTTTCTACCTTCTTGTACATAATTTTAGAACGAACCGGGGTCGGTCGTTTCTCGTCCTGTTGCCGCGTGTCTCCCCTCGCAGGAAATACCGTATAGACACAAACTGTTGCGCGCCTGGGCCTACGTGATCTGCATTTTCGTGCGTTTCGTGATCGCGTCGCTCTTGCTTTCGCCCGAATCAACAGTTTGTTATTTTATGTGCGGTCGGAACCATTAACGGCAGGGCACGCACGCTACTGGTGGATGATAATAATCGCGAAACACGCGGAAAGTGTAATAATTTTAATTTCATCAGGTCCGCATGTCTCCACACGCTATCGTATTACAAGTATTTCGACAGGAAATGGTGTGAGATTTAATTTATTATAAACACGCCAGTAGTGTATGAATTCGGCAATGCAATTGTTCCATAATTTAGATAAAACAAAGCTGATAAAAAAAGACTCAGAGACCAGCCAAATACAGTTTAGTGCGAATACATTCGCAGGTGTACAGGGTGTATAAACAGAACTGTGGTCGATATCTGCCCGTGATGGGTAAAGATATACAGTATGTAAAAGCCAAATGGAATAAATTCATTATTTCGGTTATTGTAAATATTTATAAAAAATGCCGAAACAAATAAAATTTAAATTATAAATTGACATTCTTCAACGTGAAAATGCGATCCCTATCTTCAACCCCCTTTGAATGACAGGTACAACCCCCATTTTTTAAAATGGGAAGTATAGGCTTATGATATGTCGTTTGAAAGGTCTCTTTATTCTATATTCAAAAATGTTATCGTTTTTAAGTTTGTTGTGAAGCAATTAAGGTAGAATAAAATAAAATCACGTTGTTATTGCATGTAGCCATAATTTAAATTTCATAAATGATGTTAGTGCTAATAACAGCTTTTATAACAGCAAATGAGCATCTACTTCATTGACATTCATAGTTCTTTACATTTTGAACTTCGATAACAACATGATTTAATTTAATTTTATCTTAATTGTTACAACAAACTTAAAAACGATAACATGTTTGAATAGAGAATAAAGAGACCTTTTCAACGATATATTACAAGCCTATACTTCCCATTTAAAAAAATGGGGTTATACCTGTCATTCGCAGGGGGTTGAAGGTAGGGATCGCATTTTCACCGTCTGCGTTCTTCCACTATTTACCTTATGTAAACAATTTGTAGCTACTAGTAACATTTATTTTCTACTTTTACATTTAAAAAACGAAGGAAAAACATTGCTGCACTGACTTTTATTATGTCCTCATTTTTTCGAAATATCTAGATTTTTAATACTAATTTGAGGTCATATGTGGTTTACTATTTTTCTATTCATAACTTATTGCTCTTTTAGAATTTGATTAAAAAATACCATATGCTATTTGAAAAGAACAGTTGAATTTGCTATGACCTTTGTGTCTTTCTTTATAGTGACAACAGTTGCGCCATCGGATGAGCTCCTTCATATAGTTAAACTTCTGTTTTGAAGATATTACAATATTACACTTCAAATGGACCACCCTGTATAAAGTTAAATGCCTATTCTTGATCGAAATATAATAAATAAAATAATGATCGTCACATCTTCTCTTATTTTTTGTATTGTAATGTTTTGCAATTTAAAATCATTGCAGTTTTGTGAAGAAGCTATAATAAGCGTTTCAGTAAAATTGGTATTTGAGATTCTAATTTTAAATGTTGTAGAGAAACCATTTAAACTTCGGTGAAAAACTTAAACCAAATAACCAATTTAGCCACGAAAAAAGGAGAGCAAAGTCTACTATTTGCGAAATAAAAAAAAGACACGAAATATTTAAGTATTCAAATATTTATGGAGACCATTCAACTTGTTTTTGATTTAGAAAATTCTAGAATCTACTTAAATCTGAGCGTTTCGAAGACCATTTTCCTTCCTTTATCGATATATAATTCTCAATAAATTGACTATATAGTTAGTCATTTCTTCTTGTGTCAAATCTAGTGTAAAAGTACGAGAAGGAACAATATATAGGAGAGGATTAGAAGGTGCACGATTGGAGAGAAGAGGAACATAATATGTTTTTCAATCAAAAATTGTCCTTTTAGAAATTTGTTTACTATATTAATGATGTTGTAAGTTTAAACCTGTCTACTTATGCAAACACAGAAAAAGCCTTATACAAATGGTTTCTTACATAAAACAAAACATACTCTAATATGCTACGGGAGAAGCAAAAATTCTACAAAAAATTGGAGGAAACCTCACTGTATACTGCAAGTAATGGTTGGTTCAATAGATTTAAACAAAAAGTCGAACAACTTCTAACAATATTAGTCGAAGAAATATGATCAGAGTTAGTGCATCTATTTAAAAACAAAAACTAAAAAATGTAATTGAAGAACTTTTCTATTGCCAGAAAGTGTATAATAATGACAAATAGGCTCTTTATTGAATGTTTTTATTGGACAGAACCTACGCTGCAAGCACAGGAAAACAATACTTCAGGCAACAAGATTGCAGAGCAAAAAATATCATCCTCAATTTGCAGGATAAAACCAATTGTCCCGTTTGTTACAAGTTTCAAATTGATAGAATCATTAATGTTTCTCGTTCTTTAGATACGGAAATTAATGTAATTCATATGTCATTAAATGTCACCCTTCTGATGCAATCTTTCGATCAGAATGCAATAATAATAACCAAACTTCGCTATCGAAGAAACAGATTAACACAATTGCCCCCAAACGACACAAACATGACGAAATGACGAAATTAGGGTTGAGATGCTTTGTCAAGTCCCATTATGACATGAAACAGTTTAAAACTGTCATAGCAAAATATTTTCACAAGATTATGTCTAAAAAAGAAAATGGCGCAGATATTTCTCCGAATAAATTAAGATTAAGATTATTTGATGATGAAACACATAATGCAGACAGTACACAAATCTTTTGCAACATATTGAACAAAATGTGAGTAGAATAATAAAAGGCAGAAATATATGTATGTATATGTAACAAAAAAAACAAAATGAAGATAAGTCTGATTCAGAATCTGAAAAGGAAGCCGATTATATATTATACAGCAGAACATAAAAATTTATTTCAACCCATTCAGTGGACTGAAGAAAATAAACCAGAGATTGATAGAATTCGCATCACTTGCGTGGCTTACAACAAAAAATATTAAATTGTAAAATAAGTAAGTAAGAAAATACAAGCAAATCACAGTTTCTGTAAATTTTTATCTACCATAACTCACAATAGGTGAGGAATTGGTGTAGATAGTTGCGCTGACATAATACAAAAACAACATTATAAAGAAGAAAATTACTTACGAACATAGAAACTTTTACGAACATAAAAAAATAAAGAGAATAAAATACACACTCTTTGTAGTTTCATTTAAAATATTGCTCGAATTGGGCACTATTTTAACCAATGCACAGTCTAACCTCCTTACTACAAAAGCAACTAGATTTGAATATATTGCTGAGTCGTATGCCAGCAAATGGTTGAGGTTTGTACGGTTTCAGTTTGCGTTTCTTCAATATAGAATGTATGGTTGTACTGGAAGCCCCGATGTTGCCAGCAATCTAATGGGTGTCTAAGGATACCAATTTACATCTGTTAACTATTTAGACTTATGTAATATGTATATTAGAAATCGTAAAAAGTTGCTTATTAACTTATATGGTACAGATAACCATAACTTAAGATTTTTAAAAAATTAATCTTCTAATATTGTTCCTAATTTTACTAATTACTAAGATAATTCAGTGTTCACTCCCATAGCCAACTACATCCCTATTTATCTATTTTCTAGAACTGTAGTGTGTATTACTACGACTGCTAGTTATAAATACGTTGCAAGATTTCTTCTATAGTTTTTAATATTCCTACAAAGGAATTATATATCTATTTTATGTAACTTACGTGCTTCCGAATCTCTTATTCCTTATTTTGCTTCTCCGACTAGTAGAAGTAAAAGATGTGAACGAAGAGAATGATAAATCACGCTTCCACTTGTTAAACAATCTTTTCCTGTCTAAATGGTTCACTACTAGCACACACCTATTACACCTTGGAATAATTACACTTCTAATATATAAAGAAATACAAACATTCTAAGATAAGTAATAACAAAACACACAACAATAACTCCACTACTTCCCGTTACGATAGTCAACACAATACTGTCTGTCCCTACTTTCTATGTGTTGATCATCTTTCGTATACTAACGCTATATCAATAAAAAACTGTTTGCACCTAGCAAAAACTAATATTCAGCTGTAACTTTATATAGCATTCAAACAGTTGAAATAAATACAATTATTTAACCCATATGTATACAAAGAATAGCTATACAGGCTTACTAATTATTGCCAATACTTTTAACACAACATGTAATTAGTATTGCGACTCATTCGTAATTATTGTGTGTATTCATTTTAATAGATGATAATTTGCGGTGAAGTATCTATTACATTTATTGAAACTCCAAAAATTAATCTTTACTGATAATTATACTTGTTTTAAAACTTGCAACTATGTAGTTTCGTAGTTAAGAACTTGTCTTTTGCTTGATTCAAGATTGTTATTAAAGGATAAAAAGACAAAAATTACCTTATATTAATTAAATTTTATAGTAAAAAAATTTAAAAAAAACTGACGCACCTAAACTAATGAAGTTTAATTATGTATCAATGTACTTCTTTTTTACTAAATATGATAGTTCTTCTATTGGAAATATTATTTCAACTTCAAAACCCTGTTTCTCATTTTTCAATTAAAGAGAATTGTTAAAAGGATAATTTTTTTTTAGTAAATATGTGTACTAAAATCTATAATAGTTATTTTCTTCCTTGTATACGTATGTATATAGACTAAATAATTGTATTTATCTTAACTGTTTGAAGGCTGCAACATAGTAAAGTTAAAAATGAATATGTATTTAGTTTTTGTTAGGTGCAAATAGTTTTTTAATGATCAAAGATGACTCAGTACAGCAAGTAAGGGCAGGCAGTGTCGTGTTGACTATCGATACGAGAAGCGGTGAAGTAATTGCTGGGTATCTTGTTTCATTATTATTTACAACAAATTGTTGGTGTTTTCTTATATATTAGAAGTGGTATTATAAAAAAGTGTAATAAATGTGTGCTAGCAGTGATAAAGTGAATCATCATCTTCTTCGTAGACATCTTCTACTTCGTTCTTCAGCAGTTAATTGTATTGTGAAATTCCAAAATAGGTGAGTAAGTTAGATATCCATATATAGATATAATTTCTTTGTTAAAGAAGAATATTAAAAATTATACACACAGAGAAAAATGTTCTTGAATTAAGAAAATATACCTACTGTTTTACCCAAATATTTTTAATGCTAGAATATTTCTGTTTTGATTCAAACACATTTTCTTGGAATAAGTAAATGCGTTTATTACAATCTAGACTATATTTGTTGTAAAATACGTATTTGATCTGAATAACTTCCCTATTTGTGAAATAGCTGAATTGCACATTTCGAGCAACTGCATTCGAGATTATATGTGTATATGAAGCGTTTATACGTGCATTTTTATCTGCGTGCACGATTTTGCAAGAATTAGATACGTATAAGTTTTTTTATAGTTAAGGCGTGGACATTTGCAGTAATAAAAGTACATATTTAATAATGCATTATGTGACGTATATTTTAGCTTCATGGGAATTAGAGGAATAATTTTGCCCAAACGTTGTACTTGAAGTAAATCCATTGGCTAAACTTCCGAATGTCGACCACTGAATTGGCAATTTATAAGCAATTTAACGGAAAGTACAGCTTTTACTGAGTCCAAAACAGACCCCCGTTTCTTGCGAATATCAGTCTAAGATACCTAAAAATCGTTCTAAAAGTGTTATTCCTAGGTTATGTTTCGCTAGTGTTTTGACATTTCTGCGAGGATTTTCACATTAGCGAAACATAACCTAGAAATAACACTTTTTAGAACGATTTTTAGGTATCTTAGACTAATCTCCGCAAGAAAAGGGGGCCGTTTTGGACTCAGTAAAACCTGTACTTTCCGTTAAATTGCCTATAAATTGTCAATTCAGTAGTCGACATACGGAAGTCTTACAAATACATTATATTCTTACATTAAAACAATGTTGTTTTGCGTCAAAACAATTTTCTTAGAAAATAATATTCTTGTGATAACACAATATAGTTTTGCGGATATACAAATACGGGATTGTTTTGAACTGAAACAGTCTGTTTTAACTCAAGATAATATTTCTCTGCGTGTAGGAAAACATTCAACACTATTAGAGCCATCAGTTTTCAGGAAAAGCCTATATTTTATTGTACACGATTTGCTAAATTAATATATATTTTAGTTTTAACCTTTAGAAAAAGTTACAAATTTCAACTGCTTCGTTCTCCAGTATATTTAACTTCAAATCATAACACCTGAATGTTTTTATAATATTGTGATGAATATAAAAAAATCTTCCTGTATGTGAATCTTCTAAAGCTTTATTAAATAGATAAACTTATAGATAGCCTTTGTAAAAAACCTAGTAGCCTACTCCAATAAAAAATTAAAAAACACGAATTAGGCATTTTTTTAAAGAAGTTTCATAAGTAAAATTGATTGGAATCATCTGGAATGTCCAAATTCCAAGTTTAATTGGAAGCAAAAATAAATAAACGCCAAAAAAACTTAATTTCAATTTTATGGTTAAAACAATCGCCAAGATCTGCCGACCTAATCTCTCTAGATTTTTATTTATGGCGAACGAGTAAAGCTAAAGTGTACAAAACCAGCCCACAAAATTTTAAAAAACTTCGTGAGAGAATGATCCACGCTTATCATGAGCTTATAGCAGCTGAATTACATAGAATAGTAACTAAGAACAGAAAAAGAATTGAAAGCAGTATATTATTAAATGGCGACTTAGAAGAGAAGCCTAAAATGTAATACATAATTTTGTTTTGTATTTCCCGACTACTTGTTTTAATTAATATTTTGCGAATAAAAGTAAAATTAGGCCTTTTTTTGGTATGTATGTATTTTTGTTTTGAACTAAACTTAGGATTTGGGTGTTTGATGTGATTCCGAACAATTTTTTTTAATTACACTACATTAGCTTCTTTCTAAGGGCAAAAATGTAGTTTACTCATTTAATAAACCTTCAGAAGCTTCGCATATAGCAAAAAAAGTTATCGAGGCGTTACCATTTGAAGTAAAACACAGTGTATAGGGCTTTCTGTAACTTTAATTAGTTTTTTTTTCTCTTGTTCACTGATAAAACTTTCTGGTTATTATTGCAAAAATTTTTGTATTTTAGAATCCTTTAAAAGCAACAGCATAAATATTAATGGCATTTCTAATAATGAATCAATTAAAACTTGGGCATTGTCAATACTTTCTGCTATATGATTTAAAAATTCCATTGTTCCATTAACTAAACGATACCCTGCAGTTACCAGGCGAAATATCTATTGCAATTTGTGTGCAATTACGGTTTGTACATTTCTTCGTCGATCGGCCAGTTAGATTTTAAGATTTAAAATAATAGTTATTTTGACAATTTTTAGATCTGACACTGGTTGAATAATTAATTGCAGTAGGATTAAAAATGAAAATCAACTGCATTTGATAAACCAAATTAATGATTCTTTCATGTTCCTTAAGTATACTTATAAGCAGTGAACAGAATGAAAACTTTATAAGAACACATTTCAAATTCTTAGGTTTGGTATGCCAACTCCTTACGGTTTTCTGCCATTCCAGTTTTAAAAGCTGGAAAGTACTAATTTCTATGAAATGCCTATGGTACACTTTTATTTTGTGATCATCTATTAGCATTAAGAGCACACTCATGTGTGACTTACACAACTACAAATATTTGATAGTTCGTCCATCCTATCTATTATCTCTCTTAATTATCAGGATGGTGATTGTCTCCTTTTCTTTTCCATTTTATACAGTATCTATCTATCTAACGCTTATCTACGCTGAAATCATTGACCGTCGGATTCAATTCCATGCTTTCATCAAATAAAACTATAATTTGGGACAGTTTACAAGAGGGGATGTTCTGATAAAAATAAATTTGTCCAAAATTAAAAGTACGATCTTGAAATATGATCATTGCACTATAATGCAGTTACTTAGCATGTCGTCCAACAATCATCATTGTCGATTAAGGCCTGGTACCATTGAACAACAAGATTTTCCGATACAGATTCAGGCAGAGACCTCCACATTTGTAGAATGTGACGTGACAATTGTTTTAAGTTAAAGCTTCGCCTCTCTCTGACTTTAACATTCATGGTTTCCCAGGTATTTTTTATGGAATTATCGTCAGGCGATTGAGAAGACCACTCCTGCATCGCAACGAAATTTTGTCGTGTTCATTTAATGGACACACGACTTCGATGCTTTGGGTTGTTATCTTGTTGCAGCACCCCAAAAATCAACTTTGAGCAAACTTTTATGTGTTTTGATTATTTTTTTTGTGCATTATTATCCGTACAAAACTCCATATCGTAGTTTGTAGCAGCAACCTCAAATATACACCGTTCTCGTGAGTTTAACTATGCACTGAATGACGGGAAATGTATGAGTTGACCACGCATGCCTTCTTGTATTCCATGCTCGAAAAGAGGATTCATCACTAAGGATAATATTCGAGAAATCATGATCGACATGAGCTTTCGCCCACAATAATTACTTTTCTGTCAAAAACGGTTTTAACTTTGTGGTTCTCTCTAGATTCATACTGTTCTCTCTTCAAAACTTTGAAAATAACTATTCAAGAAACTGGAGAAGCCGAATGTTAAACAAACGCAAATACGAGATACTATCTTATTCATCTGATTATAATAATTATTAAATAATTCAGCTAACTTTATAGCAATACGTATTTTATTCTTACCTGATTTAATGTCAAACTGTACAAATACAGATGCAATTTTCCGATAAACTAATACAGCTTAAAATTGTTTAAAGTTTTCGTTACCTAGATGCAAGAGTTTAAACCTGAGAGAATCGTAACAGCACTTTACTTTAAAGTGAGAGTGACATATTGTGCTAATCTAAATCTACGGCTGCTAAATAACGAATTCAAATCATGCACATGTTAAACTAGTTTCACAGCTAGACGAAATTCCATCCAGGCGCGGTATGAGTCGCTTATCGAGGCGTTATCGTTGCAACTGCATGTATAAATAAACAATGCAAGCTGAATCTTTATCGCTTAACTTGCATGCGACGCGTGAAACACGTTGGCTCAGCTTCCTGGCACAATTTTCTCCTAATAGATATTTCAACGCCTAGATGTTAACATCAAATGCACGTAAAACATGTATTACATACGGTTTCAAAGCTGGTACTATGTAAGATGTATTATTTGAATTCATTCTGACACTTGTTTCGTTTGTATCTTCCCGAAGCTTGATGAATTACGTTCACGACTAACAGCGAATAATATGTAACTGTACAGTGGAAGATTCCTCTAAGATGTCCTTCAGATTGCGAATGAATAAGGCGAAACTTAACACAATGCTACATCGTCATCGTCTTTGTAGGCATTCGCTAACGTTTACTAAAATTGAATCGGTTTGTTTTCCGACCGACTAGTTTGCCGATTTCGCGGGATCCATTCGTATCGCGGATGTTATGAAAAACTGCTGATTTAGCTTAGTGGTTGTTTATCATGAAATATTAAACTATTTTCTTGGCAAATATCCACATATACATAACGTCTCGGATTACAGCAGGATAAAATGAAATAGTAAATCAGCATTTCTAGGTGTAATAATAAGCTTAGTCTGAAGAAACATAAACCGTGGCTGCCTCGAAATAATGAAAATGGCGCAGCCGTTTACCTCCTTGATCAAATCTCTGCAGTTCCTCGAAAATCAATTAGAACCTCTCAACTTTTGCGTGCAGAAAAACTTGTAATAAAAAGTAAAGTAAATGACACGGTTCGCTATAAAATAACACGTTTGAACTGTAATTCTAGACGATAGAATTCCGACATCTTAATCCCCTTTAAGGTCAATCGAAGCTGGTTTACTTACCGAGAAGTTTCTAGAAATTATTATATCCAGTTCCCGACACTAAACATATATACGTGTTCCTAAAAGTGTTGATTCGAGATGTAATACTAGGAAAAAATACTTTTATAATCTCGAATGTAGGCTGCGAGTTGTCTCTATAAATATAATTAGCGTTGAAATATTGTCTCAAATTACTGCAATGTCGTAATTTCAAACTTTATTGTGTTTATACTTGAACGTCCAAATGTGTCAGCATGTGTTTGACATAATGGCAGTTCACGAAAAAATTAGGGTAATGTACTTGGTTACACACGTTTGTTATGTTAGTTATTAGTCTAAAATATAGGACATTATATTATATCACATCACATAACCTTGTGATGATTACAAATAGTATTAATTACGTCTTTAAATTAACGAGGTCATAACTGTATCCCTTCGAAAGAATTTCGTGGCCATAATTAATCATTTCCTGTCATCTGTGTCGGTTTGTAGTATTTTCTCTTAAAATGTCTGCATTTACAGTCAAGCAAAGTCTCAAGGAAACGAGAATTGCGATAGTTTAAGATGGTACGTGTAAACACTATTTTTAGCCAATAAAAATAAAACAATCCTCTTTACAATCTAAGCTTATTATTTACTTCTTCATAGATCATATGTGGATGGATGTAGGCAAAATATAGAGTTACAAAATCGATTACACGTCCTATTACTAGTCAAATCAACACCATTATTATTAATTAATAAATCATCAACCCAATCATTGTGTAAATCATGGTGGAAATTAATTCCACAATTATTATTATGATCTCTGAAGAAGTAAATAATAAATTTACGAAAGCTTAGATTGTAAAAAGGATCGTTTTATTTTCAACGGTTGCCATTTCCGCCTTTTTTTATCTTAGCGTTGTACAGCCAGTACTTCTACTCAACTATTCTTATCATATTGCAAAACAGTATCAACGAATTCAGCTTTCTTCCAATACTATTACTGCTTCACTACAGTATACCAATTGATGTTTCTTGGTAAATCTGGAAACTCATTCACAAACCTCCTCGAGTTGTTGTTCGACGAGATATACTGCTGTTTCTGAAATATAATGTGTCTTTATGTTATAGGACTGAAAATATCTTATTTTTCGAATATGTGACAACAATTTTAAGGAGGTTTAGGTTCATACCAACATTGATCATCTTCCATGATAATCCTCGATGCCACCTAGTGTCAAATGCCCTAGTCATATTTGAAAATACCGCGGGCAATACCTTGAGGATGTTTCAGACTGCTTCAATGATTCTGTACAATTGTATATCTGTGGATAAACTTTCGCAAAAGTCGAATTATCCATACTGTGGTGTTTAAAATATCAAAAGATTTGCCTTCATTCTGTTTAGTATGTCGGTTTCTGCTAATTTTGAGACGCAAGAAAGTGCGGATCTTTCTTAGGTTTGGATATTGTGCTAGTTGTTGTATGTTTCCAGAAGAGTATAAAATAATGTACTTAATGCCAATTATGTAATAACATCTTTGATGCTTTTCTGAAATGTGCTTACGTCAGCCACGAATTTAGCCTATTTCATTGGGCTTCGTAATTGACCCATCTAGAAGCATGTAAAGGTTGTCAATCTTCGTAGAAAGCTATCTACGTAACAAGCAATGACACCACCGTCCATCATTATGAAATTCTTTAAATGTTTCTCTGAGTTTGTTGTTATCCATTTCCAAAACGATATGTTTGACAGAAACCTTTTCATTGAAGTACTAGTTCAATAAATCAAAGGCTTCTACGAGTGAAACTATTTTTCTTTTTCATTCGCTCTTTCAAAATGTTGTTTGAAACTGGTGTTACTAAATACGATTTAAGTACGATATGAACCTGACCTCTAACTATAACATTTCTTATTCTACACGTATATCAAATACTAGCTACACGTTTCAAGGGAAGAAACCTCTTTGCTTCGAAGAATTTCTGCATCATCTCTAACAGATTATATTTTAATTAACATGCAGTCATTTGCACGAATCACAGTTTGACGTCTAGGAATTTAATAGTATTTCTCAGTAGTTTCTTTCTATTTTCACATCACTACCAGATATGTATGTAGCTACGTGTTGGTGTGGGTAACACAGTGGTGCATACATTGCAGAGTGTATTTATTTACATGGTTTTTGAGTAGAATAATGTTTCTTATTACCAAACAGTAATAAACATTTGATAAAAATTAATACTGTAACAAATATTCAACGGTTAAATTATTTGAAATATTTAAAAATTATGAGTCAAACGGACATGACGTAGAAAGGCAGTAAATATTCACCAAATTGTCATAACAAACCTGTTGACAGTCCATTTGATCTTATGGTTGGCTCTTATTTGAATCTTAAATTAGAAATTTACTGTTTTTATATTTTATAAAAGAGTTTTTGGTTTCTCTGTGTATTTTCCATTATCTTACGATAACTTTTAGTGCATTCCCAGACCAATTAGAATACGTATTTATAATACCACTTTAAAGTCTAAAGATTTTCAGTCAAAGAACCCTTTGTGACATTAGACTACATACACTATAAATATAATGATGTTGCAATTCAATAACCTATCTGCCGACAATATCTAGGATCTTACATTGGACTAAATTAGTGTATGGTTACTGAAATGTCCTACATATCCAAAATTAATAAAACAACTCTGCATTGCACAAGCTTTGTATATTCCATATGCTTATTCAGAGCGCCAGAGAATCACATATTATAGTGATAATTTCTTGCAGACTTTTATAACATCTTTTGAGGAGAAATTAATTATGGACCCTTGAAACTCGTCCTGCACTGATAATAAAAGCATATTTGGTAAATGGACATCAATATCAACTGAAAAATTAGTGAATTAACTTTCAGTATGCCTCGTCGTTTACTAGTCATTAAATAAACAAAACTACTAAATTATGTATTTTTGTACTAAACATATCGAATATAAAAGCAATTGATATAATTTTATTTTCTAAATGTGTGTTGATTCAATCTTTTTGATGTTTGTACGTATACTTTCCGTGTACATACATTATTTTTAGATTAATATTTATGCATGGAAAACGAGAAGTATAAAACAGAAATTATCATATCACAACATTAATATATGGGTTACATAATATTGGAGATACTCAACAAACTAAATACAGATCATTAGCGCACATACATAAATAAACAGCATTTTTATCTATGATGTCGTCATTTAGAAGTATAAAATAAGAAATAAGTACATCTGTAGTGAAACAGTTGTTTGAAGAGCCTCAATTCATAAAACAATACTACCTCTTGCAACACGGGCGCAAAAGCACAGATATTTCTTAAATTGTTATGAAGTTATAAATAACAAATCAGGATTCAGATCAAATACGTGCAAAATCTATCAATAAACAGAATTTAATTTTTCCATTAAGGAAGCATCCTAGTTTAATAAATCGTCACTGCAGCAGAGTTGTTCTAAAAATAAACAAGCGGCCGTACAAGTATTCATTAAAGATATCTGTTGGAACGCTAAGATAACTATAAATCATGTACCTGTCATGTAGTTAAGCTTACTAAATATTAAGCTTGAAAGGCCCCCTAATTAGAAACAAATTAAAGTTATTTATCCAGAAAATAAGATTAATAAATGACGATTTTACAAAACTAACTCTAACCTTTCCGAATGCTGAATTGTGCAAGTTTGTCTTTATATTCTCGTGGTGTTCTAGATAAAACATAACTTGATTTATAGTATACAGGGTCCGGCAACGAAGCGGGGACGGAAGATTACACGCTTATTTAAAAGTTTGTCAAATATTTAGTCATCGGATATTCTTCCGCACCATCAAGTGCACGTTTTAAAAATATTTTGTTTTATACAGAGTGTTCCAGACGGAAATGCCAGACTAAAGTTGCATTTTTTTAAATGGAACACCCTGTATATTAATAGAGAAAATGATCCGCGCTTGAAAGCTGGTTACAACGATATAATGTTGTATAGGTCTAAAGTTGATAGTTTCTGAGTAAACAATGATTTTACTTGATAAATTGATACATTTCAGTAGGCTATTCTGCATAGGTAAAAACAAAAGATTCGAAACCAACAGAGTAGAATATTTTTTACTAGTATGGACTGTCGTTACTATGTGAAATAAATTCTGCAGCTGCTCGCTTTATACAGAGTGTTCACAATTTTGCAAAATCTAAGAATTCTCGAAATTTTTAAATGGAACACCCTGTATATTTTTTTGCTCATTGGAAAGCCCTTTACTACGCTTTCTATTGATACCTCATTTGATGCACCTAGGATAGATTATTTTCTAATTATTTCTTTTTAAAGTTGAACTAATGAGAAATGCTCGTATTTTTAGAAGCTAATTTGCATTTCAAACCTACTGTAAGATCGGATACTCGACAAATAATCCATAAATGGTCTATAACAAGACTAAACTCCATTTAGTATGAGAAACAATTGCTTTTCACTTAGCGGTGAAAGCAAACATTAAATTAATATAAAGTAATATAGCATTTTCAATAGATTCACTGCTGATCAAGTTATCAGGTGTTTTAAGCTTGTATACTTAATAACCAAGTTGTACAAAATTTCGTTTTGTGTTATACAGTATTTCGTTCAATCTTTAAAAGAAATTGTTATAATGACTAATGTTAGTAGATATTCAACAAATGCAAACTCCTACCTTCAATAACTGTTACCTTTGAAATACCATCTATACTTACATCTTTCCACATACAGAACATTCAGAGCGACTAAGGCCAGCTAGAAAAGAGATAGATCTAGAATGGCGGAATTAACGCATTGGCGAGCGTGCTATTCCGTATATGTTTTACAACCGCCCCACTCTAGATCTATCTCTTTTCTAGCTAGCCTTACTCGCTCTCTATGTTCTGTATGTGGATTTTCCTGTATTATTAATAATACGGCCAGTTCGCTTTGTTTATTGATTACCGGTTTATTTATTTCTCCCTTCTTGTAGGTTTCACCATCAGTTTTTATAAATTTCTCTAATAATCTTTCAAATGTTTCCGGTCTTCTTTCAAGGTTTAGAAATTTCTCTGCATATACTCTACTTGCTAGGAGACAATTTCTTGTACACTCCTCAAGAATAAATATCATATTTACCATTTCTTGAGTAGGTACCTACTAAAATTAGTCAATATAACAACTGCTTTTAAAGATTGAACAAAATACTGTATAACACAAAACGAAATTTTTTATAACTTGGTTATTAAGTATACAACCCCAGATAACTTGATCAGCAGTGAATCTATTGAAAATGCTATATTACTTTATATTAATTTAATGTTTACTTTCACCGCTGAGTGAAAAGCAATTGTTTCTCATACTAAATGGAGTTTATTCTTGTTATAGACCATTTATGGATTATTTGTCGAGTATCCGATCTTACAGTAGGTTTGAAATGCAAATTAGCTTCTAAAAATACGAGCATTTCTCATTAATTCAACTTTAAAAAGAAATAATTAGAAAATAATCTATCCTAGGTGCATCAAATGAGGTATCAATAGAAAGCGTAGTAAAAGGGCTTTCCAATGAGCAAAAAATATACAGGGTGTTCCATTTAAAAATTTCGAGAATTCTTAGATTTTGCAAAATTGTGAACACCCTGTATAAAGCGAGCAGCTGCAGAATTTATTTCACATGGTAACGACAGTCCATACTAGTAAAAAATATTCTATTCTGTTGGTTTCGAATCTTTTGTTTTTCCCTACGCAGAATAGCCTACTGAAATGTATCAATTTATCAAGTAAAATCATTGTTTACTCAGAAACTATCAACTTTAGACCTATACAATATTATATCGTTGTAACCAGCTTTCAAGCGCGGATCATTTTCTCTATTAATATACAGGGTGTTCCATTTAAAAAAATGCAACTTTAGTCTGGCATTTCCGTCTGGAACACTCTGTATAAAACAAAATATTTTTAAAACGTGCACTTGATGGTGCGGAAGAATATCCACTGACTAAATATTTGACAAACTTTCAAATAAGCGTGTAATCTTCCGTCCCCGCGTCGTTGCCGGACCCTGTATATAACAAGAATCTCATTTTTGTTGATTATTCTTGATATAATCTCGTATGAACACGTGTATATATATCTCCAGGTCTACAAACAGCTTACTAGCGATGAGAAGTCTATCATCACTAGATGCCATCTGCTCTTAAAGAAGGAAACATTACCATCTTTCTTATTCGGGAAAAAAAACTTATCTAAATATGTACGTACTTGAGGAGGTAGAAATCATAACGCACACAAACATGGCTATAATAAGAACGTATGTACAGACATATATGACTCAGACAGTGTCTGGTGTTTATCATAATTTCATAGGTATGTGTTTATTTTTTTCTAAATCGCAGTTTGTGGGAAACAAAAGAAAAATCTATATCGAATCCTATTATGCAGCACACCGTTACATATTTGTCTTATGAATAGTGCGCTTTATACGACACGTGCACGAGAAGCATTCAAACAATTGAAATGCCAGATTTTGTTCATATTAATAATAGAAATCATTTTAAAGTATCCTACTGGTCTGTATTGTCCTTATACATGATGATAATGAAACCGTTCTTCGGGTCCAGCATAAACTCCGTGTAGACCATATTCAAAATAAAATTAAAACATCTCCGTTGAATATTCAAAATAAGAAAATATTTAAAAAGAAGTGGTTTGAAAAAATGTTAAGATGGAGTCAAACCGACAGCGACAGTAAATAATGCTGTAGTGTTACACAATTTCAAAAATTATTTAGTCTCACTTGTAATTATTTACAGCGATAGATGTGCCTTGATCCCGATCGTAACGTCCAACTATCCATGTGCAGAAAGTTTTCGGAATCAAGTTAAAAAAAAATGAAACTAGTAGAAGGAAAATGATCTATACGGATTCTTAAAGAAGAACTTGATTCATTTGACATTAATAGAAGTAGTTGCAAAACAGTTTTCAACAAGTAAACATGATCTGACATGAGCTGGCTTAATATGTCGAGTAGGGCTGAGCTTCAATCCACGATTTTCTATCACAAGATAATCTTTAATAGGATGCCTAGTTACTTGTACCATAAAATTCACTTTCGAACACTGTTCACACGATTAATGTTAAATGCAAGGGGTTGCTAACTCCTCCAGCTCATCACCTGCAAATATTTAAAAGATCATTCCCATACAATATTGCAAGATTAATTAATTCTATTCCTCTTGCTATGCGTTCTCTAGTTCCTTCGGTGTATGCGCGTCAGCTACGTAAAAAATATTTTCTGTAATCATAGTTCGTAACCTAGTTTGTTCAAGATTGTTAATCCATTATTGCTATTTTATTTTATATTTTATCTATTGCATGTACATTAAGCACCATGATGTATTATTGGATCAGGAAGAAGAGCAGCCACTTATTTTTTAAGTGCTGATCCTGAATCTATTAGCACATTATTGCTATTGCTTTATATTATGTTAAGATGTCATGTATTTCTTGTGCTAATAAACCGCTATTATTATTATTATCTTTCGGAAATTTGAGTCAAACGTTAACCAAATGAGAGTATGCAGCAAATAATAACTAATAAAGACATACGAAACTCGCAATCGAAGAAGTTGGATTACAAGCGGTTATTTCTGACTGTGTTTACCAATTACTATTCCAGTCCCTTCTTCTTAAATTTATTGAATGTATCTATAGACCATGTGTCTTTATAGTAAATTTACGAATTTCGCTTTGACACATTTCATATACACCTAACGAAACATATTCAGCAAATTTAGTCTAACAGCACCTCTAAATTGCGCGTTATTCTGAGAATTTCTGAACCCTGATTCGATTTCAGATCAATGTTACCTATTGTTGTTAACCAACAAACACAACTGTAAACATTTTAACATAAAAACAAACTAAAAATAAAATAAAGTAAAATTAAAGCCCAAAAAAATACAATTTACTAAACTCGACGTTTTGCTATTAATGCAAGTAGCTGCTTCAGCAGCCAATGTGAGTAGGGAACGCCCGAAGGTCACCGTAACTCCTTGCGTAAATAAAGCTAGAAAACATTGCGAAACGTTAAGTTTAGTAGATTTTGTATTTCAGATTATCTCTCACACTATTATGGCGTAATCAAAAGACCTCATAGTAGAGATTCGGACTATGAAAGCCTTCGATATCATTTAACATTTACAAGTTAGTCTGGTATTGCAGAGATTTATCCTTTTTGTGTTTTAAACTACATTTCATCCTATTTTCTGCAAAAATGGCTTTTCGGGATAAATGTCTGGTTAATTTACGGAAGGAGGGGGTGGAGGGGGCAATTGATTTTACATGTGACAACCCTAATTACATCCCATTGAGGAACACTCTAGAAACATTTTATGTTGAGCAAAAATTACAAGAAAAAACAGCTAAACAGCAAGAACTAAAATTGCATAGAGTACACAGAAATCTGCTACATCTGAAATTATGATACTAAAAATGTGTTATTATTGCAAATGCTGTAGTTGAAGAGAGCATTCCCATTTTCAGTGATGCTTGTGCTTCTCAGGTATGCAACCGCGTATTTTCCAACAAAAATTTCTAGTTCTGGATAGATGGATTGTTTTTTTAACTTTACAATATTGTCGCTGAGTATCAGTTTGCTACATGAGTCTAAGGCGGATTATATAACAACCAAGTATCCCATAGTGTTTTTATGCTATTTGAAATGTCTTGCTTTCCATCTGTATATGGAGGAATCTTCTTATATTTAGGGTTTATCCTATGCAATTTAGTAAAGGTCATATTAAATTTCTTTATTTATTTTCATTTTCCATACGAGTAGACTAAACATAATCCAAAGAACTCTTCTGAGAAATGCCAGCACATCATTATCATAATTATTTTACGTTATGTTGAATCTTCCCACGCAAATATCAGGCATTACACTTCTACAATATCAAACTAAAAGTTCCAGGAAGTACAAACAATCATTTCTCATAAAGGAAACATCTCTGACGTAGAAGAAGTAATATTAAGAAATTATTTTCGATTTATTTACCATACGAATTTGTTTAAAATACTACCTAAAAGGAAACGTTGTCAATAAAATCAATATCAAGTATTATTCAGATAAGTGGTTTCGTCAAATTATAATTCATTGTGAAACTAAATGAATCGATCAATTAATCTTGATCACTTTAGCGTAGAATTTGGGCACGCACAAACCGCTTACCATCAACACTACATACAAGCGAGATAGTATTATTTCGGGTGAAATAACAACAACGGTGTATTAATGTGGATTCAATACATAAACATTCATTTATGCACGACCGTATTATACTTAATTAGTATATGGTATATACAGCTACAATTAAGTAACCCTAACCCTCACAAATATTTCCATAAAGCAATTTGAATTAATCAAGGATGACAGGGGCCCCTGTGTAACAGCTATGTTGTGGAACGAACATTGTTCGATGTCAGAGGAAAAATATCGCATAATATTTATGTATTACGCTGTCCATTAATTAAAAGCAGTCCTAAAAATTACAGCTCAAGTTTTGTAAGAGGATATGGAACGTTCATGATATAAACGAGAAGGTAGAAGGTAAAGATTAATATATTACTAAACATCTCGTTATATAACGTTTAATTAGTATACACATCACATTGAAAACCTGATATGTTCTTAAATGCGCGAAATAAACGGCGATTTGCTGCGATAATTAAAATCTGAACAGAGAGGTAGCAGGATTGAATACTAACAACCTATTTACTTACAATTAAATAATAAGATAACAGTTTTTGTAATGTTTTTGTATAATAACTAATCAAAAGCTTATTTCAAACAAAACATCAGTGCCGAATAGAAATCGACCAGACTATATTGATGATAACAAAAAAGAATTCTATTTGAATGTTTCGAAGCACCTTTATTATATTTTTCTTTTGTTTTCGTACTGTTTAGAATATTTGGGTTACGGTTTCTTTAGATTGCTTGGACATCTAGTAAACTCATTCTTGATAAATATTTATTTCAGTTCTAATTTACTCTAATCTTTATTACCGCGATATGAGGTAATTTGGATTTACTTAATTTCAAATCTTTCCTAATTATCCTCGATTACAGTATCGCAATAAGGATTATTTTAAGTAGTATTTCTTAATTGTAAGCGCTCAAAGTCTTATCCATAAAACATTTAATGTAAGATTTAATCCATTCAGTGTCTTAAGACTTCTTGAAAATTATCATCTCAAAATCGATAATTTCTAATTAACGATTGTTAGCCAGTTGCTGAAGAAATAATTTGTTTTAATAATTTAGCGGTTTAACTGTACAAACATTTTTACTATTTACAAATAATGTATTTTTTTTAATGTGTGGTGGGTGCTTAGTTAAAGTTTATATTTCAAGAACATTTTATACATATGTAACACTATATCCTCAAGAACAAACACCATAAGAAAAATAAACACCGAAGGAATTAACATAACATTTTAGATGATGCAAATAAATAAATATAGCTTTTACCTGCAACAAAATAGTAAATACAAAAAAACTGTTTTTGTAATAAATATTCCAATTGTCGTTTTTGAACGTTGAAACATTTTTCGTACCTACATAAGTGCAGCTGTTCACACGTGGCTCTTTTTTCACTAGATACATCCAGCCATTTACGGTAGCTGATGCAGAATTATAGTCCTAATTAAAAAAATCTGACACTGAGAGGAGAGGAAAATTAAATGGCCAACTATTTGGTCCATTGTTGGCAAACCATTGATCATAATATATATTTCGTAGCTAATTGTTGACTAAACAGCCATGATGTGGCAGTACTGTATCATGCTGGTAGAATATCTTTCTGTAATCATTTAACAGCAAGTTATCTAAGTAATCAATTTCGAAATTTTGCAGTATGTTAATATAGCCCTCACTTATAATTTAATGAAGGAATTTATACCGAGAACAATTTCAAAATTCGACGCCAACTTTCCATGTGCTAGTGTAGTAGTTGGTAGAATTGGAGGACCAACAAAACACTGTCATATGTATGTACATACAATTGAGCCACTACTAATGGAAATTATGTATTGTTTTTGGGAAATCAGTCGCTTTTAAAGTGTTGTGATATATGGGTAAAACTTTTCAGAAATGTCTGAAAATGGATGATTTTTTATAACGCTATTTCAAATGCTATTTGTCGCGGAGATATTGTTTGTAATGTTAATAACTGGTTTATTTCTTTGAAATTTTGCATCCATGTTTAGCAAAGTTTTTGCAGTTTCCCACAATTCGTTTAATGAGTCCCCCTTTTTACAAATATCGAGTTACGAATGCATGATATGCTATGGAAATACCTTGCTTAACGTTTTCAAATTTCAAAAATACATTTAAATAATTAGCCTAATTTATATAATTTAAACACCCCAACATGACTTATTGAAATTGTAAATTGCAAATTACTTCTCTTATTATTTATTACCAAAAAGAACTAATGCAAACGGTAATTTTGCCCAACGTTAAAATCAATACTTGATCGATATCTCGAATACAGTTACCTATTTTTTATGCTAAAGAAGACACACATTACAAAGAATTAAGAAACTTAGCTATATGAAATATGTTCAGAACTTAATGTAGAGTCTAAATATTTATCATTAGGTAGAGTTGATGTGTAGGTACTTGTGGTATAAGCTAAAATGCCGCCACCTTAAAAATATTTTAGCCAATCCCTCTCCTCCTCGCCTCTCCCCCCATTTTAGTATACTTCCAATGATTTAAACAGTTTCTAGTTGTGTACCACACTGTATGTATTTATTAGAAACTTATTCTTTCGAGACGTTTTGATTCAGGGCAATTTTAAAGGATCTTTAATGGTCTAATGGTTTTTTTCTTCTTCCATAGGAATTTTTTGTTAGAACTAGCCTATGAAGGTAACCGATGGAACTTATTTAAACAATATTTTATTATTTACAAAACCATTATTAGATAAAATTTATTCTGGCTAAATTTTCGTTTAATTTTATTAGGACAATTGGATATCCTCAAAAGATTAATGGAATAAAATCATTGAACCATTTCGCTGCGCCAAAGTAGCAGAAAGGATTTCATTTTGTTTTAGATTGCTACAAACTTCTCTTTTAAATGTAGTTTTCCTTTAAATATATTTTTTTAATTTTGAAATCTTGTTTTACACAATTTATAACTATAATTTCCTTCAAATTATACCATATTGGACAAACCACACTTATACCAGCATTCTCTTCTAAAGCACTTTTTCAATCGATTTGTTTTGTATGATACACATAGGTATTATTTTTCTTAATAATGCCGAACGATGGTCTTTTAATAAGCAGTACAGCTTGAGAAATTAAAAGGAAGAAGTGTTGTTTCTGATAAACCACAACTAATGTGTTGCTTATCGTTTATATAGCCTGCTAATCATAACTCATAGTATCTCGCCTACATGTTCATTACTTCACTTCAATTATCTAATTCCATTTTGTACGCAACATTATTAGAAAATTACTTCGTTTTTGTCATTGTCTAATCAGAAACCGTAATTAAAAAATTAACAATACTGTAATAATAAGACTATTAACTATAGTCTTATTACTTTAACTTAAAATATTTTATAAGGAAAATATGTGCAAGTTACAGACACAGTACTCAAACAAAACAAAATAGATGTGACTTCCCAGAAGAAGTTTAATTGATGTCTTATTAATTATCACCCTAATCGATTTACAAAAAAATTGGGTTAATGTGACTAAGTTTCAGGCTGCAAATACTTACTTTACAAAATTGTATACTTAAGTGAAGTATCAATAAAATATATTCATTTAAATTGTGCTGATCGTAAACACAGTTTACAGTATTCGCCTTTGAAGTTTTAGGACTTGAAAGCAACATGTTGCGTTTATCTCACATTAATTCCCGAAAATTGTTTTAATACATGCATTCTCAAGTAATAAAATACAAACATAGTATTTTATTAATGGCATATAGTACGACACTTTCAAATTTATACATCTCAACAATTCTGTCAACTGAGAACTGTGAAATTAAATTTAGGTATAATATAACTCACAAGGAAACACAGGCAAGTGGTGGTGACCGATTTAAATGAAATTTGGTGGGTTTGTAGACTGATGCAGTGTAAGAACAACGGTAACTTCCATAGATGCTAAATCGCCCGTTTTCGGGGGAGAGGAGGAGGGGGAAGGGGAGGGGCTAAAACAGTTATATATTTGTCTTTTTTATATGTCTTATATATTTTTTTAATTTCGAAATCTTGTTTTACACAATTTATAACTATAATTCCCTTCGAATTATACCATATTGGACAAACCACACTTATACCAGCATTCTCTTCTAAAGCACTTTTTCAATCGGTTTGTTTTGTATGATACACATAGTTTTGGAGATATTAAAGCAAATAGCGAAGAGTAGGGTTGGCTTTAGGGCGCCCCACCCCCGAAAACGGGCGATTTAGCATCTATGGAAGTTACCGTTGTTCTTACACTGCATCAGTCTACAAACCCACCAAATTTCATTTAAATCGGTCACCACCACTTGCCTGTGTTTCCTTGTCAGCGTGATACAATCGCAACGAGCTACAATTATAAATTAATTAGTTTCTCTAGATAGCAACACATGTAGAAAGCGTGGTGTGATTTCAATACGAGGCATAATCCATAGTGTAACGTCATTATTACATTCTTAAATATTTCGGCAAATTTTTCAAGGCAGCACAGCATGAATTTGTTCTACTTACCATTATAAAGTATAATTATAACAATTTATGCTATTAAACGAGCTTTACTGCTGTTACGAAGTAGTAAATTCATTTCTTGTCTTTCACTAAAATGTAGTGTTTAAAAAATAATTTTTTAGCTTCGCTAACCGTTAACATACCGCACGCGTTACGTACATAGAATCAATAAAGATTTTTAAATTGTATAAACACACATACGAAATTTAATGGACATAAATTTTAACGGTTACAGTTTAGCACTTCATTGATGTATGTAGTTATCTTGAAATATGTCGATGTAATTCGTTGCCGGCGTTGTTAGTGTGAAACAAATAACTATATTGGCAATGCAGTACAAAGATAACCACTAAAATACTAATTACATTATTATATTAATTGCTACTTCGATGAAGACAAATATTTGGGTCACTAACAATAATTGCCTTTGTGGCTTTTACTAGCTAAGAAATTAAGTACATGACTCATACAAGTATCAACCCATGGCAGTACCTTGACTTCTAAGACACGTGTAAACTCAACCTATATATAAACATTCTAAATAACCTTTATACATTGATGAAACGTTGATTAAATTCGTCGTTCTGTATTGCCATTATTCCAATAAAGGTTTGCTTAACGAACGGTCTATAAGTAATCACAGTTAAAAGAAGAAACTACCACATACATACATCCTAATTACTATCTCCGATATTGTGGTTCTGCTCTACTGCGGTAGAATACAGGATATAGTACATTACTGGTCATACTTTAAAAGGTTGGAAACGTTCCATTTAGCGGCGATTATTTAAGCCCGGGTTGGATGCAGTAGCATTCAACGAAGATGAATTATAAACGTATTGTCGCAGTAAAGCCTAACGTAAATAAACACTTTGCATTGTTTGCAACCGCTCCCTCTGGCATCATTCATCAGTAATAACGTGGTCGGCTGAACCTGCCGCTGTCAAATGCATAGTTAAGCTACAACTAGGTTAAATATTGCATTGACCATACGTATAGATCGTACCAAACTATCTCTAGCAGACTGCTACGTAATTTCTCTAGGGCACGTCGCCACATTTTAAGGGAGTTATGCAAAAATGAATATACGAGGAGCATTCAAAACTAAGTTTAATCAAATGTTATTTCCCAGATATGTCGATGTTTTATTAAGTTTGGAAATTTACAAGCATGACTGAAATAATGATTCGTAAAAGTTATTTTATACCATATATAGCGTTTGACTCTAAGCAAAATTTTATGTAATGTAGAAACACAATTCTTATCAATGATTGTACCAAATAATCCAATTAAACTAATAAACAAGACGAAAGGAGTTGGGTGTCTGTGGCAACATTTTAAGTTAATTTAGAACATAATTTTCATTGTCCATGTTGTAACACTGTTGTATGTATAAATAGATTTAATATTTGGTCTATGTATGTTGTGCATACAGCCGCTGAAATTAGTTTGGACGTCTGTAGAATGTCGTAAACTATTATTAATATTCTTTAGAGGTTTCTGACCTAATACATTCTAATTTGAGTCTAAGAGTAGTGTTACCGACTTAATATACTTTTTACAAAAACCAATATCGAATATGTTAATTACATATAATTTAAAATATGTAACTTAATTTTTTTACAATTTAAAATTTATTTAACGACTGCAAAATATTATCTGGAACGTTTTCAAAAAAAATGCAGCCCTCGTCGAATTATTTCGAACGGATTCAACACATCGTCTTCAAAAGGTTTTCACAAACTGTTCATTTTGTCATCTTCTTCGTCTTCTATAACCGCATTATTTCTAGTCATAAAACCATGTAAAATGTCTGCATCAGTAGGGTAATCTGCAATTGCTAATTCTTCGTCTATTTTGAGATAGTCTTCAAGTTCTATATCTTTAGAAACGTGATTGCAATCTCGAAGTCTTATCTACTTATTTCTTTTTTTGTTGACTCGTATAGGTGCAGTTCGTCCTCCTCCACCTACTCAATGGAAACTAAAGATAATTCAGCCTTTCGAAAAAAAAAATTATAATTGTATTGTCGGTAACATCATATGTCCACTCTCTTGCCAATATAGAAATGCATTCACGCAAATTTATGGAAACTTTGTTTGCCAGCTTACGGTAATGAAATTTCAAATCTTTTATAACGTCTTGATCCATAGATTGCAGCTTCGATGTCATACATATTTAGCAAGGCAATTATCAACAATTATTAATATTTTTCCATGTTACCTTGTTATTTTCTCTAGTTTTACCAACCATTGTTCAAAAATTTCACTAGTCATCCATACTTTTTTTCTTGAATTTGTAGTCTTCCCATCGATTTGACACCTTTGAAGCATCTTGGATTTTCATTCTTGGCAATCACCAAAACATGTAGTTTTTTCGTCCCAGTCATATTTATCACAAGCACAACTGTGATTTGTTCTTCACTCTCTTCACCCCCTCCCCGGAAACATTTAGTCATCTTTAAATGACAACATTTTCTCTGGTAAGCACTCGAAAAGCAGTCACTTTTTCTATTATATCGTGTCTCTTTTTAAATTTGTCTAGCTATCCGGTTCTAATGTCTTTTTCTTAACTAGGAGCTGATACTGGTATATTCATCTCGAAAATCATTCATTGTCAAAACTGCTACCAGGTATGCCGAATTTAATCGCGATATATCTTTTCTTAAACCGCTCGTCAACATCCTATAACGCTTTGATTTCTTCCGCAATATTTTTACGTTTTCGTTTACTCATCTTTGACGTACAAACATACAGAAATAGCAAGAACTGAAACAAATGTATGTACCTTGTGACTAACGACATTCGAATGGATCTATTCTAATGAACAACGGAATGAATGTAATAGAATCTTCTTTCGGGTTTCGCCGTGTAGTCGCAATTCCAATCAACAGCATCTGCTATCAGACTGTTGCTGTGGAGCTGCAACGGAATTGTGACTACACGGCGAAACCAGGGAGAAGATTTTATTTCAAGTGATATCGGCCGTGAAAGCCTAAGGAATTACACAACGGAATGAACGGCTAATCAGTCTGATAGCAGATCCTGAAGAATGGCAGCGTGGACAGCGAAATGTCGATTGGCATTGTGACTACACGGCGAAACCAGGGAGAAGATTTTATTTCAAGTGATATATCGGCCGTGAAAGCCTAAGGAATTACACAACGGAATGAACGGTTTCCAAAAATTTAATAAATAGAATCATATAAAATTTTGAAAAATATGTATTTCTTTGTGGAAAAATATTTCTAGTGGCAAAAAAAAAACTTCACAATAAAGAAATTTTGTTCGTTAAGTAGAAGTGAAAATACTCGAGAAAATTTATCTCTATAACGCGTTAATGTGCCTTGCTGGGAATTTGGCCTCTCGTTTAGATTAACAAGATGAACCATCTGGCCGGGAGCGAAGTAGATTCCTCAAACGGTTCTCGAGAAAATATCGATGAAATTTTAGCCCTATAAGACGTTAATGTGCCCTGCTGGGAGTTTGGCCTCTCGTTTAGATTAACAAGGTGAACCTACTTGCCGAGGGGGAAGCAGATTCATTAAACGGTTATCGAGCTAGGTAATATTAGGTAATGATGAAAAAATTGTCCAGAAAATTTATCAATTTGGAACGGTCACAGCGCTCAAACGCGTTAATGTGCCTTCCTGGTAGTTTGTCGTCTCGTTTAGATTATCAAGATGAACCAACTTGCCCAGAGCGAAGCAGATTCATCAAACGGTTCTCGAGAAAATTTATCTCTATAACGCGTTAATGTGCCTAGCTGGGAGTTTGGCCTCTCGTTTAGATTAACAAGGTGAACCTACTTGCCGAGGAGGAAGCAGATCCATCAAACGGTTATCGAGCTAGGTAAAATTTATATGATGAAAAAGTTGTCCAGACAATTTATGAAAGTTTGAACGGTCACAGCGCTCAAACGCGTTAATGTGCCTTCCTGGGGGTTTATCCTCTCGTTTAGATTCACAAGATGAACCATCTGGCCGAGAGCGAAGTAGATTCATCAAACGGTTCTCGAGAAAATATCGATGAAATTTTTGCCCTATAAGGCGTTAATGTGCCCTGCTGGGAGTTTGGCCTCTCGATTAGATCAACAAAGTGAACCTACTTGCCGAGGGGGAAGTAGATCCATCAAACGATTATCGAGCTAGGTAATATTTATATGATGAAAAAGTTGTCCAGAAAATTTATGAAAATAAATTGTATTCTGAAGTTCAATGTGCACGTAATAGTTCGACTGTACTACTTAAATTTACGCGTGCGTGAAGCTAGCTCACTATTTTTCTAAATTTGAAGTTCTTATTTCACATTGTTCTTTATTAGAAAAAAAATCTAAAAAAACACTCTTTGACTCTTTGAGATTCTAAGTGGCACCAGTTGATCCAACCCTTCTTTCGAAACGGTTCACTCTTATTTTTTATAGCACTGGAAATACTTTAAAAGACACTTTAACAGACACTTCTATAGCGTAATTTTTTAAAACTACATACGTACATTCAGAAGAACCTGAAATACTCCTTAAAATTTAAATTTTACAAATGATGAGCTCCAAAAATGTTGTGTATTCTTTTTGACATATCTCATACACTTACAATGGAAGATTGTGAAAATGTAATTTTCTGGCAATTGATTCAGAAGGATTAGAACAACCTGCTAATTTATCAAATTTCAATTTTCGAAAAATGATGGACTGGCTCAAAAAGACGTTTTGCAATAGATACATATCCAGGCTTAGCTGTCAGTAAAATCAAAACGATGATTCTTTCTTCTTTCTTATTCTACTCCTGTTCATGATTTATTTTGCAATAAATAGTTTCGAATTTTTCACTTTCTAACAATTCGTGTCTGGAATAAATCCAAAGGTGATCACTAAACTGTTGTAGTAACTAGACTTAGTCACTTAACTACTTGACGTTTACCTGCTGTTACTTCGAGTCTACCTTTTCTATCTGTGGAAATGTAAGACATACATTACAAAAAAAAGTTCAAATTAAGTCTATGCAAAGAAAATTCAACAATCAGGTAGCATTTTATGTCCACTTTCTAGGTATTATATGGAAAATATACATAGCAAGATTTTCTGATACTAGCGAGTATCATGCTATTGATTTAAAACTAAAGTTTATACTCCTTATGATCTTCTGTATTCATATCGCTTCGGCGTTATCAAGTTTAATGGAAAAAGCAATTTTGCCATTTTAAAGTATACAATGTTTTGTCTTTCTTTCATCCATCTTTTGCGTATTCATTCACAAGGGATAGATAGGCTAAATAAGTGTACAGAAGCCATTTAATTCCTTAAATTGATGGAATAAGTATCGTTTGGTTTTTATTTTTCAAGTATTTTGAACGTACATATTAATAAAACTTCGTCGAGGAAAGAAGAGCACCGTGCAGTATTGATTTGGGTTTCATTTTCTTAGAAAATAGGCCAATTACCCCAAAGCATACAGTGTAAGTACGTCAAAATTAATCTTTGGCACATTTGCCATTTTATTTCACTTCATATATCATACTATTGTGAAACAATTAAAGAATCTGAACTAATACAAATGCTCTAGTACATATATCTAGTAATCAAAGTTAAATGCCAAACATTTACCTTCATACTTGGACAATTCTCTGATTTATTGTATCCAATTACCTACTTATGAAATTGTTGGCACACGAAGCTGCACGTCTTATTTCAACTATTACTGCATGCCAAATCTAAGATACATACTAATTATGTCTGCACGCCAGGTGCTCAGAAAGCGGAGGAAATACGTTGATAGTTAAGACAATTACATTAGTGATTAAATTTTTGAGAGATTAAATGACAAAAGAGTAACTTTTTTGATGGGAAAACAAATAGGCAATTATGTTAATAAAATTACTCCAATTTACGCCAAGACAAATGTAAAATACAAATAAATTTTAAGTTAACGTCCATACAAAATAATGTAACGAAATAATATACAAGGTGGAACATAAAACTCTAGGAAGAGATTAAATTTGCAATCAAACACAAAAATGTGCAGTGTTTGTATAAATTTAATGTTGCAGCACTTGGAATGTTCGAAAAGCCTTGTACAACATGAACTGCTTTTCAATTAGATAATGTTGGTTATTTAATTGATTTCTACTTTAAATAGATGACAAATGAAATTAGTGACTTAAATATTCATGTCAGGTAACACCTAGTTGCAGCAATTATTCATTAATTGAATTTGTATTCCTTTCTGTTTTCTTAAGAAACATTCTAACGAGGTATTACTACTTTTGGTTTAACTCGTTTTACGCTGCTTCTTTGTATCAGCGTCTACGGTGCTAAAGTAGGTTTTTCCATTATACTTAATTGATACAAGAATTTTGCGTCTTCACAGAAGGATATGGTTTCCTAGAAGGTAACCACTATATAATTGGAGGTGTCAATAATATTAAAAGCATAGGTGTTATTGTTACGTACAATATCCATGAACATATAATGAACAAACTTTATAAGTAATAGTTTTCTTTAAAAGGCTTTCTTGCTCAATTGTGTATCTTACCATTTTTTAATTATTGTTATTGGTAGTAAAATTTGTTGTTTTACATAAATTCTATTATGTCTTATATTTTGTGTCAATCTTAGGATGGAAAATATGGATTATGTTCTACTTAAAAAATATTTTGAAATGGTCTCACATGCGCTTAAATCTTTCAATTCCTGAAATATTTCCACAATTAATTAAATACCAATTTATTCCAAATAAATTGGTATTTAATTAATTGTTGTTTTATAGACCTATAAGTCGAAAATTCTTTAGATAAAGTAGCAAGGCTTCCGACTTTTTCTTTTCAATATCTTATCAACAAATTCTTTAAAATTCTTTAGATGAAGTAAAAAAAACTATTACACAAATAATTAAGTCTATTGAAAAGATGTTTGGTGTTGCAAAAACTGTACAGAAAAATGAACTCGCAAACAAAATTTCTCAAAATTCTTGTGTAAAAATTTTACTGAACGTCATGAGAGCTTTGAATTTTAATGGATGTTGGGCAGCCATCAAACAGAGAGGGATTGGCTTTTATCATGTATGACAGAAACAGCAATCAAAAGAAGACGAACAAGGACTAAATCAAAAAGGAATCAAACTTTTAAATATTTTATGGACTGAATGGGGCAAAACAATTGGAAATTGAGGGTGTAACGAAACGCAGTGGTACACCGCGTTAATTCAGTCAACAGAAGTGTCGTTGATTGGAAGTTGGTCTTGTACTTGGACTCCGTGGCTGGTTAGTTTTGATGGAAGCAATTGAAATTGCAAACAGTGGCTTCAGTTGTATGGGAATATATGCACACTAGATCCATTTGTATTTTTGGTTACATTTTAGAGTATTTTTAATTTATAAAGAACATACAATATTTATAAAGAATATATATAATTAGGTATATTACTCGTTTATAACGAAATAAATAAATACCTGTAAACTAAGTGGATGTTTCAATCGAGACAACTACAATAGCATCCCATACTTTAACCAGTAATAGCAACAAGACAAAAAAGGACGCACTTTTCATAGCAGCAAAATGCAAATAAAGAAAGTGGATGACGTAATACAAGCTTTTATACTACAATTCTTATGCAGAAATATATACTACAATTCTTGTGCAGAAATAAATATGCTATAATAATTTCAATTCCTGTAAAACTTGTTCGTTGTCGCTTTCTGTAGTTCCGTCAAAAACTAATACTTGTTAGTTGTCGTTGTGAGTTTTTGATAGTTTCTATATGGGAAACGATGCCGCCTGCCTTGCTGACTTACTAACGCATAAAAAAATTAATAAAGCACTAGACCGAAAACATAATTTAATGAGTATAACAATTTAATACCCAAAACCAATTACGCTATTGTACTAATGTACGCACTATTACCAATTTAATCGACAATTTCGTTCAAACTTACTCCTAGTAAAAATGTATTATTCTTAATAATGAAAAATTAGGCGTAACATTTTTACAAAACGATGTTATTGTTCTGAAGACCATGAAAAATTAACAACGGAAAATATGGCAAAAATTAATGCTATCAGTAAATGTCAATAATTTTTATAGCGTATCCAAATTGTGGTGTATGGCGTCAGAAAATCGATACTAACTACATTCAAGTGGCGTTATTAAAAACATACATATAGAATGAAGCCAAAACTAGTACCTATTTCTTGAAATCTAACTAAAATGGAAATAATACCTTGTTGGAACCTAACTTGGAGTAAAATCAACAAGGGTGTGGGGTATCCTCGAAAGGATATCATCAAATCATTAAATTTTTGTTTATCTTGATTTTTAGATTTTCTTCTAGTTTGGCTTCAACTTTACTACACAAATTTCTGGTCAATTTATTTAGAATTATACTCGAAATTATAGAAATTTTTCTGGGTTTGCTGGAGATCAGTTTTTAACAAGCAATTAAAGTATTATGTTCTTTATTTAGAAAAAATCTACATACGGCCAAAACATGTTATGTAACCTTGGTAGGATTAAATTGATACCTTGGAACGTATTCATGATTTCAATGAATGATGTATTCAGCGATGGATAAATAAACAAACTATTGTTACTGTTATTATTGTATCACTTGTATAGATTTAATTACGTGATTTACATTCTAAATCAAGGCCATGGACGTGAACCATTTAACTACAATTTTAAATATTTGAAATTTACTAATTTTGGATTTAATAATTTTACTTTACGTGTTTTGCAATACGAAAGTATATAAAATTAAGTTAAATATAGTACACCAGTAATTTTGAAACAATTACCCATAAAATACGCGAAAACCACACGTCAACAACGATAAAAATGGCAATTTAATCATTGTTAACGTTTATGTTACGCTTGATTGATGACTCTCAGTCACTGTGCAAGCACTTCCAAATTGTGTTGTGACGTAGTCGTAATATTCATGATACAAATGTATTTAAAAGAACCCAGTGCACTTTCAGAGGGAACAGAAAGTATTTGCTTGAAGTAAACTGTTAAAGATAAATATTTTGTAAAAATGTAGACGGAGCGCAATATCTTTGGACATATTTATTTACTTACGAAATGCATACATGTAGACAGAAGGTATTTACGTCCTTGAGTACGTAGCTATAAGCGAGGCAACTTTCTTATAATTTATTTTTTCTGACATTTCGGGAACAATAAACTTGCTTTATTAAGGTGTTGAAAGTGCAGTTTTTGGTTGCTTGTGTAAAGGGAATTAAAATGAAGCTAATGAATGACTGTATGTTAAGCTGTTCCGAGTTAATTATGGTTTCCTTTATAACATCGGAATATCCTGTATTCTCTGAAATCGTAAAGAAAGTATGCTTACAGTTCTCGGGAAGAGAGATCTTGACTTTACTGAGGATATGGTGTCTCGATATGCATACAATCACGTGATCTTATTTGTAGCCTTTGACTAAATATTTTGTTAGCATAACTCTATTACATATATAGACAACTTGAGTAATTTTATTTCTTTGAAAAGTTTTAAAAAATCATGAGTAATCAATGCATGAATAATTTTGTTAAATGGAACTTTGTTTCCTCCAGAGTATCGACAGAAATAAAAAAACCGAAATAATAAAAAAGAAAAAAGCTACTTAGTAACTATTTTAGGTAACGTATTGTTTTGTCATAAACTTGTTCCATGTTTTTCAAAATAGTTCTACAAACAACAAATACGTTGATAATCACCTGTAATATCTTGCAGCTATGCATCACTCGACCCATATTTCCATTTGAAAATTTTCATCTTAAAACTGTCTTTTTAAGAATAACATATACACATATTACGGAAGTGTTGTATTAAATGTTTCTTTTAAAAGTCATTCAGGATGTTTCGTTTTACATAAAATACCCTACAAGGCTTCAACGTGCCAGCAAAATAGAAGGATTAGACTGAATGTTTAAATAAAAGATCCCCAGAATAGAAAAGAATTTAAATAAGGTCTTATGTTACTTAAGAATGTTGGTAAGAGTTACGTATGCATCTAGAACTTTGAATAACTAATTATAAACCATACTTAGCATTCAAAACGATACTAAACAGCTTTGGAGTATATTCCAATGAACATCGTTACGTTTTACAGATGTTACGATGCATATAGCTGACATGTTTCTTATAGTAATAGATCTAATAACAACAAAGTACTTGATCTAACAGAAGTTCATATTATTGACAAGAATTTGCTAAATCAAGTAGCAGAATCAACAAGTTAATAGGCAAAATAAGTAAAGATGAGTACTTTTCATTATTATCTGGGCATAAGTACTACTTGGGCATAGGAAAGGCAGTACTTATGGCTTGCTTAGGACACTGCAGCTGCACTCGATTGATGATAAAGTGATTGTACCAACAGGTTTAAGACAATGTATTTCAAATTGTTCTTTTTTAAATGAAGAACATTTATTTATAAAGATAGAACTAGAACAAAAATTAGGATTTTTTGATCAGGTTAAAGTGGAAATGAATTTATTATATTTCAACAGTCATATATAGGTATACATATATTGTAGTGAAGGATTATTTTAGTAAGTCGATCGAATCGAGATCAGTAAAATCATATTAGCATATTAGCGAGATAACACGAGTTTGTTAAAAAAATATTCAGAACAAATAGGAGCTATTTTAAAAGCTTTAGACCGAATTACTTGAAGAGTAATGGTTTAGCTGAAAAAGCTGTAAATGTATGCAAAAATGTGCCGAGGAAAACATCAGCTTGAAAGATAATAATCAATATATGTATTCGAAATGTCCACATAAAAACTAGTCTATTGAAGGTAATCTTTGTGGAAAAATTATGTTTTTACGTAAACAACAATGAATCAATAAATGTCGTTAACTTCTCAATCTGCGTTCTTCAATTTTTATTTACTCTCATTTTCAGTAGTAAATGATTATTGGGAGATGTACACAGTAGATAAGACTAATAAAACTTATTTATAGGTATAAAAAATCATGTGGTTCAATGTTAACGTCACTCGAATACTAACAAATACATTATTCAAGGTCTAAATGAAATAATCAATATTTATATTCATTAGCGATACGTTGGACCATGCAAAAGGTAAATTAAATTCTTTGAAAATTCGTAAGTTAATTGTATTCCGCATAATGTTATCATTATGGTGTATATCAGATGGCATTCAGGTATATTAATACTTATTCTTGACTTGACGACACAATTCGTTAAATGCAACATTACTATATTGGGGTTTATGTACGTTAGTAATTATAATTAATGGAAACCCCCTTTGTTTGAAGTAGATCGCAATCAGTGGATGTTTTATATTAATTCAGGTAGCATATCCTGTATCGCAGTTTAAGTCCATTATTAATATTAAACTGGTGACTATGAAGTAATGCTTCGTTTCAGATGTAGATTTGACGTTTGCGTTAATAACAACCTTGGTGCTTGTGTGATAGTCTGGTATATTAGTCAGTTTTAAAATG
This sequence comes from Holotrichia oblita, assembly GCA_023690525.1. NCBI lineage: Eukaryota > Metazoa > Arthropoda > Insecta > Coleoptera > Scarabaeidae > Holotrichia > Holotrichia oblita. The sequence continues at coordinate 113,803,052 of CM043019.1, forward strand.
TGGATGACTTCACGCAAGGTATATTTCCTATTCAATGACAGGTTTTTAAAATTCAACGCTGTAATCTGTGATAATCGGCAGACAAAACTAAACAGTTTGATTCAGTAAGGTAAATTAATGAAGGTCGAATTTAAACGTTAGCAATTCTTTTTAATGAATTAATAATTCCTTTTGTTGTACTTTTATTATCATATGTATGTATATTCCACCGTATTAATTTATGGAAAAATTACGCAGTTCAATTGTTTTAAAATATAATCTGGATAGTCCTAACCACCAAATAATTTTTTCGAAAACTTAATAATAGTCGCAAAAAATGAAAAAAAAACCAATTAATTTCTTTAATAAAACGAGGTCAAACACTTCTAGGACCTCAATCATAGCAATCATTGTTTGACCACTCACTAGTAAATTTTTATTCGATCTTAAAGCTATATAAAAGAGTTTCAAAGTTTATCGCACTTTCCACAAACTTCGAGAGGTACTCAAACGCTGAACATGGTACGGCTTATTGTCTCTAAACTACAAAAAATTGAAAATCATCGTTTCACCACCAACCGATTAAGTTGTATCTGATCTGGAAGTTAGATATAAGTTTTCAAAGATAAATATTAACCGGTCGGTGGTCAAACAATGATTTTCACATTGACACAGGACAACAAACCGCACCTTTTTCAGCGTTTGATCACAGTCTCACAGTTTGCGAAAAGTGCAATAATTTTTTAATACCCTGTTATATATAACTTCAAGGTCGGATTTACCGGTAGATGGTCAAAGAACGATTTTCTATTTTCTATGATCTAAAGATACGAGACAATAAGTTATATCATTTTCAGCTTTTGACTAGCTCTTAAAGTTTTTGAAATTGCGATAAACTTTAAGGCTTTTATACGTATCCTCAAGGTTGATTAAAATTTAAGTGGTGGGTGGTCAAACAATGATTTTTGCTATTTTGTAGTGTACAGACCAAACCAAAGGTGGCCAAATGAAAGAGATGATGACCAATAAATCACCAAACTTTTTTATCAAGTTTGTTTGACACACACTTTTGGGTGGCAAGCTTGAGGACGACGTAACTTTCTGTGCTAAATTATGCTGTTAATTAGATAATCGTTAAAGATTTATATGGCTTCATATCATAATGGCAAATTGCAAAAAATAGGAACAGTGCCTTCGGAAAAAAAGGAGATACTCGTTACCTTTGAGTATAAACATGATACTACCTCTTCATCAAATAGACTTCACCAGCTAATAGATATCGCATTAGAATTTAGCAACAGAAATAAATTAATATAATAGTATTGTTGTCTTAAACACCGAGATGAAAGAATTAAACTGGTTTGGGAAACTGGAAAAAGGTCGGAAAGGTTAAATAACGTTAGTACCTGCTTTCTAGAGTCACAATCTCTATTTTCGATTAGATGAAGAAAAAGGGTAAAATCTATTATAGGAAACAGGATTTTAGGTAAGTTGATATTGCTAAGGGTAAAAGAATACACATTTTACGTAAATTACACTCCTGGCAAATATTCGACACAATTCCCAGAAAACGTCTCCTATTTAATTACGTCCGTCCACGTATTCTATTTACTTTCATGTCTTGTTACGTAATAGTTAATAGTATTATACAGTCCCAATATATTAAAGCGTAACTGCTGCTGTTCTACAAAATACCGTAATATTACTTACACCACAATCTCTAATTTTCTTTATACCTAGGTCAGTTGGTCTACATCGTCGACTTATCTGTTGTGTAATGATTCTATTTTTAAACACAGATAAGCGCATTGGATACCAACGGAAATTTTTTATTATAGGAAGTATGAAATAATTTACCAATTCGTTAATCCTTCAATACAAACAAATTTAATCGTCAAAATATTCTTAAATATTATCAAACACTTCTAGGACCTCAATCATAGCAATCATTGTTTGACCACTCACTAGTAAATTTTTATTCGATCTTAAAGCTATATAAAAGAGTTTCAAAGTTTATCGCACTTTCCACAAACTTCGAGAGGTACTCAAACGCTGAACATGGTACGGCTTATTGTCTCTAAACTACAAAAAATTGAAAATCATCGTTTCACCACCAACCGATTAAGTTGTATCTGATCTGGAAGTTAGATATAAGTTTTCAAAGATAAATATTAACCGGTCGGTGGTCAAACAATGATTTTCACATTGACACAGGACAACAAACCGCACCTTTTTCAGCGTTTGATCACATTCTCACAGTTTGCGAAAAGTGCAATAATTTTTTAATACCCTGTTATATATAACTTCAAGGTCGGATTTACCGGTAGATGGTCAAAGAACGATTTTCTATGATCTAAAGATACGAGACAATAAGTTATATCATTTTCAGCTTTTGACTAGCTCTTAAAGTTTTTGAAATTGCGATAAACTTTAAGGCTTTTATACGTATCCTCAAGGTTGATTAAAATTTAAGTGGTGGGTGGTCAAACAATGATTTTTGCTATTTTGTAGTGTACAGACCAAACCAAAGGTGGCCAAATGAAAGAGATGATGACCAATAAATCACCAAACTTTTTTATCAAGTTTGTTTGACACACACTTTTGGGTGGCAAGCTTGAGGACGACGTAACTTTCTGTGCTAAATTATGCTGTTAATTAGATAATCGTTAAAGATTTATATGGCTTCATATCATAATGGCAAATTGCAAAAAATAGGAACAGTGCCTTCGGAAAAAAGGAGATACTCGTTACCTTTGAGTATAAACATGATACTACCTCTTCATCAAATAGACTTCACCAGCTAATAGATATCGCATTAGAATTTAGCAACAGAAATAAATTAATATAATAGTATTGTTGTCTTAAACACCGAGATGAAAGAATTAAACTGGTTTGGGAAACTGGAAAAAGGTCGGAAAGGTTAAATAACGTTAGTACCTGCTTTCTAGAGTCACAATCTCTATTTTCGATTAGATGAAGAAAAAGGGTAAAATCTATTATAGGAAACAGGATTTTAGGTAAGTTGATATTGCTAAGGGTAAAAGAATACACATTTTACGTAAATTACACTCCTGGCAAATATTCGACACAATTCCCAGAAAACGTCTCCTATTTAATTACGTCCGTCCACGTATTCTATTTACTTTCATGTCTTGTTACGTAATAGTTAATAGTATTATACAGTCCCAATATATTAAAGCGTAACTGCTGCTGTTCTACAAAATACCGTAATATTACTTACACCACAATCTCTAATTTTCTTTATACCTAGGTCAGTTGGTCTACATCGTCGACTTATCTGTTGTGTAATGATTCTATTTTTAAACACAGATAAGCGCATTGGATACCAACGGAAATTTTTTATTATAGGAAGTATGAAATAATTTACCAATTCGTTAATCCTTCAATACAAACAAATTTAATCGTCAAAATATTCTTAAATATTAAGTAAATATTGACGAGCACATTGACTCCTTGCACATACATTTAGATATGCGTGTTACTTAAGGTTCACAAAATAGATTCAAGCAGAGAAAGGAAGGAGATGCAGGAAATAAAGACTTGTCGTTTTGTTTATCGCAGTATTTGATGATTCCGAGCTCATTTTCACATGAAGGATTGTTGAAGTATGTTGTTAAAGCTTTCTGTCCAAAACAGCGCCTATAATATATGGATAGCTTTAATTTTCAAAAAAAGGAATTGCAAATATTATCAGGTTAGACCAGCGTTTCTTATACTGGCCGAAGTGCACAAATTTTTTGCCTAATGCAATGAAAGTACTAGTATAAGCAGCATAGAAATAAGTGATATGACGTTAACCCTAGCGCCCCGAAAAGTGATCATCGCTAGTAGCCACTGCCCAGAACGGTTGCTACTAAGGCTCGTGTTATTAAACCTATATGTTAATATAGGTTATCTGACATGTTTCTGTTATCTATGCTGACGATATCTCCGGTCTAATAGTTGATACATGCGTTGAATATGTATCAAATAATTTACTTCTCTGAAAGTAAATTACTTATCTTTGACGTTGAAGTAGACAACATATATGATCTCCTCAGACGACAGAGATTTCGATCTTTAGAAATTATCTTTACGCAATCGATACTTAGATGAGTGCAACTCAACAAACTTCCTTGGTACTACAATTGAAATTCACCTACCATGTATCACATTTGCATGGTGTTTTCTTCTGGTCTAACAGATAGTTTCTGTCGTTAATTTTTAATAATTTTCCGATGATCTATTCCATTGAACCATTGCATCTCAAATATTGCACAAACTGTCAATGTCAAGCAGTTGTTATTAATCGAATAACTAAATTAAAAAAAAATCAAAGTAAGGAATATAGTCTCGTGAATTAGTTTTGAGATGGTTACCTCTTGTCCAATACTTTAATTTCTGATTGTATTGTTTTGGTCTTTGCCATTATTCTGAATATCTTTCTAACCTTCATGTAGCTGTTTCACTTAGGAAACACCTTCGCTTATTTAGAATGTCTTAAAATATGCTGCGTTAACCCCATTTAGAACCCACTTCACTGACGTATCACATTAATTTTTGATCGATATTAAATTAGAATTACGTTTAATCTTATTCTGAGATAGTCTCCCGCTAGACTTATATTTACTATTTATCATAAGACGTATCATAAACGGGAAATACTAGTTTTAAATTAAAAATGAAAATGAAAACAATGGCAGCGAGTATACAGTAATAAATATTCATGTTTATGCAAGCGCACGTGTGTTTTCTATTCAAATTGAAAAATTCTTTGTAAGTAATATGTATCTGATTGTAAACGTTAGAACTAAGATGATTCCCAGATCTTTTATTAATCATCTTCGATTTCGACATATTACAATATATGGAATCTTAACTTCTAAGATATAATGAAATAACTGATGAGTAATTTATTTATAAATTCCACAAAGAATGTAGTAATTATAAGAAAAGTTTTATTTGGTAACGGACATCTTACCAGTTATCCTCAAATATTATCGAATCAGAAAAAAATGTTTGTCATCAGAATTGAAGAATGCATATTTCCACAGAACTTAATCGTCTAAACTCTACTTTTCATTTTTAGGTTTTTTTCCTGATTTACTTGACAAGTTAAGTCAAATTAAAAATATGTACTTGATTAGAAAACTAATTGAACATTGTATTTGTTAGTAATTTCCGAAAATGGTATTGTTTTAAAGAAACACCTTCTAGGTGTTTGTTAATCTTAAAGATGCGATTATTTCAAACGATAAAAACAAATCTACTTATCTCTGAGATAATTTCTAGCTTATTGCACAGACTTAGGGATGATCCAAACTATCTTCGGAAAATAAAGGTAAACGTGGAATCGAGTACTTTATGACCCTATTTTTTTTTAATAGTTAAGGATGGTGCATGATGCGTATTAACAAATTTAGAAAATTAATAATAATAATTAAAGATTACAAACAAATAAACTTGAATATTTGTTGATTTCAATGATTTATTTCATATTTTATGTGTAGTAAAAATTTACAGCTTGGTATTGAACAGAGTATCAATATAACTAATATATGTTTCTAATAATAATAACTATTCGGAAAACAATAGGACAGAATTAACGAAAAAGTATAAAACTCCAATAAAACATTAAATACACTATATAACGTAATGCAATTATTGATATTTTTTAATAGTAAATAATACTAGTATAAATACATATAGTAATAATTATTCTATGAAATTATTGCAATAACGGTATAGTCAATAGGAAAGTGTTCAACGCACAGGTGTTGTTTGCACCACACACAGCGTACAGAAGGAAGTTTATAAAAATATCTCCAATATCTCAAACCAAACTACTTGATTTGAAGAGTGCCAGGCTTTTATTCACTTATCTATCGTTATACCAGAAGTACTTGAAGGAGACTTAACGACAAATCTTGGATTGTATGGTGGAAGTATATGTCTAGGACTTCTTTTTCTATCGTACAAAACATCCCATTGTTTTTTTAATATTGGTATTTCTGATTACTGACTTGCCACCGTTAAGTCACACTTCAAATTGTAGTTACTAATTTATGACATAGACATATGTCATAAATTACAATGACATATGCTTGCTCGGATAGTTGTATTAAAGATTACTTGTATGCAATGTTTGTCCTGAACTGGTGTACACTGTTGGACAATAAAGTTATTATTATTATTATTATTATTATATGGTCTTAGTTATTATAAATCGTAAATTTCTTGATAATTGTTGAGTTTAGGTATAGGACATGGTACATAAAACATACTTAGATTTCGATAAAGAATTCAAAAATACAATAAAAAATAGGTCATACCATTTGAAAAAATGAAGTTGATGGTCGTAACTTATTTTTGGGCCACCCTGTATGTATGAATTTACCACAAAAAAAATCCGTATTCAAAGATAAAAATCGACATGTCCAACCATTTTTCGCATGGTAACCTGATTTTTTTCGAATTTGTTCCAGTTAAAGTCCCCGCATGGTACGTAAGGGGATTTTAAGTGCACAACAGGTTGGTAACACTGTTTAAAAAAACGTCATAACATAACTGCTAGTTTCATTCCTATGCCATCCACAGTCCACCGTTTATAAAGGACTACGACATAAATGACATCTTTAATACTGACAAAACTAGCTTGTTCTATAAACAAATACCAAATCAGTACAGTAAAATTTAAGGGTAAAAAATGCGTTGAGGGCAAACAATCGAAGCTTAGATTAACTGTGTTGGTGTGCGCTAATATGGCAGGAATTGAGAAACGCAAACTTTTTATAATTACAAAATTGAAAAGCACAACATGTTTTAAACATATCAAAAAACTATCTTGCTCTTATGCTGCCAATCGTCGTGCTAACAGAAAAGAAACGTTTTACTATTGGTAGACAACTGTCCGGCTCATACCCGTATAAATGATCTTAAAAATATTCATCTGGAGTTTTTACCACCGCATCCCACATCCGTGCTCCAACCAATAGACCAAGGAATTACTCATACCTTAAAATCCCAATATCGTTGCTTGTTAGTAATGAAACACATTACAGATATGGATCCTGGAATTTCTAATGAGGTAAATTTAAGCGATGAAAATGTTCGCCAAAATTTCGCAAGAAACAAAAAAAAATCATTTTCACCACCCCTGAAAAATTGATTTTCATCAAGACGACGATTTACCGTTTGTGTCAATAGCTTACAAAATAATTTGTGCAATCCTAGTATCGTGAATCTAGTAAACCTAGAAACAATAGATGAATTTGTGTCAGTAATATCTCGTTACTTCGTGTATCCCCAGTGACACAGATTTTGTTGATGAAGTTTTAAATGAAGGAGACAACAGCCGGTGTTCGTGAAATTGACACAGTTTACCTGTCATGACAATGCAGCGAATATTTTTTAGTTGTTCCAGCAACGGATTTTATTAAATGCATTAAAGTTTAACAATTTTTCAATCAAAAGTTAGACAATAACACGATATTGCGGCTTATATCTACCAAAAAATTAGAAGTAAAGTGTCTTAGAATATTTTGTAGAAAATAAAAACAGAAAAGGTAGTAATGTATTATATTTTATGACGACTCTGATTTTAGGAATGACCGGGCAAAATCCGCAGTATAATCATGATTATTACGTCAGTAGTACATATTGCCTAAACTAGAAGAACAACATATAAAACTCTGCATTAGAATGTCATCGTACTTTAATTTTAATCATCATTTAAATGACTTGGTTTTCATTGTTTCTTGCTGACTGGTATTTTTATATTAATGTTATTAAAAATTTTAGCTTAAGAAAGGTCTTTGTGGGCAAAAACGTAGCAAATATAGCTGGCATTTCAATTTGGCATTTCTTTATCCTTGAAATATAAAACTCTATATTATAGAGGAAACGTTTGCGTTTACAAGACAAGCTCTCATCATCTCGTGTATCAAATATCCGCTCTGGAGTTGTATTTTGTTACTAGTTTCCATAAAGAATAGCATACTGCACTGCCTGTAGCACTATTTAAAAACTTCCAAATTTAAACTTAAATATGTTAGTTCTTGATTTTTTTTCACAAAAATATAACATTTATTCCTTTTTGTGAGTTTTTTCTTCATGTTTACGAATTGAATATTACATTCTAATTAAGAGAAATCCTAAACCGCATGTTCAAACATTTTCTGTCGAATGAAATACTATATTTGTGTGTGTTGTGTCGTTAATCTCTCTCTCTCTCTCTCTCTCTCTCTCTCTGGATTACACATTTCTCATAAATAATGGATATTTTTGATAATGTTTCCTAAATGTTGTTGGGGAAGCTTTATTTATAGTAAACTAGAAGCGTTATGTCAGCCAGGCATATTTGCGAATTCTGTGGTCTCGCAAAAAAATGCCTTAAATGAATAATATTGTAGATTGTTTGTACTTGTCCTGTCGAAACCATTATGAATCCCAACCTTAAAAAAAAACAGAAAGTGGTTTCAAGAATCTGGAGTATATTCTGTGAAATTGAATCTTTTGTTATAGAAAAGAGATTCATCAAGCATCAAAAGAGTTACAAGAAACTGGAAGAAGTAACAGCTGATAAAAGCGTTGCACATAAATAATTATTTGCTGAAGCTCAATAAAGTGATATATCCGGCAAACGATTAGAATCGACTCTTTAGTCGATTGCAAAAAAAACGACGAAAATTCCATTATAAGTTAGATGCTATTCAGTCGCTACAAAAGAATAAGATTACACACGCAAGCATTTATCAGATGCTATTGGTGTGGGCTTCTATCTTATGTAAAAATTGTACAACAACAGTGTTTATATTTCCCATAAAATTCTGTCCAAATTTATATTAGGTTGTTGTCTTTCTCGTTGTGCAAGCCCCAAAAAATGTCCAATATTCCTTTTTAACGTGTAGTTTGTACATAACAGAACGAGACAGGCTGTATAAGAGACATGCGGGTATATTACCACAATTCAAATAAATTTTATCTCAATGTGTAAACTAGAAGCGTGTATCGTGTGCGTTCCCGCGCGCAAGCTGCAACTATGACATAAGGCCAGGAGCCTAAAAATCGCAGACGGACCCTACCACAACTATCTGCCTTTTTCCCTTTAGATTCAGATCACATTGTTCTATATGTACTTTCGTACGCTGTAACAAGTCGGTTCAGCTTGCAATCAGGTAGACGGTAAAGCCACGTGCAGTTCCGAGAACGGAAAAACTAACGTTGTTAACTAGAGGTACTATACTGGTTGCTATGGGTAACTATTTTTAATCTCCCGGTGATAATATATCGTATACAAGACGTGAAAAACATGCATAATGAGATACGGTTCGAATGAGAAAGATGTAAATAGTTAAAAGAGTAATTTCCTCTAATAAGGTGTACTTTATAATAAAAAAAGTAATTGTAGGCTTCGAGAAAATAAATATATAAATAAATAAATAAATGTAGGGAAGTTAAAGAAGCATAGCACAGAATAATAGCAAAAAAACCGTTGTTTACGAAAGACATCAACCGTGCCGAAGAAGACAAAACAGGTCTTTGTCGTCATCGCCGCCTCATCAACTTAGAAATATACGTCTCTACAGATTCACCTATTATTTTCGAGGAATATCTGACACGGCTAAATATTTAATAAAGGATAATTCGAGAATATGTATAATTAAAGAGACGTATTTTAACTAATAAAATTTGATTGCTATTATATTAAAAACGTGCAAGCAGTAAGAATTACATCTAATAACAAAAAATGCAAATTTAATCGTATTAAGCATCTACATTTAGAGAAGCATATACGACCAATATACAATAACTTACCCGATTTATAAGAGATGGTAATCCAAAACAAAAGATATTTTGTCGAGAGAAGAGATCTACAAAACTATACTATTTTATTAATTCACTTTTATTCCACGCACAATTACACTATAATTGCATCAATTAACAGACAACAATGAAGGAGTAAAAATGGGGGAAAAACGTGCACATTCACAAGAAAACAACAATCCAAAAAAAAACACCAATAATCCCGTATAATATAACGCACACAAATTTAATCCATAAAAACAACTAAACGATATATTCGAAGTAAGGTACACTGGCATTGGTTAGGCGGGACGCGCCAATACTGCTTAATACGCGAGCTGAACCGAAATTCACCGAATTACGACGAGCCGAAAAAACATAACCTTATACCTGTGATGACCGCGACTATTCGTACGTGTGGATATCGTGTATAGTATATGTAGGCTTATGTGTGTGCCTCTCACACACCAACAAGAACCTTATATTATATTAAATAGTGTTGAAGCTAAAGGCGAACTATAGCCGACGACACGGACGGGTCAATATTGCCTGCCAGGCCTGTTCTGAAGTTGTGCGTTGTGGACGGATCGTTCGGAATATTGTCGGCTGTTGGTTGCTTGTGTATTCACTTTTGAAATGCGTACACGACACGGTGAACACCGGCAAGCAATCAAAACGATTGCCGTTGATTGTATGAGTGTATGCCGGTATATATTAATGCGCTTGTATAGCTGTAGCTGACGATATATAATATGTAGTATGTACAAATTCTGCTTGTCGCGTTGAAAAATACACAGTCACAATCGACTTGTTGTCGACTTTGATATTTTACAGGAACTCGGAATATTGTAACAGGATACTAACACAGAATTATTACTGTATGACTGAAAATTGAACTCCAGAGTTCAATTTTCATTCAATTTCAATGATTTTTTTATGGCAATGGTAAGAGGAATAATAGAGTTCTCAGGAAGTAAAGGCACAGTAGAGCAAATAACTCTTCTATTTATTTAAAAATGGTCAAAGTAATAATATTACACATTAAAACCAAAAATTAAAAAAAAATCAATTAATACGTATGTACATACATACATAATAATTATATAATTAACAGTGCAAAGATTATTGGCTTCTGATGAGGTGGTTGCGATGACACCGTAATAGAGCTAAGATAACCAATTAAGAAAACACCAAAAGCAAGGCACTACTTGAAAATATTGAGCTATATGCAAAGGTTAGAAAAGAAATAATAATTTTGCTCATTGCATATCACCACAGAAAACCACAAAAACAAAGTCTCAAAGAAATACTTTCTTCTTCTTATAGTGCCTATCCGGTCCGGTATGTTGGCGATCATTCTGGCTATCTTGACTTGTTCGTTGCTGCATGAAATAGTCCTATTATTGTTACTGAAAACCACATCCCGAGATTTTTGAGTCATGAATTTCGTCTGTCTGGGTCACATGTGCCAGGAATCTTCCTTTGCAGTATGTTTTGTAGTAAACCGTACCTACTTTTGTTTCTCATTATATGATCGAGATATCCAGCTTGCGAGCGTATTGATTAATTCGGTGTCTTTCTCCATTCTTTGACAAACTTCTTCAGAGCGGCCTCGAACTGCGGACCGATTACCTGATTTTAATAATTCCGTACTCGAATTGCGGACCAAACCAAGAAGAGCTCTCTTTTAAAAACCATGAATTGCGGACTAGGCGTAAAAATTAGGGTATAATGCCGGGTTTCCACCAAGCGGACAGGTCAAAAACAAAACACGAACTGTCCATTTGAACAGAAATTTCGAACAGTTTTGTTTGAACACTGTTGGGTCCCCAACGGACTTTGTGTTTACACTAGTGTCACGAACAGAAATCAATAAAAACTGTTTATGTTTTGTTTAAGTTTTATTATATTTATAATTTCTGTAGCCCTCAATTAGGTTGGAGGTTTCTTCCGTTGTCCATGATTTTTTAGAAGTCTTCTAGAAGTGCATATACCTGCTTGTAGGTGTATTTTGATAAAATAAATTACTTACATCAGATATTGCGACTTATTCCCTTCACGCACCAAATCACTACCACTAAATTACAACAACGAAAATAAAAACAAACTGGTTCTAATTTCAAGGACGTTTACACCAATCTGACAAACATTTCTAGAACACGTGGACCCTCTGAAGTTACCAACATTCGCCGGGATACTGTTTGTGTTCGTAAAAACTCTATTTGCGGACTAACAAGTTTAGAAAACGCTCCAAAAGTTCTAGAACAGTTCGCGGACTGTCACAAACGGACCGCGTTCGTGTTATGTTTTTGTTCGGTCCGCTTAGTGGAAACCCGGCATAATAAACCATTATCATTTTACTATTTTTATTTTAAAGTAAGCCTGTACACAAATTAATTTTGTACATGTTTATTAAACAATTAAAGTCCATTCCAAATAAAAATGAAGCAGATGACGCTACAATCAGAGCGCATATCCCACAGGAACAAGGTTGTGATTTGCAAAAATTGTGGTAAATTTAAAATTCGTTTTCGATTGACTGATAATAGGCTGTCCACTAAGTAGAATAACATCTTCATGAACACTAATAAAACATATTTAATGCTTCTAATTGCGCTTTTTTGAGCTTCGTCCAATTTGTCATATATCGTTTGACATATTCGTTTCTTTGGTGGCGTCTCTATATCTCTGATGGTATCAAACAATGTCTTTTTGCTAATCCCAACTTCATTTGCTGTCTGATGAAGCCTTTGCTCTGTTACATGCCTGCACCTGATGTGAGAGCAGCATGCCTGGCCATAATTCACGTATTGACGTTTATCAAAATCATAAGATGTATAAACAAGAAAATTTAAGGAAAAAAGTTCACAACAAACAATCAAGATCAAATGAATAAAAAAAAACAATAAATCACAATAATCGCAATAGAACACAAACAACGCTTGCATGATATACTCTTTTTGATGTTTATGACATATATGCAATTTTGACAAATTGTTCTTGTGTTATTTTAGACCCTATCTTTCAAAACGCTCCTTTCTTATTTGGAATGAGATATAAAATACTATGGTGTATACAGTATATGGGCTATCGGAAATATATATAAATATGTTGATAATGTACTAAATCTAAGATTTACTTATTATTTACTTTATACATATAAGACAAACATTTCACATAATTAAATCTAGTAATTTCTTTACGTTCATATTGACAAACTTTAGTAGTTAAAAATCTTGTCGCTTTCTCACTTTAGTATCGCGTATTCTAGGTTTCTCAGAGGCAGATCGAATTTTAATAATTGTATCTGATGAGAAGAATGAAAATTTTCATTAAACTTCGAATGGAAACTCGCATGGATTCGTTGATCTCTGTATGCTGTCTATTTCAGCCCACATTTCTCGAGGAAATCTTACATCTCCGCCAATATAAAAATCTACCACGTAATCAGCGAATGTACCAACACGTTTGTCGTTCGGCATATCTTCCATCAACTCAAATGAGAAGCAATCTCCTACTTAACTTGGATTCAAGAACGGCTATCCAAACAAATATTGTTCTCATTTCCTTATTTCACTACCTTCATCTTCATATTCCTTCGCTAAACCAATGCTTTGTAGTTTTCTAAACGAGGCCTGTCCTAAGTGAAACCGGCATCCAATTATTTTTGACTCATTCCATGTTGCAGCTACTGCGATATGTATAGCTTCTTCAAAGTCTGCTGTCACTATTTTAGACTTCAGTTGTAAATTAATTGCATTACACCTTTCACAGAGATGATCAAATAAAAATTAATACGTTCGTTCTTTTTTGTCTGGAGGCAAACAAAATGCTATAGGAATGTAATAGCCATTTCACTTTACATGAATCGTGAATAATTGCAGAAAATATTTGACACAGTAGGAAAACGTGCCGCATCCAAATATATTTTATTTGTGTTACATAACGCAGTCATGTTACTTTCTGTCGAAAACACAACAATTTGTTTCTCTAAATTGTTTACAAACAAAAACTGGACATCTTCCGTACTATTTATGTCGGTTTCTTCCAAAATGCGTATTGTTTCACTTAGGCTTTTCGGTAATCGTGGTTGGTTTTTGCGTTTATGGTAGTAAATATTATTTCATATGTAGTTGACATCTCTTGATGTGACGCTTAACATATTCCCTGGATTTTGTCTGAACGCCGAATGTAAAATTTTGGAGGGTTTTTCCGTTAAATCTTCTGCTGCCTTACGTTTAACACTATTCGAAATCACTTGTCGATTATGTGTTTTAATATCCACGGTATGGTTGTGATTCAGTATACTCCTTGAAAGAACGTTCTCTTCGTATACCCTGAAAAATTTAGCAGTACAGTTTTTGAAGGTACGCACGTTCAAAATTTCTCACCGCTTTTCAATGTTTTCTTGAAAGAAAATTTTGCGTTTTTTCGATCACTAACACTTTGGTCACTTAAACACTGTAATATCGACATATTTATTTGATGCTGACGACAAGACATTCAGTAAAATAATAAAGTTTTGTATTTCAATCGTATCACATTTAAAAGGCGTTACGTTTAAATATTCATTAAGGTAGATTAGGTATTAATTGCGTAAATATCTAATCTCCTCTTTCTTCATAGTAAGACATTAACTATCGTTTTGATTTGTATATTTACTTCATAATTACTTGTATAATTATACATAATTATTATATAAGTTTGTAGTATGCGTCACATGTTTTATGTATTCACAGTGTATTCTTCATTTATTTGTAATTAGTATCTGTTGGGCAATAAACGTATATTATTATTATACAAGTAGGTTTTTCCCAATTATTGGGAAGGTAGATTTCAGGTGGCCCTTTCGACTTTGGTCCGCAGATCGTTGGCCATTAAAAACACATGACAAGTTTGTAAAATCATTTATGGTTTTCGGTCCGCAGTTCATGTTCTGACCATGAAATTCTTAAGACTCTATAATAAAATCACGTTTTAAAAGCTGTAGAAAAAATGTAGCAACAGAGGAGTTTAGTAGTAGGTTAGGTTTAGTAGGAGTTAGTGCAAGAGATCTGGTTTTAAAAACTTGCACCATTTAGAACAACACGGCTCTTGCTTTTTCTATCCTATCATACAACGAATCTCTTGTGAATGACCCCATTGATCATTGAGTGTAATTCCCAGATGTGCATTTATTGACTTCTTGAATTTGTTGTTGATTCAGCATAAGGGATTCGTATGGAATTTTGCTTTTACTTATGATCATATATTTCGTTTTTCTGACATTTATGTCGAGACCACACTCCGCACTGATTTCTTTTACTAGAGTAATCAGTCCAGACTATTTGCCATAATCACTGTATCGTCCGCGTAGCAGATGTTGTTTACTATTTTCCTATTTACACATATTCCTTCATTCACGTCTTCGAGAGAGATTTTCTGAATATATATTCTGAGTGGAGGTTGAATAATAGGGGAGATAATACGCATCCTTGTCTAAATATTACTGTAATACAAAAATTTAAATTATCCAAGTACAACATAAGAAGTGGGGCTCCTAATGTTAACGCAAAATCCCTTGAATGGTAGCTATTGCAAAAGAAATGTTGAAATTATTCTAAAAATATACATTAATATATTATATTAAAAGAGAGACACATAAATTACCTTCGTCAGGATTGCTTAATATGAAAAACAGCAGACTGTTGCATTCTGCGACTTTGTTTCATTCCATTGTTACCCACGAGTAAGCTACCAAACTTAATTAATAAGATCAAGTTTCATACAGACCTGTATACTATAAACGTTAGGTTTAAGGTTCCTTTACGCCTTTACGTAGATTGGATTTTTGTATCAAATTTAGTATCATATTTCTCAAAATTTTTGGATAATGAGATCTTAAATGTTGCTTGGTTCTACTACATACACCGTATCTTTAATATAACCTCATAAAAGGAATACTAAGCCCGTTAGAGATAATTTTGCGGAAAATGGAACTGCATAGCTATTGTCTAACTATTAATTTGGATGTCTTGCACTTAAATATTGTCTAACACAAAATATAAAATTGATTATGATGAATAAACACTGAGTTTATGAATAACATTGCCAATAATGTGGAATGTCGACGAGGGCCATCGTGTTAGAACAATCTCAATGGCTTCAACTGTGTTTTATCCAACTCTAATATAAAAAACAATTGCTTAATATAAGCCACATCATCAATTGATGATGTGGCTGATTACTTCCACACATTGGTTCCTCAACACCTCAAATTTATTACATTTATAAGTAAACATCTTTATTGTCGTTTAAATTTAAACCCTTGTGTTTGTTTTCTGATCAAATCGTCAACTTCTCTACCTAAGGGTGTAAACTTGAAACTTTGAACCACTTTAAAATTGCAGATACAATGCTTTGTGTACACCTCTCACATAGTGTGCAAGAATGTGGCACTTTTAGAAAGCTAACTATACCAACTAGGGCCTGAAATTGGATTCTTTATCCGTACATATATTGCAGTTAACGGGATGACCAACAATCATGATGTGTTTGCCAATTTGGCTGGACAGCAGTTGGTCGCAGATCCGACTTCGAGAGGAGAAGACATCTTCAGGTTCATTTTCTAACGAGATGTAAGATGTTGAAAGCAACAATAGGTTGTTTATAAGGAGATGCTAATTCTAATTTATTGTTTGACCAATAAAATATGAATAGAGATATTATTCAGGGATTTTAGTATTTATTCTTTCGTTGGTTCACATATTGGCATATTACTGAAGGACAAAATCACTAAAATTCAAGTGCTAAAAATTTTGTAAAACTTTGGAACGGAATTTTGTCCTTCTATCAGAATTATTTCCTCGTGTAATTTTTTAATCTAAAGTTAATTCATTGTGACAGTAATGGTGTAATCATTTTCCACTATTGGTGATTTCTTTCAAAATTTTAGCACTAAAGTTAGCCGTCATAAACATAACCCTAATAAAACCTTCATAAAAACTATATAATTTTATTTATATTATCATAGAATATGCTTCAACAAAATCTATTTTAACAGTTTAGCTTTATACTAAAGTCTCACTTTTCCATTCAATTTGCATTTTACGGAAATTTTAAAGTTATTCCTTGGCCAGTATTTGCCAAATTACTACCTAAACTAGATTCAAGACAGTTATGATATGTTTTTACAAACCTATGGTTGTTATTGCATAAGTTTTTTTATTAGAAGCTAATTAGTTTTATGGTTAGATAAATTTTATAAAATTTTCCATTCAAATTTTTTGTGAATATCTAAAATCCAAATTGTCAAGCTGTTCTAATTTAAATTACATAATGTCAACATTCTTTGTTAATTTACAAGTTAATTTATCATTTATAACAATCTAAAGAAGAAGAATCTGTATATTAGTAGTTAAGTACATTTAACATCCATATATGGTTTTTTAATATCAAGTATTCTCAATGCCAAAAGTAGAAAGTAACCGCTCATCTTTATGGAGTACAATTATACCTATATCACAACTCGTTGCTAATTAATTTCGAAGGTAATCTCTTATATTTTTAGAAATAAGGATAAGTTAGTACACGCTTTTATGGGAATTCTTTCTTTATTTCATGAAAATTTGCAAAAGAAAAACTTAAAAATAGCTATTACTTGCTCCAAGATTTGCACTTTTCCAAAACTTTAAAGTGATGACTTAAATTTCTTCTTTATTTACTGGGATTACCTTATCTATTACCATTCTGTTCTCATATCCATTCAGATTTGAACTTCACATAAAACACCGTATTCAAATAGTTTGCGAACATTTTATTGCTTAAGTAAGAGTTCCCCATGTACGACATAAATATTTTTATTGAGACGGGCGACATTTATTGACGGGTACATCGAGATGTGTAGGTACCTCGATGTATGCATTCATGGTATATAAATCAATAATTTCGTACAAGAATAAAAGTTTTATTGCTTTATGACTTGGAACGTATCCAACTAGATCAATGGTGTAAAATAGATTTCCGGTCGAGATTTACGAAGTTATTTACCGTGATGTTATTATTCGAGACGAAATGTAAACCATCTTTATTCGAACCAGCATATATACATATATATATGTACATACGTAAAAATGTGTACATGAAACACTTGGCGAAATCGATTCCATATCAGTATCCTGTACTAGTACTACATAGTAGAATGTTGTGGATAGAGAACAGTGAATAAAAACAAGTAACCATGAATTCTGGCAAGGAAAAAGGACACAATGTAGTAAAAACACGAAACTAGTTTTCTGCCAATTCTTTGGCATGCTAAGACGAAATTAAAGTCTTCACAGCTTTTGCAACAATTGATTAACTTTGGATCTTTAATTATTGAAGTCGGTAATATTTCTATGCGGACAAAACCGATAATCCTATACGAAATCCATTCAATAAAATAAATAAATAAACCTTTCCTGGAATACTGAATATACTAAATATTTTGTATTTTCTAAAAAAATAATCAAAAGATTGTTCTGGAAAAACCCGACCGATAAGAATTAGCGGCTCAGTGGTCTAGAGATAAGATAATTAGTAAAGGAGCACCTTCAACACCTTCTTGAAGCATTTTAACATACCAAGCAAAAAACAATCAAATAGAAATGAAAATAAACACGGATAGAATCTCTTGCAAAAAATAGTGATAAAATAGATATCTGATTTAAATGTGTTGTAATTTATATCACAAATATAAAAATTGATGTATTTTCTTAATGTAAGATTTGTTATTTTTTAAATTAATTAATTAATAATAATAATAGAGTAATATAACAAAATTATATAAATATCAAAAAATGTTTTAATTTAATATAACTAGATAAATGTATGCACAAATAAAATTTATCAGCATGAAGATATTGCCGCCAGGATATCTGAATGATCACATTGATAAATAATCCATTCCCGTGTAAATATGTCAATTAAATAAAGTTCATAATAACATCTAAATCGTATAAAATGGTAATTTAACTGCTCAACATTTTTCCGTTATTAATCTCTAATCAAACGTAGAATAGTATACTATAGTTAAACGCAGTTATCTAAATACAAAATCTAAGAAATGTCAGACCGCTTAATGATAAAATAATTTCACGCATAACAATGGGTAGTGGTATAACATAAAAAAAGAATTAAAATACTAATTTTACACTAAATTAAATTTTGCTTACCAAAGACTAGTCCAACAGATGCCAAACTTTGGTGAATAATTGCAGATTATAACCTAAGTTAGTTACTTGCTCCATACTTTCGCAATAGAGTGACTTTATTATTTTAATACCATTATTATTTATCACTGTGATCTAGTTTAAATCTTAGTGTACGGAAGCTACTCCAATATTCTTAAGAATACCCTACATTTTCGCGCGAAAGCTTGGAATAATAATTGCTAATCGACAATGACTGACAACGATGCCTTAATTTCATATTTTTGAAAACGAAGCGGCAAATACAGTTTATCTCTATTACTTCAAAAACTATACTTGCAACCTAGAAGATGGTATGAACTTACGACCTAACAACTTGAAACTTTCAAAACTTATCATTTTGGAAAACGAAATTTCACTTTTCTCAAGTATTTCAGAAAGTGTGCACAAAGTAATGGTCAAATTTTTGAACAATATTCGAAACAACCAGATCATCCACGAACGACTTTCAAAATTTCGAATTTGAAAAAGGATACGCTATTTCGTAAAGTGTTTGGTAGAAAACTGAAATATTGAAACAATGATAAGAAGAACTACAACGATCAAAATTTCAAGATAGAGGTGAAGACCTCAACATGGTTTTTACTTGTTTTCGACTTGTGGAACAAACCTATAGAACTCAAATAACTTTCGACTTTCCAAAAACGAGATCTCTCTGCACGAAGGAGTACATTGTACAACTATAAATAAGATATAACAGACACAATATATCACGTATACATGAGCAAGATTTCTTAAAAAGGAAGAGTAAATCTAATATATGAAAACATCGAGAAATGCCACGACATAAAAATCTAAAAATGCTTGTAATAGGCGCTCATAGTATATGTATTATTGAAATCGCCGTACAAACGAGTGGAATGAAAATAGATCAAGCATTAGAAGCGGACCACGTGGTTTCGACTTCCCAGGTCTTATCAGCACAATTCCGAATGCAGAATCTAATTTCATCACAATTCGCCTCTTAACCTTAATTGTAATACTTGCGAGAATGGACTAATTTCATGCACTCTAGTGGGCAGGGTCGGAAGCAGCGCCAAGCAGTAGGCAACACAGATTGATACAGCAGATACCAATCGAGTTTGGACAATTCGTGGATTATCAGTCTCGCTGGATGTTTCAATCTGCTAAGCAGTCTAATGGTGACTCTATGTACGGCTTACCAACGTAATATTTGAAAACGTCGTGAAATGCCACAAGACAGCATAAAACGTAACATTCAACAAAACATTTCTGGAAATTATTGAACGTCTGCGAGGTTGCACTTCAAAACAGCAGAATATGTTTAAAGACCAACAATAGCTGTTGCGTCTCTCATTTTTAATTTAACTTCTATTATAGTCTTCTTTTGTCTGGATGCTGCTTTGCTTTGTTCAAAATTGGTCTAGTGAACTACAAGCAGAAGGACATCATAATTAGTGAACTTGTTCCACATTGCTTTCAACTGAAGACTGAAGTGAGTTAACTGAACTCTTGAAGTTTTAATATTGTACTGAGCTGTACTTACAAATTTTGTTGTCGATTTTAGTGACAAGGTAAAACATCATCTACCTTTTGTAGTGCTGCCCAAAAGTGTTTTCAGTTGGCAACGATCTGTTTATCTCGTATTTGCCAAGTAGATTTCCGCATATCAACTGTTTAGGACCATAATTAAAATCAACCTCCCTGACGAGCACAATGAGCTTTTAAAGTCTGAAAATACACATCTTTCACTGACATCTGACACTTTTCAGACAAACATGGCTATCATAAAAGCAGCTCCAAGTCATTGTATTCACAACTAGATGCAACATTTTGCACGTTTAGCATCTATTCATAATTTCTTAGTATTTATTGTGGTTCTAAAACTTATTTATATTTGCTGTAATGTCAGCAAATTTTGAATATACAGAACATATTCACAAAAAGGGGACTTTTTAGGTCTCGAGAAGTCTCGGCTGCAATGTAAACTCTGAACTTTCTCAGATTACATTGGCCAAAATGTCTCTTTCACCTTTGTATTATATTCTTTAATTAAACCATTTATGTTTGTCACTTATACGTTTTTTGAAGATGAAATGATTTGTTCCTAACTTTCAGAACACACTGTATATGTGAATGAAAGGTTCTGTTTAAATACCAATTTCTACTGTCGAGTTTTCCTGTGTATACCAAATATACATACTTGTTAGCGAACAAAATACGTTAGTAGACGTCGTATGTCCCTAGTTGTAGATCTTGCTTTGTGTGTCCTGTGCGCTATGTGTGTGAGCTGAATGTTCCCTTTCCAAATAAAAACGATCGATACGGCCGCAAATGTCATGAAATATTAAAGTGCCCGCATTGTTGCGGTTTGGCGGCAAAAACGTCCAACGGTTAATTCAATTCCATGTGAAGTTTGCTACCCATCCCAATTATTCTATCACTGTAATTAATTTGTATGAAAAAAGGGGGAGTATAATATGAGTTTATAACAATATTTCAAGGAGAATTACGAGGTTGATGTACTGGATATACGTAGTGTTTAATAAAGCTTTTCTTGAATTCTTATAAAATCTGGTACCTAATGTAACGTGATATGAGTTACATATGATATCACGCAATCATACATATTATGCATGTGTTTAAACACGTCAATGGCTTAAATGATATTTTGACCTATTCTAGCGGAATAAGGCCATTGAAGGCGTCCTAGTTATTAAATTTCACGCACATGTTTACTAACGGAACTTTAGTTGTGATTACACTAGTAAATCCCTACTTAACATAGTGGTATAATTTAGCAATAATATAGACCATAAAATACATCTTGTTAGATATAGTAAGTACGCAGCTGTTTCTTTTAATTACTTATTTTGAAATCATTGTGGTTAAAGAAAATAACATTAAAACACTTTCATTTACAAAAAATGATTCCCATTCATTCTTTAAACAATATTAAAAACTATTCAGTTCTTCCTTGCTGTTAAGTATTCCACAGGTTATTAACTTGGTATCACTGGAATGGAAATAAGTAGTGTAAATAGATGAGTTGAACTTCTAGTTAATTGGATGCAAATTGTAAATTAGCACTTAGGTATGATTGGTCAAAATTTAAAACGTGACTAATTATGTATATTAGAGTACTGCCAATCTGTTGGTAATTGTTTGTTTCTACTGAGTTCACCCAATGTCAGAAGAAGGAACGACAAAAGACATATCAACACATACTTAAAATGTGACTATACAAATTGCACAAATGTACAAGCACAATTGCTTGTAGCAACTAGAACAACAATCTAGATCTGTCGTATTGTACTAAACTGTTGCCTAGAACAAATACACTCAGTTTTTGCGTAATTTATCTCGCTGCATAAATCATTGACTGTGAAATATTACACGCTGAACATTTACAAAGACGCTAGGTTGCTCAAGTGTATATATTTATTTCAAGATAATCTATAACAAACTACTATTTCATCAACTATTTATTCCAATTCGTCAATGTTGCGGAGGATCTACCCGGTATTTCGTTTTCCTTTAATACCAGCTCAGATCTGAGTCTCTGAACTCACATTCCAAGCAGGACGAATCTTAATTTTACTATACCAGTTGTCACCGCTAATTCGCATGTACGTACACTAAGCATCGTTTAAATTTAAAATGCGTTTTAAATTCAGTACCGCAATTAATTTGGAATTAAGTCGCACGGAACAGATACATACGTCTTCTTTATTCATTCGAATTACGCAATTAAACCAGGGAATATATAGTACGTTCTGTTACTGTTGTTATGTCGTACCTGTTGTATGTATGTATATGTGCAACGCGCAACGGGGAAATTCATACGTTTCTATGTGACAGAATGGACAGATCTCTAGAGATTTCTCTAGGAAATATGTATACTGGATCTCCTAGGAATTACTAAAGCGAAAATTATTATATTAGTGTTATCATATCAGTAGAGTAATTTGTACACGGTTGCGAATCTGAAAAATGTTATCTAACGTGTTCATCGAAATCGTACAATGCGTGCTAATTAAAATAAATTTAAAATATTTGAAATTTTTTCGTTCGGAACTAATTACTGTGGAAATTTGTACTGCTGCAATGCAAAGCAGGATTTCAATCATAGCTATGGGAAGTCAACAATTAGAACTACAACTTAAAGCAGCAGATAATTAAATGTTTTAATATAGACAAATAAGAAGCAAATTTTATGACTTTACATAATTCTTGTGACACTAAATAATTCAGGCGATTATATCGGAACCCAGACAAGGGTAAGATTTATATCCTTCCTTTGCCTGTTACTGGCCCTCAGAAGAACAGTAAAAAGTTCTTCTGTATGTCTCGATCAATCCTACAGTAAGATTTTGGCGATATGTTAGCAGATTTAATTTTCCATTGCAAAGATAAAGTAGCTGTCATATCATGTGTTTTGACTAACCATATCCAAGTATTGGGTAAGCAATGCAAAATACAAGCTGATGGTTTAGTCTAATTGGTCCACTTCGCCCATATTTCCGTTATACAAACGAATTACGTTTAGTTCTGGGACACAAATAATTTTTGTCCTCTGACACTGTTATCATAAACTCACGAGATACGCCACACTTCTTGAGTACTCAACGTTACACTGGTGACGTACATAATTTAACAACATATGTACTATTTAAGGAAGTGAGAGAGTAATTTTTATGAAATCCAGTCCCTAAATCATATCAGACTCGCCAATCTACTAAACCCAAGAATGTTCCTCTTATAATTAAGAAATAAAAAGTATATACCACGTCACAGTAGAGAAAAGAGCAAAAAATATAATTTGGCTGGTAAATACCAACGACAACACGTTGTAAACGAAAATAAACAAACTGAATTTGAAGTTAGAAATTAACATTTTAAATTCTGAAATAAAAATCATTTGTTCTGATTATAAAACAAAATCATACTATTTTTGAAAAACGTAGACAATGTTTAAGTCAATTGCTACCTAAATTAATATTAATGAATTTTGAAAATAGGTTAGCCTTACCATTTCGTAGGAAATTTCAGAATGCAACTATACCTAATAAAGTAACTGATGTCTCATCGAAATTTAGTTTCTCCTTAATATAGGTACAGTGTATGTTTTATCTTCGAGATCGATTTTGTTTGACACTCATTTAGTTCTGGACGACATTTGTCAGTGGCATTAGACAGTCGTTGATAGTAGTCGATAACAATTTATTATAGAGCATCTAACGCAGCAAAAACGTGTTGAAATTATTAATTATTAAAACATTTTATTCAAATAATTATTCAATAGTGAAACGCAAACAAAATTATGTGGCTTTTTTAGTGTTAACCATGTACCGAGCAAGTCAAACATTATTGGCCCAAAATTAAGCCAACCTACACCACAAAAGATTCTTATTGCATGAATATTTTGTGGAGTAGAGTATTGCTGAATGCCCGGTTACCACTCATCGATGCCGTGCAAAAGAATCGGGAATGTCTCCATCATGTTTGTTAAAAATTCTGAAAACAATGTTGCATTTTTACCTGTACAAAATTAAACACAACAGCTGCAGGAAAATAGGCATGAAACTCTATATAGACGACCACTATTTTTGGTAAAAAGTTATTATGAGCGATGAAGCACATTTCGAATTGGGCGGTTTTATTAATAAATAAAATAATTGCTATTGTGGCACCAAAAATCGTTAATTGATACACCAAAGATCACTCCCTCTCATGAGGTAACTGAATGGTGCGGCATTTAATCGGGCAGAATCATTGGCACATATTTCTTAGAGAATACAAATTATGTCTTGTTGTCACTTGACATTTTTTGATATTATTCGCAACGAACACTACTCCTATGCTTATCAAAAATAGCTGTTTTAGTTCTGATAATCGTTTTTACTTACAGATATTTGGTACACGTATGAATTCCCTAAATAGTCCAATTAGCTAAGTTAGTTTAGCTCAGATCTTTATAGATCATGTTTTAGAATCTGTTACTCAAATTTTACTTTTTGAATATACATACATAGTTTTATTTAAAAAATGTTCATGATATTTTATGTGGCCTCTCTAGAGGGTACACTAATCAAATACTAAGTTATTTCCAGACCTAGAACTCTCATATACAATTTACTTTAGAAATTTCGTGATGCGAGGGTTATGAGAACTAATTCCAATCAAATTAAACTGAATTGGTATCAGAAATCTGCACACTCATCAGATACACAAACTACCACTCAAAACACACTATTGGTCAAAAAGTTGATATTGTAAAATCTTAGATTTCATGCTCCACGTTTCATCAAAAAATAAAAAATAAACACTTTTAATATTGTACATAAAATCCCATGTAAATTTTGCGGTAAAGCGCATACTGGCCAAAGAGCTAGCTGACTAAGGACTGGAGTTTCAAACCACCGTAGTGATTGTAGATTATCGAAACAATCAAGAGTTATACATTGTAACAACACCTTTTAAGAAATTGAAACTGGACAATTTATAAATAGTAAATCTTAATTTACAACTTGAACTTTAATTTAAAATTATTCAGTTTTCGTATGGAGGCATAACCAAATTACCGTGAGAAAATTGTGAGGCATTAGAATACATCAAAGAAAGCCATCACTCTCATACAATACACCAACGCAAGTTATCAAAGTACTGATTCTGAGGTGGTTTTGAAAGCAACTTAATTGGCAGAAAGTGGATTTAAAAAGCAGCTAGTTTCTCAAAATTCTTTAGGTGGTAGGCAGTTTCCTTTGATGCATTCTAATTCCTGGAAAAGGGTGTGGCCCAACTTTCTATTTCGTGTGTATATAGTTGTCATAAAAAGTTTTCGACGCTTTCTCACCATTATTCCCTCAGCTGGTTTTTAAAAGATACACAATCTCATAAGATAATGAAAATTATCTTCAATTTTTGGCTTAATTTCTGACACGAAACGTTGTCCAAAAACAGATGATGTGGCATATTTTTGTAAACCTTTAACATATTCATCGGTATGAATAAATTTTGACTTATGCGAGAACATATTAGTAGTACCTTCTGCAGAATTTTCCAATGGTTAGTTGATCAACATGCACCTTTTCTACATAATTAAAAGTATTTGTCGAAAAATGTTTAAAATATTAGAGTCTCAGACATTCGTTGGTCTATCTTGGATAGTGAAAATATGTCATTATTTCAAATTCAATATTAGTATACTTTGTTACTATCTATTCCACTTATGAAATAAGCATGTATCAATTAACATTTCAAAAACTGTTTACTTGTGTGTATTACTTCTCTCCCTCATGTTCATTATAAAGTTTCGTTGTCGTCATCTACCGTTGATTCATAAAACTTTAGTCGAGATGATAAAATGTTCTAGTGCAAATCTTATTAGGATTAAATCCGAAATGAGAAGACTCTTTAAAATTGTTGTTTTCAAATAACTTTAAATATAATTTGATGCAATTAGCACTAGCACAACATAATTTCGTTGAATTTCGTCTTACATCATACATAAATACATAAAAAATAAACACAGGTGTCAGTTTATAATTACATTACTATGTAATCACGGAGATGCAACTTTGTAGAAATGTTAATTATCTCTGTATCAATAGAAAGCTGATTACTTCTTATATACATATACATAAATATTGATACAATACATTAACAGCAAAATGTAATGGAAAATACGTGCCGTATTTCTCATATTATAACAGTAGCGAATTGTAAATACATACATTTGAAACTTTCAAAATACGATCCTCCGACATAAAGAAGTAGCCCTACATATACATACTTGAATTGAACTTACCTTAATGGAAACCTCAAGCTTAACGATGAGGTAAGCTGCGGGATAGTCACCATATTTCGTCGATACAGTTGCGAAAGGGCTCTTGCAGCGCATATAACCCGATGCGAAAATATCCAATTGCGAATCTCAGAGGGATCATGATTCATTCATAGGGTGTAATTCCGAGCTCAAGATTTCTGTATTAAAGAAAAAAATGAAAGTATTGTACGTTGTAGAGGAACTGTAGTTGAGAAGATAGCGGAAAATTCGGCTGAAGCTCAGCGATAGAGATAGAGAGAGATTTCAGATACACATGTATACGTTTACACAAAATATTTTGTATATAAGATTCGAAGATTTAAAAAGGGAAAAAAATTCATAGAAAGTTCAAAGTAGATACAGATACAAGATTATGTACAGGAAAGATACATGATATTGTTAGATAAGAAGTAATGAAAAACGAGAGTACTTTTAGCAATATAGAGATGTGTTTATTTACGCAATATTGAATGCAAGTAATATGTAGAAGAATTACATTGTGTAAAATAAAAACTATACCATCCTTAAAAAGTAATTGCACATTAAATAAAGTAACATCAATCCACGAATTCTTGTGGTCTTTAAAGTTAAGAAACAAATTGGTCTATCGTGCCAGAAATGTATTTTTTTTAGTAAATAAGGATGTGTAATATATCTAAGTCTTCATTCGTTATAAAGTTGGACACCAATCTCAATTTCTTAACTGATTATTTTAAAAAAGAGTATTTTTTCACGACACAATATTCAAAAATTGAGCAAAATCTGTCTTAGAAAAAATTCAACACTTATGCAGAATTTCTTTCCTTTTTGTATTATTTCTCTCTTCTTTTGTAATTTAAATCCTTTATCCGCAATGTCAAAAAAATCACAATTCAAATTGGTGAGCGTTTTTTGCGACAATAGTTGTCCAGAAACACAAAATAGATACCAAGAGCTAATTAATGCACTCGAAGCTGTCAGCATTGCCTCCGCAGGTTACAAATCACGCGGATTAACTCTAGAATGATCAACGTGTTACCGGAAAGAAAAAAATTCCACCAATTTAAATATACTTGCAATTGAGAGAACTACAACTGAGGCGTACCACCAGCAGGACTGTAGTAGATATAAGGTTAATTTATGACAGGAGCTCTTTTGGAACACTGATTGGAAAAGCAGCTGAGTTAGTTGAGAGCTGGGTTTGAAAGTAATTTAGTTAGTTGAGGTAGTGTTAAAAGCAGCTTAGTTTTAAAAAACAGCTCTTAAACAGTTCAGAACTAGTTCTCAGCCAGGAAAACTGCTTTCACAAACAACGCAGGTTCCTTTGATGTATTCTAATTTGTGGGACTGGGTTAAGCTTCTAAAAGTCCAGACTCTATATTTACCGATTGTTAGCTATAGCATCTGAATGGGCGTCTCTTTCTTGATTGACGTATATTTTTAAATCATCAACATATGCTATTTTTGCAACAAACTGTTGATCCGTTAAGAATTCCCACAGTAAATCATTTTCTGGTAGTCAATTTGATACAGCTGTATGCTGGAGTGCAGTGCAGCAAGTGTTTTTAGAACAATAAATACGTGAAATATCGACAATGAAATGGAGAATTATGAAGAGTAGAACGTCAGCTATGTTTAAACAAGTCTGGTAATACGCGGCGCTTGGGTGTTCCTTTTCAGAAATTAATTAATTTATATCAAAAAGTGTTTTAAAGTGGAAAATATTAAAAATACCATCATTCCAATGCAAAGTACCGCACGGCCTCACATATTACATATCTTGAGCTTAGTTTAAAATAGTTCGAAACAATTTAGTGAAAAAGCAATTATGTTCCTTTTAATTTTAGTTCTATTGTGATTAAATGTTCGTACTGATTTTTACTTTGAAACGAACGTCATCTTAAGATGCTGTCACTTTCTCAGTTCGTAAACAATCCGCTACGCAGTAACAATATTTATGATGTTACCATGTAGCTCTGAAACACAATTTAACTTCATGTTTACCTTACAGCGTTACGGTACGTCATATTTTGACATGTAGCGAGTTCTCGTTGGAAGATCTACCTGGTTTTAAATGAATTTTTCAAGCGGGAAAACGGAATAGCTTTAATTAAATGTTTGAAACGGTTCTCGGGCGCGGAACTGGCAGGGTTACGTTCTGTTATTTTAATCCTTAAAACGAGGGCTTTACCCACAGCGTAACATAGTATGCGAACAGTGAAATAGACGTGTATACAAACACCCAGCACATGCGATAACAATTGTTAATTAACGTATGAGGGCAATTATTATAGTGTAATTAATATTGTATTTACGGGGTTCACTTCCTTGTTTGAATTAGATGATTATGTTGTATCTCGGGTCTACCTATCGTAGATATGTACGTCTAATTCAATAATAAATGTAATTTTGTGTATTTACAGCTGGATTTGAAATCAAATTATGTTGTGTTCAAGATTGCGTATCTAGAGGATTAAAACGAAAATGAAGTAAAGCGTAATGAATTTTAACTGGATAAATGCGAAACATATGATCTGCAATTCTACATTTAGTTGAGGAAAATATAGGAAAGTGGCAATTAGTTTTATAATTATTACAAATTCAACACCAGGAATGATGGCAAAATTTAACTGAATATAATTCGAAGAAAGTCTGCAGAGTAATATTGAAATATACAAACATTAACAAAAATATATTTCGTTTATAATTAATTTTAATTATTTCACCAAAACAAATCGGCCATAATTGATTAAAAGCAAATTTACCTTCCACTAAAATTATTTATCTACTACCTGTGAAGAAATAATTGGTATAATAGACAATCAAGTGTGCAACGAAATGTTCTAGTAGGTCAGTTGACTCTTAACGAGACTTGTGCCGACTACCTTACATGACATGAACATGAGTTGTTATCTCAGTTAGAGTACATTGCACTCACTACATTTTAGTGAAAAATTGAGATGGGATACTCAAAAACTACGAGAACTAGTAAGCGGGTGCCTAATGTTGTGACCGAACACTGGGAATCGGTGTTCAATTCTCCGAGAGGACACTGACTCGTAGAATTGCATCCCGATCGATCTACCATTTGATGTTAGGGGTAAAGTGATTAACAACGCGCCATTATACACGGTGAGATAGTGCTATGACCAAGACATTGAACACAATTATACACACATAAACGACACAGCAAGAGCTACGACGATAGTCATATAAGTCATACAGCTTAAGAACCCGAACCACCCTCTAGAGACAAAAAAAATGTATAATGATTTCAATTAATAGTCCATCAGCTGAGGTGGAATTGAAGATATTTTTAGACAAGATTATATTGGAAAACAACTCTCAGATAGCGACAGTAAACAAAGCAAAAAGAAGTAGTGGACAAACCAGCAGGAAACACTCCTCATTTGTTAGGGAAACATGGTTGTCATTCGAGCGCACGAACACCAGTCGGAGATAGTCATGGAAGACAAAAATATTAACATATAATAATCTTTTTCTCAAAGACTTCAGTAGAATACATGTCATGGTTTTGTATTTCCTCACAAATCCGCACTGTAAGGAAAATAGACACAATAATCTAAAATATTTTCTAACGTAACTTGGAATGGTTCTCGGTGACTTACAAGGAACACTGAGGGAAAGAATTTCTGAAGTTCTTTAAATTGAAGTCCCTCCGAAGTGTAATGCTGCAAGTTTAACAAAAGCAAGTTGGATGTTGCTTTTGTGCAAAAGGAAAAGACAGAAAACCGTTTTAAGTGTTCTACTTGCTTGTTGTCATAAGCTATATTGCATGAAGCATAGTGCATTGTGCTACGAATGTGAAGATAACATTCGAAAACAATTGAAGACGTGCATAAGGGAATCTAAGACTAATTTTGTCAAAAATTAGTTATTTATTAATATTTTTCTGTTACAAGCACTACCATAAAGTTTTTCCTTAATTAATATCAATAACTTCCTTGTTCTTATACATTTATTAGGGATTAAAAATATATTGCAGTGGTGTCTTAATTTAGGGTGAATTTTTTTATTTCAATTTCTATTATTGGGCAATTTTTTGAGACTTTTTATATTAATGCTTTGAAGTCACTTCTTTATATACTCGTATTATTTCATTTATATCGGAATATTACAAGGGTTCTAGTGATAGTAGATATTTATTTAGAGAAAATAAAAGCGCATTCTAATTTAAATCTAGTAATGTCTTCTTTTTAATTCTGGTTTCTAAAATTGTGGACTGAATGTACGCATAAAACTAATTTACGAGCAACAATAAAATTTTAATCAAATATTAATTTTCAAAGTAAACCTATTGTACTTAAGATTAAATTGAATATTAAAAAATTATATACTTTTTGTGGGTTATTTTAAATGTTTTTACGGAACTGTATTTTATTCGAGGTAAAGATTTACCTCAATTTTTTTTATGATTTACAAACAAAATTAAGGTCTATTTCTATGTTTGCTGGTCAGGCTTATTTGATTCTCTATACTTGCACAGATATTTACCAAATAGAGAGCAATAAGGGTCTTATTTGGGTTATTATATCGGAATCATTTTGGAAATATCGTCACATAAATGATCCTAGGATTTAATATGAGGTTCGTATGTCACAGTTTTGTCCTTCGGAGTGGTTTCACACGGGATATGTGTTTTGTATGTCATAATAAGCATTTAAAAATTAGAATTGATATTTTGATTTATGTTTTGAGTTTAGTAAAACAATTAATAGAGATATTGATAATAACTTTCATGTTTTTATTTCTTTATTAATATCTTTACAGATTCAAGAAAATGGGAGACTTTGAGCAAAATCTGTGTGTGTGATCCTGATCTTGGCTAAATATCACCACAATTTTGTTGGTGGTAGTCGTCTACTACACGTTATAAGCTTATCTTATTTCCACTTCGCTTCGTTGGTTTGTAACCGTTTCAGTTCGATGGATTGTATCCATTTTAATTTTGTGGTTTGGCCGGTCATCTCAACTTATTTGCCAGGTTTTGACCAGTTTGTATCCATCCGAGAATATTGTGTGGCTGTGGCCAAGACTTTAACATTGTTGCCACAATCACAAAGTCGTTCAGTCAATGGAAAAGGTGGCGCCCTCAATTTACTTATATTTGGAGGTCATTTAATTAATTGTATCTAAAGAGCATAATACTGCTTTTAACAGCAGATACTAAGCTCCCTTTTTGCATAAATTGAGGAACAATATCCATGCCAAATGTTGAGGAAAATTGACTAATCGTAATCGATTACTATGTGACAATAAATATAATCCGCCATCCCTGTATACGGCTAATTTCAATACCAATTGTATAGGCTAAAATTAGCTCATAGTGACTGTTTATTATATTTCATTTAAAAAGTACTTAAAAACACGGTGCTCATTTGCAAGCAGCTTTAATAGAACATTTTTGAGACAAAAACTTCAGACTTTTTTGCAAGCGTATAGAATTATTAATTGATCGTTGTAGCAAATTGAAATACATGATACCTAAGTACAGTTTAACCAGCATAACTAAGACATTTCATACCTAAGATTCTTCTGCTGTCCACCAGACATTCGGTTATGCTCAAACTGTCCTTGACAGATATGGAATCACAAATGCTGTGCTGAAAAATTATGAAGTTTGTCTCAGCAAATGTAAGCACAACGCTTCATAACATTTACTTTTGTCCATCTATATTTTATAACGTCGATTAAGGCATTCTTTTTTACACAGACTATACCACTAGACTAAAAAGCAATTTTGGTACTTTCTTAAGCAGTATTTCATAAGGATATATTACAAAGTTTGAGAGGTCAAACTTCGTAATGATGCAGTATATTGCTAATATCTATATTTAGGAATTGGCAGTTATAGTTTAAGGTAGGTAGGTATTGGTACATTATAGATTGCTCTTGGAAAAATAAAATATCTTTCGCCCGCAATTTTCTATTCTATATCTACGCAGTTACTCTAAAATTACATCCAGTCTAATCATTGTAAAGACAAAATCTAATTAACAACTAACCGTTAATTAAGCCCATATTAGTCACCTACGTGTTGCACTGTTATTTTTACACCATCGCCTATTGCAGGATATTACCGAAAGACTATAAGTCTTAATCCTGCAAAATGGAATGCTATTCGAACGCATGCACGCGCATATAATGATGTCATTTCACGTTATTCAGAGTTATTAGGTTCGTTGAACATGATCTCATCTCAAGCGCACTACTCGATTGGTCTAAATAATAATGGCTGGGTTTTCATTCAATTAACCCACGCTTAATTTCATTTAATTACGCATTGTTTAGCCGTTTAAAGGTTAGTACGGAGTCTGAAGGCGAAAAACTGCCAGATCGTCTTACATGCTTACATTCATAAATTAAAGTAATATAGAAGGAATCGAGGCCCCCAATTCCCGTCGAAGCGAGGCGAAGTATTGATAATTTCTAGCGTAGAAAATTTATTATACCATTCATTCCGTGGCGCGATTCCGCTTATTTTAGATTAGTAAGTGTGTAATTGGACGTTTCTGGTTTCAAGTGGTGGTGTAAATTTAGTATGAATAGTAAATTGAGATGTCTGCTCGGGTAGCTGTTTTTTTTTAGATAGCGTATCATCAAAGAGTTCGTAAAAATAATTTCTATACCTATATCACAACTCGTTGCTAATTAATTTCGAAGGCAATCTCTTATATTTTTAGAAATAAGGATAAGTTAGTACACGCTTTTATGGGAATTCTTTCTTTATTTCATGAAAATTTGCAAAAGAAAAACTTAAAAATAGCTATTACTTGCTCCAAGATTTGCACTTTTCCAAAACTTTAAAGTGATGACTTAAATTTCTTCTTTATTTACTGGGATTACCTTATCTATTACCATTCTGTTCTCATATCCATTCAGATTTGAACTTCACATAAAACACCGTATTCAAATAGTTTGCGAACATTTTATTGCTTAAGTAAGAGTTCCCCATGTACGACATAAATATTTTTATTGAGACGGGCGACATTTATTGACGGGTACATCGAGATGTGTAGGTACCTCGATGTATGCATTCATGGTATATAAATCAATAATTTCGTACAAGAATAAAAGTTTTATTGCTTTATGACTTGGAACGTATCCAACTAGATCAATGGTGTAAAATAGATTTCCGGTCGAGATTTACGAAGTTATTTACCGTGATGTTATTATTCGAGACGAAATGTAAACCATCTTTATTCGAACCAGCATATATACATATATATATGTACATACGTAAAAATGTGTACATGAAACACTTGGCGAAATCGATTCCATATCAGTATCCTGTACTAGTACTACATAGTAGAATGTTGTGGATAGAGAACAGTGAATAAAAACAAGTAACCATGAATTCTGGCAAGGAAAAAAGGACACAATGTAGTAAAAACACGAAACTAGTTTTCTGCCAATTCTTTGGCATGCTAAGACGAAATTAAAGTCTTCACAGCTTTTGCAACAATTGATTAACTTTGGATCTTTAATTATTGAAGTCGGTAATATTTCTATGCGGACAAAACCGATAATCCTATACGAAATCCATTCAATAAAATAAATAAATAAATCTTTCCTGGAATACTGAATATACTAAATATTTTGTATTTTCTAAAAAAATAATCAAAAGATTGTTCTGGAAAAACCCGACCGATAAGAATTAGCGGCTCAGTGGTCTAGAGATAAGATAATTAGTAAAGGAGCACCTTCAACACCTTCTTGAAGCATTTTAACATACCAAGCAAAAAACAATCAAATAGAAATGAAAATAAACACGGATAGAATCTCTTGCAAAAAATAGTGATAAAATAGATATCTGATTTAAATGTGTTGTAATTTATATCACAAATATAAAAATTGATGTATTTTCTTAATGTAAGATTTGTTATTTTTAAATTAATTAATTAATAATAATAATAGAGTAATATAACAAAATTATATAAATATCAAAAAATGTTTTAATTTAATATAACTAGATAAATGTATGCACAAATAAAATTTATCAGCATGAAGATATTGCCGCCAGGATATCTGAATGATCACATTGATAAATAATCCATTCCCGTGTAAATATGTCAATTAAATAAAGTTCATAATAACATCTAAATCGTATAAAATGGTAATTTAACTGCTCAACATTTTCCGTTATTAATCTCTAATCAAACGTAGAATAGTATACTATAGTTAAACGCAGTTATCTAAATACAAAATCTAAGAAATGTCAGACCGCTTAATGATAAAATAATTTCACGCATAACAATGGGTAGTGGTATAACATAAAAAAAAGAATTAAAATACTAATTTTACACTAAATTAAATTTTGCTTACCAAAGACTAGTCCAACAGATGCCAAACTTTGGTGAATAATTGCAGATTATAACCTAAGTTAGTTACTTGCTCCATACTTTCGCAATAGAGTGACTTTATTATTTTAATACCATTATTATTTATCACTGTGATCTAGTTTAAATCTTAGTGTACGGAAGCTACTCCAATATTCTTAAGAATACCCTACATTTTCGCGCGAAAGCTTGGAATAATAATTGCTAATCGACAATGACTGACAACGATGCCTTAATTTCATATTTTTGAAAACGAAGCGGCAAATACAGTTTATCTCTATTACTTCAAAAACTATACTTGCAACCTAGAAGATGGTATGAACTTACGACCTAACAACTTGAAACTTTCAAAACTTATCATTTTGGAAAACGAAATTTCACTTTTCTCAAGTATTTCAGAAAGTGTGCACAAAGTAATGGTCAAATTTTTGAACAATATTCGAAACAACCAGATCATCCACGAACGACTTTCAAAATTTCGAATTTGAAAAAGGATACGCTATTTCGTGAAGTGTTTGGTAGAAAACTGAAATATTGAAACAATGATAAGAAGAACTACAACGATCAAAATTTCAAGATAGAGGTGAAGACCTCAACATGGTTTTTACTTGTTTTCGACTTGTGGAACAAACCTATAGAACTCAAATAACTTTCGACTTTCCAAAAACGAGATCTCTCTGCACGAAGGAGTACATTGTACAACTATAAATAAGATATAACAGACACAATATATCACGTATACATGAGCAAGATTTCTTAAAAGGAAGAGTAAATCTAATATATGAAAACATCGAGAAATGCCACGACATAAAAATCTAAAAATGCTTGTAATAGGCGCTCATAGTATATGTATTATTGAAATCGCCGTACAAACGAGTGGAATGAAAATAGATCAAGCATTAGAAGCGGACCACGTGGTTTCGACTTCCCAGGTCTTATCAGCACAATTCCGAATGCAGAATCTAATTTCATCACAATTCGCCTCTTAACCTTAATTGTAATACTTGCGAGAATGGACTAATTTCATGCACTCTAGTGGGCAGGGTCGGAAGCAGCGCCAAGCAGTAGGCAACACAGATTGATACAGCAGATACCAATCGAGTTTGGACAATTCGTGGATTATCAGTCTCGCTGGATGTTTCAATCTGCTAAGCAGTCTAATGGTGACTCTATGTACGGCTTACCAACATAATATTTGAAAACGTCGTGAAATGCCACAAGACAGCATAAAACGTAACATTCAACAAAACATTTCTGGAAATTATTGAACGTCTGCGTGGTTGCACTTCAAAACAGCAGAATATGTTTAAAGACCAACAATAGCTGTTGCGTCTCTCATTTTTAATTTAACTTCTATTATAGTCTTCTTTTGTCTGGATGCTGCTTTGCTTTGTTCAAAATTGGTCTAGTGAACTACAAGCAGAAGGACATCATAATTAGTGAACTTGTTCCACATTGCTTTCAACTGAAGACTGAAGTGAGTTAACTGAACTCTTGAAGTTTTAATATTGTACTGAGCTGTACTTACAAATTTTGTTGTCGATTTTAGTGACAAGGTAAAACATCATCTACCTTTTGTAGTGCTGCCCAAAAGTGTTTTCAGTTGGCAACGATCTGTTTATCTCGTATTTGCCAAGTAGATTTCCGCATATCAACTGTTTAGGACCATAATTAAAATCAACCTCCCTGACGAGCACAATGAGCTTTTAAAGTCTGAAAATACACATCTTTCACTGACATCTGACACTTTTCAGACAAACATGGCTATCATAAAAGCAGCTCCAAGTCATTGTATTCACAACTAGATGCAACATTTTGCACGTTTAGCATCTATTCATAATTTCTTAGTATTTATTGTGGTTCTAAAACTTATTTATATTTGCTGTAATGTCAGCAAATTTTGAATATACAGAACATATTCACAAAAAGGGGACTTTTTAGGTCTCGAGAAGTCTCGGCTGCAATGTAAACTCTGAACTTTCTCAGATTACATTGGCCAAAATGTCTCTTTCACCTTTGTATTATATTCTTTAATTAAACCATTTATGTTTGTCACTTATACGTTTTTTGAAGATGAAATGATTTGTTCCTAACTTTCAGAACACACTGTATATGTGAATGAAAGGTTCTGTTTAAATACCAATTTCTACTGTCGAGTTTTCCTGTGTATACCAAATATACATACTTGTTAGCGAACAAAATACG
Organism: Holotrichia oblita; assembly: GCA_023690525.1. Lineage (NCBI taxonomy): Eukaryota > Metazoa > Arthropoda > Insecta > Coleoptera > Scarabaeidae > Holotrichia > Holotrichia oblita. Next base: position 113,840,395 of record CM043019.1, read on the forward strand.
TTAGTAGACGTCGTATGTCCCTAGTTGTAGATCTTGCTTTGTGTGTCCTGTGCGCTATGTGTGTGAGCTGAATGTTCCCTTTCCAAATAAAAACGATCGATACGGCCGCAAATGTCATGAAATATTAAAGTGCCCGCATTGTTGCGGTTTGGCGGCAAAAACGTCCAACGGTTAATTCAATTCCATGTGAAGTTTGCTACCCATCCCAATTATTCTATCACTGTAATTAATTTGTATGAAAAAAGGGGGAGTATAATATGAGTTTATAACAATATTTCAAGGAGAATTACGAGGTTGATGTACTGGATATACGTAGTGTTTAATAAAGCTTTTCTTGAATTCTTATAAAATCTGGTACCTAATGTAACGTGATATGAGTTACATATGATATCACGCAATCATACATATTATGCATGTGTTTAAACACGTCAATGGCTTAAATGATATTTTGACCTATTCTAGCGGAATAAGGCCATTGAAGGCGTCCTAGTTATTAAATTTCACGCACATGTTTACTAACGGAACTTTAGTTGTGATTACACTAGTAAATCCCTACTTAACATAGTGGTATAATTTAGCAATAATATAGACCATAAAATACATCTTGTTAGATATAGTAAGTACGCAGCTGTTTCTTTTAATTACTTATTTTGAAATCATTGTGGTTAAAGAAAATAACATTAAAACACTTTCATTTACAAAAAATGATTCCCATTCATTCTTTAAACAATATTAAAAACTATTCAGTTCTTCCTTGCTGTTAAGTATTCCACAGGTTATTAACTTGGTATCACTGGAATGGAAATAAGTAGTGTAAATAGATGAGTTGAACTTCTAGTTAATTGGATGCAAATTGTAAATTAGCACTTAGGTATGATTGGTCAAAATTTAAAACGTGACTAATTATGTATATTAGAGTACTGCCAATCTGTTGGTAATTGTTTGTTTCTACTGAGTTCACCCAATGTCAGAAGAAGGAACGACAAAAGACATATCAACACATACTTAAAATGTGACTATACAAATTGCACATATGTAAAATGTACAAGCACAATTGCTTGTAGCAACTAGAACAACAATCTAGATCTGTCGTATTGTACTAAACTGTTGCCTAGAACAAATACACTCAGTTTTTGCGTAATTTATCTCGCTGCATAAATCATTGACTGTGAAATATTACACGCTGAACATTTACAAAGACGCTAGGTTGCTCAAGTGTATATATTTATTTCAAGATAATCTATAACAAACTACTATTTCATCAACTATTTATTCCAATTCGTCAATGTTGCGGAGGATCTACCCGGTATTTCGTTTTCCTTTAATACCAGCTCAGATCTGAGTCTCTGAACTCACATTCCAAGCAGGACGAATCTTAATTTTACTATACCAGTTGTCACCGCTAATTCGCATGTACGTACACTAAGCATCGTTTAAATTTAAAATGCGTTTTAAATTCAGTACCGCAATTAATTTGGAATTAAGTCGCACGGAACAGATACATACGTCTTCTTTATTCATTCGAATTACGCAATTAAACCAGGGAATATATAGTACGTTCTGTTACTGTTGTTATGTCGTACCTGTTGTATGTATGTATATGTGCAACGCGCAACGGGGAAATTCATACGTTTCTATGTGACAGAATGGACAGATCTCTAGAGATTTCTCTAGGAAATATGTATACTGGATCTCCTAGGAATTACTAAAGCGAAAATTATTATATTAGTGTTATCATATCAGTAGAGTAATTTGTACACGGTTGCGAATCTGAAAAATGTTATCTAACGTGTTCATCGAAATCGTACAATGCGTGCTAATTAAAATAAATTTAAAATATTTGAAATTTTTTCGTTCGGAACTAATTACTGTGGAAATTTGTACTGCTGCAATGCAAAGCAGGATTTCAATCATAGCTATGGGAAGTCAACAATTAGAACTACAACTTAAAGCAGCAGATAATTAAATGTTTTAATATAGACAAATAAGAAGCAAATTTTATGACTTTACATAATTCTTGTGACACTAAATAATTCAGGCGATTATATCGGAACCCAGACAAGGGTAAGATTTATATCCTTCCTTTGCCTGTTACTGGCCCTCAGAAGAACAGTAAAAAGTTCTTCTGTATGTCTCGATCAATCCTACAGTAAGATTTTGGCGATATGTTAGCAGATTTAATTTTCCATTGCAAAGATAAAGTAGCTGTCATATCATGTGTTTTGACCAACCATATCCAAGTATTGGGTAAGCAATGCAAAATACAAGCTGATGGTTTAGTCTAATTGGTCTACTTCGCCCATATTTCCGTTATACAAACGAATTACGTTTAGTTCTGGGACACAAATAATTTTTTGTCCTCTGACACTGTTATCATAAACTCACGAGATACGCCACACTTCTTGAGTACTCAACGTTACACTGGTGACGTACATAATTTAACAACATATGTACTATTTAAGGAAGTGAGAGAGTAATTTTTATGAAATCCAGTCCCTAAATCATATCAGACTCGCCAATCTACTAAACCCAAGAATGTTCCTCTTATAATTAAGAAATAAAAAGTATATACCACGTCACAGTAGAGAAAAGAGCAAAAAATATAATTTGGCTGGTAAATACCAACGACAACACGTTGTAAACGAAAATAAACAAACTGAATTTGAAGTTAGAAATTAACATTTTAAATTCTGAAATAAAAATCATTTGTTCTGATTATAAAACAAAATCATACTATTTTTGAAAAACGTAGACAATGTTTAAGTCAATTGCTACCTAAATTAATATTAATGAATTTTGAAAATAGGTTAGCCTTACCATTTCGTAGGAAATTTCAGAATGCAACTATACCTAATAAAGTAACTGATGTCTCATCGAAATTTAGTTTCTCCTTAATATAGGTACAGTGTATGTTTTATCTTCGAGATCGATTTTGTTTGACACTCATTTAGTTCTGGACGACATTTGTCAGTGGCATTAGACAGTCGTTGATAGTAGTCGATAACAATTTATTATAGAGCATCTAACGCAGCAAAAACGTGTTGAAATTATTAATTATTAAAACATTTTATTCAAATAATTATTCAATAGTGAAACGCAAACAAAATTATGTGGCTTTTTTAGTGTTAACCATGTACCGAGCAAGTCAAACATTATTGGCCCAAAATTAAGCCAACCTACACCACAAAAGATTCTTATTGCATGAAATAGGGTATTGTCTGAATGCCCGGTTACCACTCATCGATGCCGTGCAAAAGAATCGGGAATGTCTCCATCATGTTTGTTAAAAATTCTGAAAACAATGTTGCATTTTTACCTGTACAAAATTAAACACAACAGCTGCAGGAAAATAGGCATGAAACTCTATATAGACGACCACTATTTTTGGTAAAAAGTTATTATGAGCGATGAAGCACATTTCGAATTGGGCGGTTTTATTAATAAATAAAATAATTGCTATTGTGGCACCAAAAATCGTTAATTGATACACCAAAGATCACTCCCTCTCATGAGGTAACTGAATGGTGCGGCATTTAATCGGGCAGAATCATTGGCACATATTTCTTAGAGAATACAAATTATGTCTTGTTGTCACTTGACATTTTTTGATATTATTCGCAACGAACACTACTCCTATGCTTATCAAAAATAGCTGTTTTAGTTCTGATAATCGTTTTTACTTACAGATATTTGGTACACGTATGAATTCCCTAAATAGTCCAATTAGCTAAGTTAGTTTAGCTCAGATCTTTATAGATCATGTTTTAGAATCTGTTACTCAAATTTTACTTTTTGAATATACATACATAGTTTTATTTAAAAAATGTTCATGATATTTTATGTGGCCTCTCTAGAGGTACACTAATCAAATACTAAGTTATTTCCAGACCTAGAACTCTCATATACAATTTACTTTAGAAATTTCGTGATGCGAGGGTTATGAGAACTAATTCCAATCAAATTAAACTGAATTGGTATCAGAAATCTGCACACTCATCAGATACACAAACTACCACTCAAAACACACTATTGGTCAAAAAGTTGATATTGTAAAATCTTAGATTTCATGCTCCACGTTTCATCAAAAAATAAAAAATAAACACTTTTAATATTGTACATAAAATCCCATGTAAATTTTGCGGTAAAGCGCATACTGGCCAAAGAGCTAGCTGACTTAGGACTGGAGTTTCAAACCACCGTAGTGATTGTAGATTATCGAAACAATCAAGAGTTATACATTGTAACAACACCTTTTAAGAAATTGAAACTGGACAATTTATAAATAGTAAATCTTAATTTACAACTTGAACTTTAATTTAAAATTATTCAGTTTTCGTATGGAGGCATAACCAAATTACCGTGAGAAAATTGTGAGGCATTAGAATACATCAAAGAAAGCCATCACTCTCATACAATACACCAACGCAAGTTATCAAAGTACTGATTCTGAGGTGGTTTTGAAAGCAACTTAATTGGCAGAAAGTGGATTTAAAAAGCAGCTAGTTTCTCAAAATTCTTTAGGTGGTAGGCAGTTTCCTTTGATGCATTCTAATTCCTGGAAAAGGGTGTGGCCCAACTTTCTATTTCGTGTATATAGATGTTGTCATCGAAAAAAGTTTTCGACGCTTTCTCACCATTATTCCTCAGCTGGTTTTTAAAAGATACACAATCTCATAAGATAATGAAAATTATCTTCAATTTTTGGCTTAATTTCTGACACGAAACGTTGTCCAAAAACAGATGATGTGGCATATTTTTGTAAACCTTTAACATATTCATCGGTATGAATAAATTTTGACTTATGCGAGAACATATTAGTAGTACCTTCTGCAGAATTTTCCAATGGTTAGTTGATCAACATGCACCTTTTCTACATAATTAAAAGTATTTGTCGAAAAATGTTTAAAATATTAGAGTCTCAGACATTCGTTGGTCTATCTTGGATAGTGAAAATATGTCATTATTTCAAATTCAATATTAGTATACTTTGTTACTATCTATTCCACTTATGAAATAAGCATGTATCAATTAACATTTCAAAAACTGTTTACTTGTGTGTATTACTTCTCTCCCTCATGTTCATTATAAAGTTTCGTTGTCGTCATCTACCGTTGATTCATAAAACTTTAGTCGAGATGATAAAATGTTCTAGTGCAAATCTTATTAGGATTAAATCCGAAATGAGAAGACTCTTTAAAATTGTTGTTTTCAAATAACTTTAAATATAATTTGATGCAATTAGCACTAGCACAACATAATTTCGTTGAATTTCGTCTTACATCATACATAAATACATAAAAAATAAACACAGGTGTCAGTTTATAATTACATTACTATGTAATCACGGAGATGCAACTTTGTAGAAATGTTAATTATCTCTGTATCAATAGAAAGCTGATTACTTCTTATATACATATACATAAATATTGATACAATACATTAACAGCAAAATGTAATGGAAAATACGTGCCGTATTTCTCATATTATAACAGTAGCGAATTGTAAATACATACATTTGAAACTTTCAAAATACGATCCTCCGACATAAAGAAGTAGCCCTACATATACATACTTGAATTGAACTTACCTTAATGGAAACCTCAAGCTTAACGATGAGGTAAGCTGCGGGATAGTCACCATATTTCGTCGATACAGTTGCGAAAGGGCTCTTGCAGCGCATATAACCCGATGCGAAAATATCCAATTGCGAATCTCAGAGGGATCATGATTCATTCATAGGGTGTAATTCCGAGCTCAAGATTTCTGTATTAAAGAAAAAAATGAAAGTATTGTACGTTGTAGAGGAACTGTAGTTGAGAAGATAGCGGAAAATTCGGCTGAAGCTCAGCGATAGAGATAGAGAGAGATTTCAGATACACATGTATACGTTTACACAAAATATTTTGTATATAAGATTCGAAGATTTAAAAAGGGAAAAAAATTCATAGAAAGTTCAAAGTAGATACAGATACAAGATTATGTACAGGAAAGATACATGATATTGTTAGATAAGAAGTAATGAAAAACGAGAGTACTTTCAGCAATATAGAGATGTGTTTATTTACGCAATATTGAATGTAAGTAATATGTAGAAGAATTACATTGTGTAAAATAAAAACTATACCATCCTTAAAAACTAATTGCACATTAAATAAAGTAACATCAATCCACGAATTCTTGTGGTCTTTAAAGTTAAGAAACAAATTGGTCTATCGTGCCAGAAATGTATTTTTTTTAGTAAATAAGGATGTGTAATATATCTAAGTCTTCATTCGTTATAAAGTTGGACACCAATCTCAATTTCTTAACTGATTATTTTAAAAAAGAGTATTTTTTCACGACACAATATTCAAAAATTGAGCAAAATCTGTCTTAGAAAAAATTCAACACTTATGCAGAATTTCTTTCCTTTTTGTATTATTTCTCTCTTCTTTTGTAATTTAAATCCTTTACCCGCAATGTCAAAAAAATCACAATTCAAATTGGTGAGCGTTTTTGCGACAATAGTTGTCCAGAAACACAAAATAGATACCAAGAGCTAATTAATGCACTCGAAGCTGTCAGCATTGCCTCCGCAGGTTACAAATCACGCGGATTAACTCTAGAATGATCAACGTGTTACCGGAAAGAAAAAAAATTCCACCAATTTAAATATACTTGCAATTGAGAGAACTACAACTGAGGCGTACCACCAGCAGGACTGTAGTAGATATAAGGTTAATTTATGACAGGAGCTCTTTTGGAACACTGATTGGAAAAGCAGCTGAGTTAGTTGAGAGCTGGGTTTGAAAGTAATTTAGTTAGTTGAGTAGTGTTAAAAGCAGCTTAGTTTTAAAAACAGCTCTCAAACAGTTCAGAACTAGTTCTCAGCCAGGAAAACTGCTTTCACAAACAACGCAGGTTCCTTTGATGTATTCTAATTTGTGGGACTGTGGTTAAGCTTCTAAAAAGTCCAGACTCTATATTTACCGATTGTTAGCTATAGCATCTGAATGGGCGTCTCTTTCTTGATTGACGTATATTTTTAAATCATCAACATATGCTATTTTTGCAACAAACTGTTGATCCGTTAAGAATTCCCACAGTAAATCATTTTCTGGTAGTCAATTTGATACAGCTGTATGCTGGAGTGCAGTGCAGCAAGTGTTTTTAGAACAATAAATACGTGAAATATCGACAATGAAATGGAGAATTATGAAGAGTAGAACGTCAGCTATGTTTAAACAAGTCTGGTAATATGCGGCGCTTGGGTGTTCCTTTTCAGAAATTAATTAATTTATATCAAAAAGTGTTTTAAAGTGGAAAATATTAAAAATACCATCATTCCAATGCAAAGTACCGCACGGCCTCACATATTACATATCTTGAGCTTAGTTTAAAATAGTTTGAAACAATTTAGTGAAAAAGCAATTATGTTCCTTTTAATTTTAGTTCTATTGTGATTAAATGTTCGTACTGATTTTTACTTTGAAACGAACGTCATCTTAAGATGCTGTCACTTTCTCAGTTCGTAAACAATCCGCTACGCAGTAACAATATTTATGATGTTACCATGTAGCTCTGAAACACAATTTAACTTCATGTTTACCTTACAGCGTTACGGTACGTCATATTTTGACATGTAGCGAGTTCTCGTTGGAAGATCTACCTGGTTTTAAATGAATTTTTCAAGCGGGAAAACGGAATAGCTTTAATTAAATGTTTGAAACGGTTCTCGGGCGCGGAACTGGCAGGGTTACGTTCTGTTATTTTAATCCTTAAAACGAGGGCTTTACCCACAGCGTAACATAGTATGCGAACAGTGAAATAGACGTGTATACAAACACCCAGCACATGCGATAACAATTGTTAATTAACGTATGAGGGCAATTATTATAGTGTAATTAATATTGTATTTACGGGGTTCACTTCCTTGTTTGAATTAGATGATTATGTTGTATCTCGGGTCTACCTATCGTAGATATGTACGTCTAATTCAATAATAAATGTAATTTTGTGTATTTACAGCTGGATTTGAAATCAAATTATGTTGTGTTCAAGATTGCGTATCTAGAGGATTAAAACGAAAATGAAGTAAAGCGTAATGAATTTTAACTGGATAAATGCGAAACATATGATCTGCAATTCTACATTTAGTTGAGGAAAATATAGGAAAGTGGCAATTAGTTTTATAATTATTACAAATTCAACACCAGGAATGATGGCAAAATTTAACTGAATATAATTCGAAGAAAGTCTGCAGAGTAATATTGAAATATACAAACATTAACAAAATATATTTCGTTTATAATTAATTTTAATTATTTCACCAAAACAAATCGGCCATAATTGATTAAAAGCAAATTTACCTTCCACTAAAATTATTTATCTACTACCTGTGAAGAAATAATTGGTATAATAGACAATCAAGTTTGCAACGAAATGTTCTAGTAGGTCAGTTGACTCTTAACGAGACTTGTGCCGACTACCTTACATGACATGAACATGAGTTGTTATCTCAGTTAGAGTACATTGCACTCACTACATTTTAGTGAAAAATTGAGATGGGATACTCAAAAACTACGAGAACTAGTAAGCGGGTGCCTAATGTTGTGACCGAACACTGGGAATCGGTGTTCAATTCTCCGAGAGGACACTGACTCGTAGAATTGCATCCCGATCGATCTACCATTTGATGTTAGGGGTAAAGTGATTAACAACGCGCCATTATACACGGTGAGATAGTGCTATGACCAAGACATTGAACACAATTATACACACATAAACGACACAGCAAGAGCTACGACGATAGTCATATAAGTCATACAGCTTAAGAACCCGAACCACCCTCTAGAGACAAAAAAAATGTATAATGATTTCAATTAATAGTCCATCAGCTGAGGTGGAATTGAAGATATTTTTAGACAAGATTATATTGGAAAACAACTCTCAGATAGCGACAGTAAACAAAGCAAAAAGAAGTAGTGGACAAACCAGCAGGAAACACTCCTCATTTGTTAGGGAAACATGGTTGTCATTCGAGCGCACGAACACCAGTCGGAGATAGTCATGGAAGACAAAAATATTAACATATAATAATCTTTTTCTCAAAGACTTCAGTAGAATACATGTCATGGTTTTGTATTTCCTCACAAATCCGCACTGTAAGGAAAATAGACACAATAATCTAAAATATTTTCTAACGTAACTTGGAATGGTTCTCGGTGACTTACAAGGAACACTGAGGGAAAGAATTTCTGAAGTTCTTTAAATTGAAGTCCCTCCGAAGTGTAATGCTGCAAGTTTAACAAAAGCAAGTTGGATGTTGCTTTTGTGCAAAAGGAAAAGACAGAAAACCGTTTTAAGTGTTCTACTTGCTTGTTGTCATAAGCTATATTGCATGAAGCATAGTGCATTGTGCTACGAATGTGAAGATAACATTCGAAAACAATTGAAGACGTGCATAAGGGAATCTAAGACTAATTTTGTCAAAAATTAGTTATTTATTAATATTTTTCTGTTACAAGCACTACCATAAAGTTTTTCCTTAATTAATATCAATAACTTCCTTGTTCTTATACATTTATTAGGGATTAAAAATATATTGCAGTGGTGTCTTAATTTAGGGTGAATTTTTTTATTTCAATTTCTATTATTGGGCAATTTTTTGAGACTTTTTATATTAATGCTTTGAAGTCACTTCTTTATATACTCGTATTATTTCATTTATATCGGAATATTACAAGGGTTCTAGTGATAGTAGATATTTATTTAGAGAAAATAAAAGCGCATTCTAATTTAAATCTAGTATAATGTCTTCTTTTTAATTCTGGTTTCTAAAATTGTGGACTGAATGTACGCATAAAACTAATTTACGAGCAACAATAAAATTTTAATCAAATATTAATTTTCAAAGTAAACCTATTGTACTTAAGATTAAATTGAATATTAAAAAATTATATACTTTTTGTGGGTTATTTTAAATGTTTTTACGGAACTGTATTTTATTCGAGGTAAAGATTTACCTTAAATTTTTTTATGATTTACAAACAAAATTAAGGTCTATTTCTATGTTTGCTGGTCAGGCTTATTTGATTCTCTATACTTGCACAGATATTTACCAAATAGAGAGCAATAAGGGTCTTATTTGGGTTATTATATCGGAATCATTTTGGAAATATCGTCACATAAATGATCCTAGGATTTAATATGAGGTTCGTATGTCACAGTTTTGTCCTTCGGAGTGGTTTCACACGGGATATGTGTTTTGTATGTCATAATAAGCATTTAAAAATTAGAATTGATATTTTGATTTATGTTTTGAGTTTAGTAAAACAATTAATAGAGATATTGATAATAACTTTCATGTTTTTATGTCTTTATTAATATCTTTACAGATTCAAGAAAATGGGAGACTTTGAGCAAAATCTGTGTGTGTGATCCTGATCTTGGCTAAATATCACCACAATTTTGTTGGTGGTAGTCATCTACTACACGTTATAAGCTTATCTTATTTCCACTTCGCTTCGTTGGTTTGTAACCGTTTCAGTTCGATGGATTGTATCCATTTTAATTTTGTGGTTTGGCCGGTCATCTCAACTTATTTGCCAGGTTTTGACCAGTTTGTATCCATCCGAGAATATTGTGTGGCTGTGGCCAAGACTTTAACATTGTTGCCACAATCACAAAGTCGTTCAGTCAATGGAAAAGGTGGCGCCCTCAATTTACTTATATTTGGAGGTCATTTAATTAATTGTATCTAAAGAGCATAATACTGCTTTTAACAGCAGATACTAAGCTCCCTTTTGCATAAATTGAGGAACAATATCCATGCCAAATGTTGAGGAAAATTGACTAATCGTAATCGATTACTATGTGACAATAAATATAATCCGCCATCCCTGTATACGGCTAATTTCAATACCAATTGTATAGGCTAAAATTAGCTCATAGTGACTGTTTATTATATTTCATTTAAAAAGTACTTAAAAACACGGTGCTCATTTGCAAGCAGCTTTAATAGAACATTTTTGAGACAAAAACTTCAGACTTTTTTGCAAGCGTATAGAATTATTAATTGATCGTTGTAGCAAATTGAAATACATGATACCTAAGTACAGTTTAACCAGCATAACTAAGACATTTCATACCTAAGATTCTTCTGCTGTCCACCAGACATTCGGTTATGCTCAAACTGTCCTTGACAGATATGGAATCACAAATGCTGTGCTGAAAAATTATGAAGTTTGTCTCAGCAAATGTAAGCACAACGCTTCATAACATTTACTTTTGTCCATCTATATTTTATAACGTCGATTAAGGCATTCTTTTTTACACAGACTATACCACTAGACTAAAAAGCAATTTTGGTACTTTCTTAAGCAGTATTTCATAAGGATATATTACAAAGTTTGAGAGGTCAAACTTCGTAATGATGCAGTATATTGCTAATATCTATATTTAGGAATTGGCAGTTATAGTTTAAGGTAGGTAGGTATTGGTACATTATAGATTGCTCTTGGAAAAATAAAATATCTTTCGCCCGCAATTTTCTATTCTATATCTACGCAGTTACTCTAAAATTACATCCAGTCTAATCATTGTAAAGACAAAATCTAATTAACAACTAACCGTTAATTAAGCCCATATTAGTCACCTACGTGTTGCACTGTTATTTTTACACCATCGCCTATTGCAGGATATTACCGAAAGACTATAAGTCTTAATCCTGCAAAATGGAATGCTATTCGAACGCATGCACGCGCATATAATGATGTCATTTCACGTTATTCAGAGTTATTAGGTTCGTTGAACATGATCTCATCTCAAGCGCACTACTCGATTGGTCTAAATAATAATGGCTGGGTTTTCATTCAATTAACCCACGCTTAATTTCATTTAATTACGCATTGTTTAGCCGTTTAAAGGTTAGTACGGAGTCTGAAGGCGAAAAACTGCCAGATCGTCTTACATGCTTACATTCATAAATTAAAGTAATATAGAAGGAATCGAGGCCCCCAATTCCCGTCGAAGCGAGGCGAAGTATTGATAATTTCTAGCGTAGAAAATTTATTATACCATTCATTCCGTGGCGCGATTCCGCTTATTTTAGATTAGTAAGTGTGTAATTGGACGTTTCTGGTTTCAAGTGGTGGTGTAAATTTAGTATGAATAGTAAATTGAGATGTCTGCTCGGGTAGCTGTTTTTTTTTAGATAGCGTATCATCAAAGAGTTCGTAAAAATAATTTCCATGCCCTGCACTCTCTCGTTTTAGCAATTTCTATTTATCATACAACTCTCTGATAAATAAGTTATGATATTACAATGTAATAATAGCACCTAAAAGAAATTTATAATCGTTTTTATTTAAAGAACATAATTCTGTAGTCATTACATAAGATTACGAAGATTAAGAAGAAAGTTGTAATATGATTCAAACATTTTTCTGTCAATTTACATATTTAACTTATTTCTGGGCGAAACTGAGTGATGAAAAGCGAAATGGCACTAATACCTCAGATACAGTTCCTAACATAAGAGTTTCAGAACGTATATTGTTAGCATCTAATCTATTTTAAACTGATTTCTTAGAAATTACATTAATTAATATAAAAAGAAAACAATAAAAACAGACGTTTGAGTTAGTTCACGGCTGCACCTGGTTATCCGATCAGATTAAATCGAAATTTCCGATGTATCATTTGAAGAAAGGTGTATCCAACATTAGCTCCTCTTAGAGTTTCATTCAATTAAAACTAATGAGAGTGGCAATAATAGTATAGCTACATCCGCTTAGATATCTGAAGCTTTTAAATGGAGGATGATAGCTACGCAGCAGCGACAAGTTACCCGTTCTTAACGATCAAAAGACATCATTTTAATTAGTACGTTTCATTTGTTTGCCATAATGTGCCAGATTAGGAGGTTTCTCGGTTTTGTAATGCTATTTGATAATCTACGCTTAAAGTAATGGATTTCGGTCCAAAGAAACTTCCGAATACAATAAGATTATCGCTGTTATCACAGTTTTTACTCCGTCTATATTACTCTAATTAATTCTACATCGTTTAGAAGATTTCTGAATGTACAACGATGTCTATACAATGAGCTTATGTTTTGCGGCGCTTTAGATAGAGGACGACACAACTTCTAATTGATATGATCATGGTATGTATACTTGCTAGAATGTATTATGTGGAAACTAAATGTTTAATAGGTAATATTAATTAAATACTTACTGCAACAATGGCGGTTGTTTTGTAATTATTTAATGTCCTAACTACAACTGTACGTAAAAAAAGATGACTTCAGCAAACCAAGAAATCAAGAGGTACTAAATTCAGGTCAATTTTGATATGAACTTCGGAAATACTTCAAGGACATCATTCTTTGGGCTATGCTGATTTTTTAGTTAGCAAATATAATACATAGTGGAGACCGCTTAACACGAACCCGCTTAAAACGGACTACCAGTTATCACATATTAAATTAGAAGTTTTGTTTTACCTGTGGGCTACCTATATCATCAATGTTAATAAAATCTAGACTTAAAATGACCTGAACTTAATTGTTCCTTCAAGTTTCTGTTACGTGAACACACATTCTACAAACGTAGATAGTATGGGCGCCCGTACACTTAATACATAAGGTGCCATTCATCTTACAACATAACGAATGTTTTCAGTAAGTATTCACGTTGAGCCTAACCTCAAACAAACTGTATTGACATAACTAAGGTTCCTTGCACCTCGTAATATCAAAAATCAAAGAATTTTCCAATGTTAATATAGATTCACCCTGCAAAGCATCAATACCAATGAAATCGATAAAATGACGATAAATTCGTAACTATGTAGGCTGAGGGTCATGAAAGCAGAAGTGTTGGGAACCTCATTTTAGTACTAAGAACGGGAGAAAGAAGGGGGCATTAGTGGATAGTGAAGAATGGCTCTAACATTGCAAAAATAACACGGAATTCATATTCTTAGTGTTTGAGGTAAAAAATCTATCAACAAATCTTACAGCAGCTAGCAATGTTTCGAAAAAAACTAGAAAAGATCATTGATAATGAACTAGACGCGGAGCAAGTCTACAACGTTGACGCAACATTAAAAAAGTAGGTCAAGATTTAACGTTAGCAAAGAAAAACAGAGTGATGTTATGGTCGAATGTTTCAGGAATCAATCAGATACCGCTCTTTGTTGTTGATAAATCACCAAAACCAAGAGCATTTAACAATTTAAACATGTCAGTTCTTACAGTGTATTATGAAGCACAAAAAATCGACACAGATTGACTCATACACATTTGTTTAAAGTGTGGCTTATTTTGAAATTATCTACAAAAACACTTTCTGTACTTGATAGTGAACAAAATGACCCGGACTTCTTCCACCTAACTTGACAAGCTTTCAACATAGAATGCACCAAAACGTAATAGAATGCTTTAAGAGCTTTAAGTTTCTAGTAGTAAGTATTGCTTAAAGTTTATATCCGAAGTTCTTGGTAAACTGGGAAATAACGAAAGCACAGAGCTTATGAGGACGCCGCAGACAATCTAGGATGTCTAGGAAAAATGTATAGTAAATATAAAAAAAATTGTTACAAGATCTATAAACAGAATACAGCAGATAAGCCTAAATCTCTTTATTTTGAAGTAGAAGACAGTACAACTCTGTTGCACGCTCTTCAAATACTACTTAATTGTGAAAACATTGGTCAACAAGATGTTTTAAATTGGATAGATAACGGAAGAAAGTTCAATAACAAAACTTTGGATGACGACGAAATTGTCTGTCAATCAGTAGAAAAACGAGAAAGATGAAGCTGACGAGGAGGAGAAAGAAAATGACGGGAGTAAAATGATGAAATTGAAAAACTCATAAAAAGTTAAACGAAACAAAAGTTTACTGTCACTATAAGCTATATATTGTAAGTAAATTCAGATTAATTAAAACCTTATTCTTCTCCATCAACAGCACGTCTTGAACATTCACGAAACAAAGGATTTATCTGCTAAAGGTAACTACAATCTACGTCTTCTTCTTCTTCACGCTGTGGGTATTGTGTTTCAGTTGAAGTGGATATCCAGCTGTTTTTAACGGTCTTTCCAGAGCTTTCCTTCTTTCCGGTCTTTGGTCTCTTGAAATCTTTATCATTTGGTGCTCTTATTCTTCCTCTGGCGAGTCTCACAATGTCTCCAATTCCACATTTCTTTCTTATGTCCTCGTTCCTAATCGAATCCTCCCTTATTTTGCTCACTATTGTTCTCAGAGCGTTCATCTCTGGTGTCCACACCAGTTGTTTAATTTGTTTTGTATCGGCACAGGTTTCCGCCGCATACGTCACTATTGGTTTCGCTATTGTTTTATGTAACATATGCCAACAAAGTGCATGCGTAAAATTTCAAAAGTGAGAAAGTAGGTCTTGAGTTGTTTGTTCGCTTTTGTGTTGACATACGCCTGAATTCGGTACATAACCGCCCACTGTGTCAAATGTTAGTGTATTTTCGAAGAGAAGATGAAAGTTGCAGATCAAAACAATTTAAGGGAACGTGTCTATAAGTTGCTTGGACAGCACACAAAAAAAATGTTTTGCATCATTTTCTTCAAGTAAAGGTCAGCGGTAGAACGATTTATTCAATTTTCTCAAGATTCAGCAAAGTATTGCCGGTTGCTGAAATAACTAAACCTGGCAGAAAAATGATATTAAATTGAAATCAATAGGAAAAACTGAAAGACGCTACAAAAAATCATCTTGGGGCATCCAACAAAACTTTAGCACGAAAATTTTGTTTCCAAAGAAACAATTCGTCAAAATTTGAAGAAACAGGGTGTGACATATCACAAACGTGCAATAATTTCCAAATACAGTAAGAAACAAGTATGTAAAATACCTGCCAAGGGTCGATTAGTGCGACGAAAGTTTTTGAAGAACGGTGTTTTGTTAATTATTGACGATGAAAAATATTTTACGTTTGGATGGAGTTAAGGTGAACAAAATAGGGGTTTTTATATGGGCAATATTGCGATGGGGCCTGATAACATACGATTTATTTCTTAAAGCAAATTTGAATCAAAAGTTCTTGTCTGGTGTGCGATTTCTCTGAAAGGAATTTCACAGTTGCATATTTAAGATTCAAGGGCTTCAGCTATTAAAAGTGAGACTATCAGCAAATGTTTAACTAAATTAAGACATTTTATCAGATATAAACATGAGAACAACGATATTATTTTTTGGCCTGACAACGCAACTAGCCCTTACGCCAAAAATACTATGAATTGGCTGACAGAAAATAATATTCTATTGTCTCGAAGGAAGCAAATCCACCAATTATTCCAAAAGCTAAGCCAATCGAGAATTTTTGGAATTTATTGTACCAAGAATTGACGAACTTACTCTGAAAATCAAGAAATCTGTGAAAAAACTGGATTATAGCTTTGTCCAACAGATGCTTAAAAATGTTCGCAGTAAACTTCGTAAAATTGAAGATACAAAAGCAAATAATTCATAAAAATAACATATTTGAACCATTCAATGTATTTATTTTAGAAATAAAAAATTTTTAAAAAATGTTTTCGAAATTTTAAATTCGTGCATCTACTTCTACTCATGTAACATTCCTAGATATCCAGAGACTCTCGTTGCCGTCATTATGTGTTGCTTGGTTTCCCTATAGGTACTTCGGTCACTCGGTATTTTCACACCCAGGTACGCAAATTTCATACTTGTTCTATCACTTTACTACATATTTCTAGTTTGCATCTTACAGGGTCCTTTGAAACGACAAACGATTTTGTTTTTCCTGTTGATATCGACATGTTCAGCCGTTTTTGTAAATTGATAATGAAGTCTTTGCAGGTTGCCTTCGGTATCTGCGATCAGCACCGCGTTGTCTACATAATATAAAACAGTCAGGTTGTTCTTTCCCATTTTAAGCCCCTTCATGTTTTTCACGTTGTCTATAAGTTTATTCATAATAGGGTTGAAAAGTATTGAGCTTAAAGAATCGCCCTCTCGGATTCCTGTGCTACTCTTTGTTTCTCTGGATAATCTATTCTTTGTTCGTATCTTGGTATTCGTCTCCGTGTTCAGATCCGCAATTATATCAGCTGTTTTAGGGTGTCGTTTTCTTGTAGTATTTCCCGTCCCGTAGTCTAACTCGATCAAATGCCTTTTGTAGATCGACAAAGCACGTAAAGGATGACGTCTTAAATGTGCAAACTAAGAAGTGGAAGTTCAACTAAGGTGATTCAAAATATATTGGGCTTGAATTGCAGACAAGACTCGGTTTTTGTCATCAAATAATTAGTGCATATATAGATGTAACAACTTGTCTACTGTTACTTTACGTACTTTTAACTTCAATGGTACAATGTCACTACAAAATGTATTACCGATGAGAAGCTTCATTCAACAGACATCAATACCTTATTTAAGGTTTCGAAAAGTGTTCTATAAGAGCAGTAAGAAGCACAAATCAATATATGCATTTATTTTTGCAAAAAATGGAGTTCTCTTGAGGAGTTCATCAGCTACCCAGGGCTTTCAAATAGCTTTGGAATGACTGTTGCGACTGCATGATATCGTATCAAACTCTAAACAGAAATATCTCGAAAGAGAGCCACAATTAAACGATTACTACAACATCAATCAGTTTTATTACATGGTTAAAATGCAACATATTCGATCTCCGATTGCACTATTTATTTTTTAAATAGATTTAAATGGACAAATTGAATAGCAAATGGTGACCCTAGTTTTTAACTTGTTGAAAAAAATACTAGCACGTTTCCTCTAATTTGGACAGAGTTTTTGGACTCACCTACAATTTTGTTGAATTGGCCCTAGCTTACATTACACAAAGAGGCTATAATTACAGCGTATAGAAAATGTAAACAATTTCACAATGGCATCGCTTAATGTAGCGAACACGTACATACGTTGACAATTAACATGGGTACGTATGTACATATGTAGCTAAATTTGACAATAGTATGCCAGCATGCAATAATAAATCCCCAAAGGCGTGCTTCATTATTAAGCATTCAAATGTACAACGGTAATGCATTTACCCTAAATAATAATAGGTGCATGTGTATAAGAAAGGTAGCGTCGATTAACTGTAGATACAGCTGTGACACATTACCTCAGCTACAGAATACATAAACTCGTAAACATCCATCCAAGAAATATTTTAATGGCATGTATTACAAAGGAAAGCAATAAAGAAGATTGTTAGTACAATGCGATTTGTCAATGCAATCATTCACCGTTGCAATAAAATGAACGTAATGTATAATTTTACATTTAATGATATATACTTTAGTTTAATGCACTTAACTTCTAAAAGGTGGTTATTCATCGTAAACTAGATTCAAAATACTCTAAACACAACAAACGGTTTAATAGGGTTTATTATCAATCCGGTTTTAATATAAAGTGGTGTGCGGAATGTAGGTTATCCATATAAACGAGCGAATCAGCATACAAGAAATTTCACAACGTGTGCCTATAAAAATTAGCAGCTGCACTTCAATTTTAGATTGTACACAGACTGTCGTAGCAATCTTAGCTAATCTAGTTGTTTTGAGTTTTGAAGAAGTACACCCCAGTGTATCGTTCAGCGTTTCTTACCATATACTTTCGTAAATTAACTTCAAAACTTGTTTAGTTTGCTCTAGCCTCTGTAGACTGGCCTCAGATCAATTACTTATTAGATTGGTTACAAATTACGAAGATTATATATCTTGGACCTCTGTATGCGATAGTGCATTGTCCAGAAGTAAACTAGTATAATTTTAGGAGTCTGAATAACAAATTGTCCATAGACCACTCAATAATATTTCTCTTCATCCATGTCTTTGAAGGCATCAGATGATACATTTTTAATTCAAAATGACTATAACAAAAGAATCTTTCTAATAAAATTTACAACCGACACACTACTGCGTTTTTTGAGGGCACATTTTTTAATTAAAATTAAACAACATATTTCCTTCTAACATCAAAAGCAATGCAACCCCCATTTATTTTAACAAAGACTAAACAGAATATATTTTAAAAATGTGTTCCTCTTTATTCAGGAGAAAAGTTCTAAGTATAGCACCACTTTGAATTTTATGTTTTTCTATTCTATTATTTACATTTATGCTCGTATGATTATGGCGTGTTCTTTTTATAATTCAAATAATAACTCTCGGGCACTGTTGAATCGATTCAATTCAGCATCATAAAGATCTATATTTCTTCATATATTACCGCGTCTGCATTTTCGAGCATAAGTTCTTAGTTGTACGAGGGTGGTCTGACAAGTTTCTGGCCTAAAAGGCACAAAACATTTTTTATTAAAATTTCTCATCTCTTTAATGCATCCAAATAGTACTCGGCGACTTTCTCTGCAAAATAACTGTTTTACGAAGGTGACGGCTTTCTCATATGACGAAAATCACTTTCTTCCGAGCGCAGTTTTTAGATTAAGGAACAAAAAGCAGTCGCTTGGGGCTAGATCTGGGGAGTAAAGAGGGTGGTTAAGTAGTTCAAACTGTAATTCGTTGATTTTCACCATGGCAACTACTGAGGTGTGAAACGGCGCATTTTTTAGCAGTTTCTTTAGCTTGGCAAGTAATAATGCGTAGTATGCTCCTGTAAAGGTTTTTCCTGTTTGAAGATAAGCGATTAACTTGATTGACTATCGCAAAAAACAGTCCTCATCACTTTCCCTTTTTGGAACCGATTCTCTCCTCGGAGCTAACTGTTTTGACTGTATTTCTACAGTAATTAATCGGTGCCAAAACTATTATCTATTGCATCTAAAATGCGCCAACAGAGCGCTGCAACTATGCATTCGAACACATTTTTGGACTGACGTGAGCAAGCGCGGCACTCGCGAACAGCTTTCTCATGCCTGAATCTGGATGCAATATGTGACAAACACGTTATTTGGTCATGTTCGTAACCTCTCCTATCTCACTCACATTAATTCAGCGGTTTGGCACTATTTGGTAAACTTAAGCGATTTTATCGTCAGTGGTTACAGTTCTTGGACATCCCGAACTCTCATTGTCTCCCTAGTGTACGGCCACGTTTAAGTTCTGCTGCCCAAAATTTCAATGTGGTAAGTGATGGTGCAGAGTCCCCGTATACAGCGTGCAATTCATTTTTAATTTGCGTTGGTGTATTGCCTTTCAACAACTTATATTTAATGACGGCTCAATACTTGATTTTGCCCATTTTCACAAAAGCACTCACATCGATTTCCTCAGACGATTGTCAAACAAGAACAGCGCATTCAAAATGACTGAAATTTTGATGAGTAACTGTGGTTCGATGCGCAACCACATTACCCAGCTTTTATTGACGAGTGCTTAAACCACCCTCGTATATCATAGAACAGAATAAGTATTGTATAGTCCAAGTTTTTCGATGGTTACTTTCACAACTGGCCATCATTGAAAAGCCGAAGCCATACTTCATTCAAGCCTGCAAAGCCGTCTGTTTGCGATATCCGCATAGGCCAAACCCAACCCATGATACACTTGGCTTAGTCATAATTGTAAAAGCTAGAGACAGCTTGTTGGATGGCATGAAAAAATTAAACCTCTCATATCAATAAAGCTTGATTGATTTTTAAATTTTTGCTTTTCTCGCTGTTACTGTATTTTGTCTATTGTTCCAACTGTTGTAATTTTTAATCAATTATGAAAACTAGAAAATATGCGTATGGACCAGGTCTACACAAAAATTTACAAATGCAACCCCTACCTACATAGGCAGCAGGGTCAATAACAACTAACTCGTTTTATTTTTTGCCTATTTTGACGTGTATCAAACCTGGTTTTCCCAACAGTATTAGTTTTTGATCAAAAAAAAACAACTAATCATTTAAAATTCTTTGGTAACCAGAAAAATATTACTTTCTTTCTAGATTCTACCAAAAGCACTAATATTAGATATAAGGATGTAATCAATTGCTAGATTCTACCAAAAACACTAATATTAGATATAAGGATGTAATCAAGAGGTTTCCTAACACTTCCATATAGAATGTACTGCTGAAAAGAAAAATGTGGGTTGTCACTTTTACTTACCAATATATCCACTTAACATTAAAATCTCCAACATCTAGGGTTTCAAAGATTCTTGCTGCA
This sequence comes from Holotrichia oblita, assembly GCA_023690525.1. Taxonomy (NCBI): domain Eukaryota; kingdom Metazoa; phylum Arthropoda; class Insecta; order Coleoptera; family Scarabaeidae; genus Holotrichia; species Holotrichia oblita. Next base: position 113,861,523 of record CM043019.1, read on the forward strand.
TTCTTGTTGATATCCGGTATACGGATATCATCAGTCATCCAATTTACTATTACCAAAGAAGATTGCGCTTGCATCGTTTCAATAAACGGGTGAAGCGAGTGGGAGATACTAGACCTTATACATACAGTTGCTCCACCACCTCTACCGTTCAACTTATCCGTTCTATCAAGATCATAACCATCAATTTTGACATGCACTCTCAGCCTCAAATGCTTTTTCAAAAATAAGATTAAATCAAAATTTTGCCTATGACTACGCTTCTGCTACCATACCTTATTATATCATCCAGAAACAGCATTAGCTTTCAATTCAAATAAAGTGCTCACAACTTTGTCTTGTCAATACATTTAAATAACTACGCCATTGAAATTTGATATTAACATAAGCAATTAAGTTATACCCCTTATATTTAATGAAGGTTCCGACTTGCTTGTTCCTCTGTTACTTCAATTTTTTCTTCGAGTTTTTTTTTTTTTTCTTCTTATACTTCCATATCTTGGTAGGAAGTGATTTCGATATTGCCGCTGGCCTTCTTCATCATTACCTCCTTTTTTTTCAAAGCTCGATCGTCTTTCATTATTGGTTTCACTACAGTCTGTTGCAATCTGCGGATATCCATCTGCTGCAGCCGTTTACTGCATCCACGAGAACTTACTAGATAGCTTACAGCTTGCTTTGTTTATCAAAAAATTGCAGAAGAAACTTTTACTACATTTTAAACAACCATCTTTACGTGATTCTATGGTTCCAACCGTTCCTCGTATATATTTTTGCCTCATAAATTTCACGTACTTGCTCTGTTAGAATCAAAATTATTAGCACTAACGACCTTCGAATTCATTCTGTGCTTTACATCATCTGAATCATTCGATTTATGCTAAATCTTCGTCCTCCTTTATATACCATGCAACATCATTCTCAGCAAATTTTGTTTCCCTAATATACGAAGGGTGAAGTCATGTTGTGACGCATTCATGTTTACTTTCTAAAAATGTCTAAATTTGCGGTAATGCCTTCACGTGCATGGGTCATTTCTACACTAACAAGGACTTGTCCAATTAGGCAAATACCATCATCACATTGGTTAATCTTTTTAATATAACCTAGTACTTATAATTTTGTTATTTATAAGAAACTTGACAATAATTGTGACATGTCAGATTGTCAACATTGACGTTACCTCACAAAAATGCTACATATCCATAACCAACAACCATAAAATGACTTCAAATTCGATTGGAATCAGTTCAGAAAATTACTGGCACTACATAACATCTAGTTGAGTACCCATGAGGTGGTTTACGATTTTATTAATTTCTGACGATAAGATTTGAATTAAACCCTTTATCTTATGGGAGAAGGAAATCGAATGTCAAACTGGCAGACTCCAATCACCGAGTAAGGACCAATTGAATCATACAGATATCGATTAACTTCACGGCGATTACTGGAAAGTCTACGAGGTACTTAATTATTTCCCAATAATTGTATTGATAGTTTAATTTTGACATTTCTGCTATACTTATGAATTTCATTAATACATATGACATGTTTCAGTGTATTAGGTTGAATAAAATCTGTAAAAGCGTTTTGTTGGCAATTGCTTGTTTCACGTTGTCGACAAAATGCGAATTCTCGTTAACAGATTTTCTCCTGAAGTATCCCTACCAATCTTTGGTAAGATTGAACGCTCCAACCGATAATGGCGTCGGCGAGAAGAACGAAAGTCTATGCACCGGTGTGATAATCAATTCAGTGTACATACTGACACATGCTAAATGTTCAGAATATACTCAATATAGGGGTCCATACATAGATATTATATTCGTGACTTCTGATATCTACAGTCCAAGTAACGCGACAATGGTGAGATGGATAACTCACGAATCCTATGAAAAATTACCGAATAAGTACGATCTAGCTTTGATAGAACTGGAGTATTTCATTCCATTTACACATTTCATACATCCTGCTGTTTTGTTTCATGGTGATATGCATTTAGTAAATAACGAATTAGAATGTGCCGTCGTTACCTGGAACGATTCGCTCCGATTCGCACCGGAGGTGACCTTGTACTTCATGCTGCTGACTAAGATTGATGTAAATGTGATGAAGCAACATAAATGCCACAAGATGTATCCAAAATACAGTCCAGCTCTGTGTGTTATTCCAAAAGAACCATTCGATTTATGTGATATGGATTTGGGTACACCTTTAACTTGTGGTGTCATGAATATTTGGGTCTTTCTTGGGGTTTATATAGGTGTAAACACTTGTTCAAGCAACGACACCATATTTGTATTCAGAAAACTGGATCAAATGCAGAGTTGGGTGAAGAGATTAGCTAATGGTGCCTATGTTATTGATGGGAATATTTTAAATAAAACTAGGAAATCATCTGCTCTTCCAGCACACGCTTCTGGAGCGCAAAATTATCTATTATCTAGTACTATATTTCTTTTAGGTCTGTACTACTTTAATAGATCAGATTAATGTCCAAAGGGGGCACGATGTCACGAGAGCTTTGCCAAACTCTACTATTTATGTGCTATTATAGTTTATTTATTACAATTCTATTCATAAATTCAAATATTCATTTATCTATTCTTTAGCCAAGATAACAATTATTACGTCTATCTAAATCTACGACACAATTCAGAATAGTTCAATATTAACTTTTTGAACTTATAAAAAACTATTAACATGTGAGAAAGCTTCAAACAACGCCACTCGAGTATAGAGCTCGAGCTTTTGTTGCAATTTCCAACGACACGCTTTTATCGAAACAATTTCGTTTTATCTGTATTTATAAATGTTATTTCGTAAATGCCGTTCCGCATCGACTGGAATCGATTAAAAATACAGGAATTTACGTTCCGTCTATAATCGACATGTTGTTATTCTTTTTCCTACACATATAGTACCTACATATAAACGCTGAATTGATCATCGGCGCGTTATTAAATTTTCATTATTACAATTTCGAAACGTCAATTTGCCGTAAACTAATTATTCCGTTTGGATTAAAATGTAGACAGCACTTTTAAAATGCACGGCGAATTATTAAACACATCTATCTGTCCGTAAACATAAATAACAGTTCCGGTTTCTCTCCGACAGAATAACTGCATTTTGTTAACGAATTGCATTTTCAATTATTTCACGTTAGCGTTAAATGCAGACATGTATTGTTTATTTCGTGAACGTCAAAGGGCAAAGGTATATACATCTAGTCAAAGGTGTAGTTACATTTAAAACAATATTCTCTAAAACAGTTGTGACAAAATCTCCAGCTTACAGAAGTTACACTCACGGCGAATGGATTGGACTTTGACTATATTGTAAAATTATTTATTGCTTTTAAGAAGGATTTATTTGTAATAAATAAACAAACCCTGCAATTAGTTTTGTTGTTTTTATCATGGCTATAAGTTTTTTTCTAGTTTTTCTCGTAACTAGCTTTTTGTCTAGTGGCTTTGGAATGTTGCTTATTCAGACAGTCACTGCAGTTGTTGTGAGACTTTTGTGTATGTAAAGTGTTTCATAGCTTAGTTACTGCAATATATCGACGCAAATAATGCTAACAATTAATTCTAACTGGCATCGAACACTAGCTTGGCAATCCCACATTTTGCCGGTCATCCGCGATAACTATTTTAGCTATCGAGTTGTATTTCGGAATCAAAATAAATATAGATCATCAAAAATTGGTCATCCGTTTTTAGACACTCCAAAATGATATATTGATAGAGCAGAGTAATCGGGTACATGCCAAAATAATTTTAAAAAAGGCCAAAAAGTATGTAATAGAAATGATGAAGGGCCAAGATCCCAGATCCCAGTCATCAATAACATACTAACATGAATTTTCATTTCTAGACCAAACAATTGAATACATTTACAAAACCGAGTGAAAGAAAGAAGTAAATGATATAAAAAGCTGTTAAAACAATTGATACCCATTCAAAATTAGCTTAAACAGTTTTGTTGTCTGAATATTCCACTGATTTCAGATGGAACTGTTGCAGAATTATAGGTCATAAGACCCAATACCTACTATTAGGTTACGATTTCATATATATATTTTCCATTACAAAGAAAGAATCGTTTAAAACATCACATAAAATCAAAGAAAGGGCTAAATTCCTCTATCAACTCCTTTAATAACTTAGCATTTCTGAACAATAATCATTGTGGAAAACGTTCCTCCCGTTCGATTAAAGTCTGATCTCTTTTTACTGCAATTAATGAGAAGGAGTCAATGTAAAACACATTAATGTTTGTTGTTATAGTGAATTGAAATATACCATTAAAATATTTTGAGAATATTTGGTAGCACTCAGAAGTACTTCCACCTTCGGTTATCAATTTCTATAGCCACTCCAAATCTCATTAGTTCAGATTAAAATACTGAAAGCAAGAATCGGTCAAATTCATTCTAGTTAATTTTAAAGTATGCTAAAATAATACATTCTAGAATAGATTTAAAAATGGAAATATTGATAAAAATTTTGCCTGCTATTACAGTTTAAACGGTATTACTATTCGAATGTTCCAATTCGAAACATGAATTAACTTTTTTATCTGTGGCAGCTGCTAGTTGCAGCAGCTTCTTAAATTGTATTGCTTCTTTGACTACCGCTAGAACTCTCGCTGTGTAATTTGTGTGTTTATATATGGTAAATGTGTGCGAAGGGATTTGTTACAGCACTATATCGCCGTTTATAATGCTGTGCTGTTAACCACTTTGCCCTCAACAACGAATAGTAAATTGATCAAGATACGATTCTATGAGAAAAATGTCCAAATGAAATTTGGATCCTGGATCTCAGAGATCTGTCATATCACTTGGTAGCCGCTTAACAGCTGATGGGGCTATCAATTTTCGTTTGTTTGGACTTGGCCTGTTATAGCAGCCATTTTAATTAAAAAATATAAATAAGTCAATATTTAAAAAAATTGCTTTATTTCAAGAATATTTTCAACTTAAACGACAGAAATAATATCTACTAGGGAAAAAAACACAATAATATTAATTTATCTTCACCGCTAAATTCTGGTTCTTCTTGACTACAAGTTGGGATGATATTTTAAATATTGTTACTATAATACTACATATCCCATTCTGGTACATACTTTTTGAATCTTCTGCGTTTACAGAAAGAAAAAAAAGTATAGTTATCCTACACTTCCTTAAAAATCACTTGTTTACTACAACTGGGACTAATAGATCCGGTTAAGTCTGTAGTACAAAATTTAAACTAACATTGGTGATCTTCGATATCTTACTTCCTGTTGAGCCGATAGAGAATAGGACGCCAATTAAATAAGGAAGAGGGTGGATTGGATTTACTAGAATACTCTTGGTTTGAGAGACCTGGATTCCTGGTGGTAAAAGTGTTACATTTATAGAAATGTAGCGAATTTTATCGGTGGGTCATTCAAATCTATCATACAAATAGTTTGAAGGCTACAGTTTAAGGTATACTCATAACGTTATAGTTCTTCAAGTCTTCTTTCCATAATTTGTTAACTATTGATGTCAAATGCTCTATCCAATCGTACCAATATTTTCCCAAATTGAAGGCATATTCCTTCTAATTTTTTCTTTGTTTTTGGCTTCTTTTATTAGTATTGCTTTTGGTTTATCATTAATCGTTGTATTTACAATTTTTTTGATATTTATGTGAAAGGATATCTGATTCTTTTTTATATTGGTTTCTATAATTTCTCCAAACTCCATCCAGTTTCTCCTGTTGGTTTCATTTACTATAGCTTTTAGTATTCTACATTGTTTCTCATGGATACCTATCTTCAGTTCCATTCGCCAAATATTTCAGGTACTTTTTAAACTTTTAACTCTACTATTACTTATTTATTCCACTAATTGTGTTTTGTGTTGCTGGTCAGTTTGCTTCACGTTTTATTCAAGGACCGCCCTGCTCCAATTGTGGAGTATTAGTGTCCTCTTCATGTTCTCTTCTAATTATTAACAAAAATTTTTGGCATTTCTAAACTAATAAATAATCTTCAACCAATCCGATATTTCAGGTGTTCATTTCTCAAATTTAACAGGAAATAATAAATACACTTATAAATACGACTATAATAATCTATAAAGATATCTAGTTTGTACATATTTTTGTTTAACAATAGCACGCAATATTTTCGTTTTAAAAGTATTTGATACAGATGGCATCAGTATAAAATGTTCTCTCACAAACCCTGTATACACACGACAATATATGGTAGCAGCATACGATAAAAACCTCACAATTATGCGTTACAAATTACTAATGGGGACCAGCGTGCGTGTTTGACGCACATACACACACACATATAGTACACAGATACAGTATCAACAAACGTGTGCAAAACGAATACATATCAGTTCGTCTCGTTTAAAAGTGTACACAATCAACTGAAAAGTTTCTCGAGGTTTAGTTTCTGTTCATGAATAGACTTCCGTGGTTTGTTTTCCGCATCCCATTGTTCGATATTCGAACAGATGCGTTCCCCGACTCTCGGCCACTCAAGTTATCAGCACCAGACCCCTTGCTTTTATAACCATTAGTAGTAATGCGCGTATACACTGAATAATACACTGCGATACGACCGCGGTTTGGTAGACTGAATAAGCTGGGGCAAAACATTCGATATGGAGTTAGTAGTACAGTGTTGCAGTATTTACCACATGTACTGAACAAATGATAAAACTAAAGTAGGTTTTATTTAATATCGCGAGTAATGTTAGGAAAGTTAACTGCGTTTCTGTATGGTACTCTGCAAACTGTTTTTATTACTTATATTCAACGAGATTGCATATCAGATTTTCACGATATTCCGCTCTTCTAGTTCTAGTTATTATAGCAAAGAATTTTGAGCTTTTTTTTATTGTTTAAACTTTAAAAATGAAATAAAATTGATTAAATTCATTAGAAGTTTTCCAAATTTTGTTTATAAAGATCAAGATAATTCACCGAAACCGAAAGGGTGGTTCAATTCTTACTATTACTTTATGATCTTGCATCACAATCGAATTGCTTCGACTTTTTAAAACTCCAAGTTCTTAAACCCTTTGATCTTTAGTATGTGCCCTTCCGGCTCTCGGTGCATGGGTGTACTGAAGAGGTAGTTACTAGTCGCGCTGCATTGAGCTGCTGATTAGATAACGCTGCTGTTGTTGGTGCTAATCGGCGGCTATGAGCACTCTTGGGATCCTCACCTTCGACGGTAGTGTGTCTGGCTCTAAGTCCATTAGATGGGTTATCAGTGGGTTGCTTGAGATGGTTATCCGACCTAACGTCTTTTTGGCTCCGGAGGTGATGTACTCCTTGAATGCTGGGACGCCGAGGTCCACCCGGAGTTATGCATTTCTGACGAACTACGACGCGCATTAGGAGAATTTTATTTTGAAGAACTTGAACTTTGAACTGAGATTTAGATAAGAGAGAAAGCAGCCTCAATCTGGCAGCGAAGAATCTTCCAGTGATCTTTTCGCTATTTTATCTAAAAGTCAGTCTCTGGTGCAGGACCCACCAAGGTATTAGGGCTGATGTGCTCTATGTCTGTGCCTGAAGTCTCCCACGTAGATATTGTCATGCGGGGCTCTTCATTGTTTAGTAAACCGGTAAAGTCGCCATGAATCAGACTTAATTACCAATCAACTTGTCAGTGCAGATGAAACAAATCTGTTCCCAGTATAGAAAATGTTCATGGTCTTAGAATTGGTTTTTTTTAGCGCTTCACTTACCGTAATCTATGCAGTGGAATTAAGTTAAAACTAGGTTCAAAGGAATTGAAAATAAATTTCACATCAACATCGGTTATATTTCTATACAGATATATAGATGAGGCGAAAGGAACGATGGATCGGACAACAGCAGCAACTATCTAAGAAAGCAAAATGACCAAAGCAATACATATATATATATAAAAACCTTCGACAATGAGATTTATTTAGCCCTTCCTTTACGTTGCATTGTGTAGAAAAGGCCTAACGCCCCATATCAAAGCTAGACGGCCAGCTTTATATGTATACTGTAAGCGAAGACGAAAAGTGAATCCTCCATTTCGCGTATATATATATATAGATTATATATATATATATGTTACATGTAATAGAAGGCGCTGCAGTCGTCCGTGAAGCCATGTTAAACAGATAAAGCGGCCAAATTGAAAATGTCATGTGGGTATTTGCTCGAGATCCCGCGCTCTCTCACATCACACAGAGAGAAAGTGAAATAATGACGAAATTTAACGTTTTCGCATTCCCCATCCCTGCCCGATTCCTTCCCACCTTTTTCGTTCGTCGAGAGCTCCCTCTGTATGATGTGCTGTGTGCACGATGCCCGAGACGTTATATAAATATTTAACTTTTATTGTGTACTCGATAAAATACTACTTCGAGGTAAGGTAGAGTAGTAGGTATAGGACGTTTGCTTTGCATAATAGAAGAACAGACACGTCTCCCTCTATAGTTCCCTTTTCTTCTACTTTTTTTCCTTTGCGGCGTCCCATTTATCGCCTGTTCACTAGACAGAACACCTCTTCTGTTTGCACTACTTCCTTGAATGCAGCGCTTTGCACGGATTGTGCTTGCAATTTTTAGTTTCCGGCAATGTCCCTGGTGTTCCCTACTATTTGCCGATTATTCGCTCTTAACTAAATGCAACGCGAGCACTGAGGAAATAGAAGCTCGTTAATCTACTATCTGAAGTGAGGATTTTAGCCAAGCGTGAGCAATTTAACTGCATCCAATGGTGAACAAACGTATATTACTGTATTCTGCTAAATTTTCTCGTGCTGCTTTAACCACTACATATGTTTCGGAAATCTCACTTGAACATAGACGATTAATTAAGCTAATAAGTTACTATGATTAATAAATTAGGTGTAGCAGTAGCAATACAATATGTTGCCAACTTCATAAAAAGTAGCGTGCCAAAGTTATATAAATTCATAGTTACGTTGGTAATGGATATTTACAAAGATATTCTTGTATGCAGACTGTGTAATAATAAAGTTTTTTTTTCGAATTATAATCTTGTAACCCTTTACTGTACATTTTTCTTTCTGTTTAAGAAAAAACTCATAATACATAAAATCAATATGTTCCTTAATATTTCCACTTGTAGGTCAATAAAACAGTAACTAACGAAAGATCAATTTATTCTAGAATATGTAGAATGATCTTGCTTACTAACTTTCAATTCTGTTCGTGATACATTAAAATTTTCTTTTGAAAAAGAAAATCACAACTCACAACTTGTAAGCTGCTACCTAAGCATCCTAAAGGTAGATGCCCTTCCATTTTGAAAATTCCAGTACCTTGAAAGAGAAACTAATTATCAGAAATAATTAATTTATGACGATGGAAATGCAACTAATTTCAGAACAAATATTTAAAATTTAAGTATAATTTGTAATAATTTAATTCATTTTAATAATTTTATTAAATTAAGCTTTGGTTAGATTTTTTGCCATGTTTTCCCTAGTCTCTGAACAGGATCGGTAAAGCTTAGCAAAGACAAATTGATATATGGATAGCTTCAATATAATTTTAACATGTCTACCAGAGTTTGATGTCCACGGGGATTATACAGCTGATGCTTGCAACAATAATACAGCAAATATAAACCTAGAAAACATTAATAAGTATATTAATATCTCAAAAAATTATTTTTTATTTCTACAATTACATCTGATGATGTCCCTTCAAGTAGCTACATTCCATGTGATCTTTTCTCTTTAAACATTGTTACCATCTACTTCTGGTTCCTCCCACCTATTTCTTAAATTTCTCTAAAAAGGAGAACATAATCTCTACTGTGTTGAAAGCAATCATAATAAAATCGTTATTTATAAGGACATTGTAACGACCTTAATCATTAGAGTACCATTAGCCTATTATCTGTTTGCTCTAAAATATTCGAAAGTATTATAAACAGGACACTTGTTTCCTACTTTATTGTATTTTATTGCAGGTGTGTCGTTCAGGTTCCAAGTACCTCTCCTCACTGCGCCTATTGATCTATTGTGATTATCCTATCCCATCAGTACCCTTCTATTCCAATGTTTTTGACGAACCTCGGGACTCAGGACCAAAAATCAAGACGAACTGTGGATTCTAGTTATGCGAGAGAACAAGAGAACCATACTTGATAACAATACAGTAGGATTCAACAGTTATAAGAAACTACAAGTTGACTATATAGAAACAGTGCAAGCTCAAGAACGCCAACCACATGAAAAACATAATCCAGTTCTACAACCATCACTTGACAAAGAAAATAGGAAGAATCAAAGTACAAATGATACTAGTTTGGATAGTAATTGCAAATCAACTGATTCTGATTTCGTTGTATCTGTATCACACAACCCACATTTAATTACTCAGTGTAAATCAAACAACATGGTGCGTGACTTGAATCTAAGAAAATCCCAAGGGCAGTGCTTACACTACAAATATCTCTTAGCGAAAGAAGTCCTTAGAAATATCCATCGCCATCGAAATAAAAATCATCAGGAAGTTTGGTCTATTGCAATGATATTTGTTAACTATTTGAAGGTTTCTGGATACATGGTTTTGGAGATTATTCACACATTCGTCAAAGACCACCCTGATTTCGTTTCATTGTTGTCAAACAAGTAATAAATTTATATAGCTAATAAAACACAAGTGAATGATGAATAAAGATGATAAAAACCCTTAGATGTATCAATTCGTTTATTAGAAGTTGTCAAATTATCATCAGAACAACACTAGAGAACAATTATAAAAATTGCAAAACAATCCAATGAAAACAAAATTCAATTATTCAATAAAAATTTTGAATTGCAATACCGAGTACGATCAACTTCGTCAGATATGTATGTATAATGACCATTTTTTAAATTGAATGTGTTAGTAAAGCTCTTAAAGTAAATAAAATTGTAAGCATCGAGAAATGCCACAATATAAAAACACCACAAAATGCCTCTAATAGGCGCTCATGATATATTGTTGGAATCGTCCTGCAAACAAGTACAATGAAAAAGGATCAAGCATTAGAAACTGACCACGTGAGTTCGACCTTTTCGGTCTCATCAGCGTTCCTCCAAATACAAGACCTAATTTCTCGCAAGATATATTGTAGAACAATCTCCGATAATGGACCAATATTGTACCATGAGTGCCTATTACAGCCATTTTTTTTAAATAAAACTGTACTAACAAAGAAATGTTTTACAAACAAATCTCCATCTATCTATCTATTCGTAATGATAGGAACGGTACTGATGAAACCTATCAATTAATGTAAAATTTCTACAAAAAAGACCATTTTGATTTAAACAGCAATTTCATCAGTGTCAGTAACAAAAAAATCAGCACGTTGTTTGTAACATATATAAAAAAGTAGAGATAATTTATTTAGTAACCTATACATTTCAGGAAATATATTTATTAACATAGAAAGTAACGAACGTATGCATCGTTTTTCTCTCCACCTTTTAAATAAATCATATCGTATTCTACAGCCGAACGTTTCGTTTTTCAATTACCGGCAATAAAAACTGGTCGTTAAACAAATAAAAAATGTATTTCCCAACGGCAAAATAAATATACAAATTTCAATTTCGAACAAAACCGAGAGACGAACTCTATCGAGGGTCGTCGCAGGTACAAAAATATTTCACGTTCGGTGAAACCCGTGCAAAATTAGCGAGAAGCTAGCGAGTCTCGGCTTTAATTATGTGCCGATTAAAATTTAAAAGTTTCAAATACGCGAGACCATACATACGGACGTGATATTTGAAATAAAAAAACGAAATTGCTGCAGGAGTTGTACAGGTAAGAATGACTGAATATAGACGAATTCCTGCACATATACCCTTCAGCTAGGTTAAAATAATCGAAAATGTCATGCGAAATTAAAAGACAAAAAAGAAAGAATCGGAAACGTATTTTAGCGAAACGCCACAATTTGCGCGGTTTCCATAGGGAACCCGTCGGCTACAATAAAATTGGTAATTTTATTGCTGATAAGTGCGGACCACCCGTTCATATTCGAATTTTTATGGCGACATTTGCGGTCCGTTGAATTTTCGAACGCGAACGTATGTGTGTCCGAGCATGCTGGTTAATACGAGGAGTTGTTATCCAGTCGGATATTAATTTTTTGGCTAAATGTGTAATATAGATTGGTATTCCAAAAAGAGTCGATTTTTTAACGGTTGAATTCCACCTAGGGGATTATCGAGTATTGCTATTATTTTCTGTATACCCTTAGGACTCATTTTTTTTTTGAAACTATGTGTAGGTGTATGAATTTATTAAATTATGATTTTGTATCATTTTTCTTCAGCATTCTGCATTAATTATGTTGACATTTGCTGACATTTCACTCTTTGCAATTGAATTAGATCATATGTGTACTCTAATCTAGAAGCAAATACGAAACAGAAACTTTCTCAAATATTTAAACAATTCTAAGGTAGTATGTAATTTATTGTACAAACGATTATATTAGAAATTTTAAAACAACCAAAATTTAAGCATTATCGTTGAAAAACAAATGATGGTTAATGGCTATAAGGATTATTTATTTATTATTATTATTTTACTTCTACGACTTTCTTTAAATTTGCAGCCAAAAATCAGAAACATTCCAACATTGTTTTTAAGACAGTACTCTTTCTACCACGTGCAACTAAACTATGTAATATATAGTAATATAATAGTATATATATAATTTATAGTAATATAAATTCGTTATTTTAAGTTAACCCGTTAAAAAATATGTATACTCAAAGAAAATTGTATTCGATTTATCACAAATAGTTTAATCCGTTGCAGAAATTGTGGCTTGTATCCGTTTGGGCACACTATTTATACAAGTTTCAATACAGTTCGCTATTTCAGGCACACCATGCCATACGTTCTGAATATGTTTGATTAGCATTTCTTTTGTCGGATTATCTTAAACTGTAAACTGTACATTTTAAGAGGCTTCAGGCATTCTCAATGGGGTTGATATCCGGGGAATTCCTCGGCCACAAAAGAAGCGGACTTGTTCATCAGACAAAAATTTCTTAACAGATTTTGCTGTATGGCATGGTGCTCCGTCTTGCATAAAGATAGCTTTAGGCGTTGAAGGTACTAATTCACGAAAATACGGTAAAAAGATGTTTTACCAATTTTATGTACTGGTCTTATCGTATCGTGTTCTTTACAAAATAAAGAGATTCCGGTCCATGACGGCTTATACACCCCCAAACCATCACTTATGGTGGATGTTTTAGAGCCTGTTGAATACACGATATATCATACTTTTCACCAACTGCGCTTGTTTAAACCGTCGTTCAAGAGTTCGCTGAGATACATCAATTCCATCTTGAAGAAGGATTTTTTTTAGATTTTTAACAGATGTTCTTCTGTTAGATATAGCAAATTATTTTACGATCAACTCTCGCCGAAATTTCTCGATGTCTTCCACAGAGGTTTTGTTTTGACGGTGGTATATCACCATTTTGACGGATTTGCATTTAATTTTACCACAAAACTGTGACTAACTTTTTCTAATTTGGCAATTTCTCTAACAGACTATGAATCCCCCTACAAAGCCTACCTAGCAAATACTATTCATACTAGTCGGGTGCTTCCCCAAAATTCCTTCAATTTTCATACGTTCCGCCCAGTGTTCAATTCGAAGTCCACCTATGCGTGCTGCATAGATATTGTAAAGTGCGAAATATACTTCATGAAAAGCCACGGTTGTGGCTTTTACAGAGTATATTTTTACAAGTTCTTGACGAAAGAAATTATAGACATCATCGTTATCCACAGAAAAAAGAGACATGCCGAGAAAATCTTCTATTTAAAATATGCCCAAAATGTACGTTTCCTATACTGGAATTTTGACCATGATGGGCTCTCTTTCAAGTAAATTGTCTCCGCAATGTCTTTGTGAACAAGAAGCCTGGTAAATATCAAAATCCTTTTTAGAATGTTGGCTTTTGTGAATAGAAGTATATGTTGGCAAATCTAACGACACTACACCTGCTTACCAAAATATACCAACTTAGAATAGTAATAAGAAGAATCAGTGACATATCTATTTATAAATATCTGGTTTTGGGCTTGTAAGCCCTGCAGTTGAGTGAAGATCTTGAAATTTTTAAATACATAGTTATGGGCATGGAAAAAATATTTGGTAAAAAGTTGCCAAAACCAGCGCAAACATATTCAGATTCAGCTTAAATGCAAGCTTACAATGATCTGCATGAAATGTAATCCTCTCCCTCGTGGAACTCATTCAGAAAAGTTTTATAATTGTGCTCGTTGCAGGAATTTGTAATTGTCGCCCTAAATCGCTAAACATGTTTTTTTTATCTCTGGTAATATAATAATAATAATGTTTATATTTTATTAAAACGTCTCTTAATTTAATTTTTGAATTGTTTAGCTGTAATAAATAAATTTGTTGTCACGTTTCTATGATTTAAATAGAATTTTCTACTATGTCTAATGCATCACAAGCAAAGAAGAACTGGTAGAACGTTTTATCCGCCTTTGGTCCAACATTAAGTCGACATTGGCTTAGACTTCTTTGGGTTAAGTGATTCTATATCTCGTAGTTTGGATGATGACTAATTAGTTACGATAAATATTCTACCAATACACAACAACGTTGAGTGTCCTAGAAAGCTCAGATGGGAGCCCTCCTTTTCTAATTTCTTTATTAACAACCCTACAAAACTATGAACTATGTTCTTTAATAGAGAACGCATACCAAGAAAAACCATAGGCGCCAATTAGAAATCAGTTTCGTGTTTATGTCAGCATCTGTTCTTGGGCAAAAATAAATTCCCTCAAATTATAGTTCGTTTCAAGTTAATAGAAAATAAATTCAAATGGAATCGATATTTAATACAGAAATATTCAAACCTCATCATAAAATATTGAACCCAAACACAGAAAGAATTGGCGTAAATTTATATGCGGAAGAATGAAGTGATTTGGGACTAGGTTATTTAGACCATTATTGCTTGAATGAAACCCCGCCATTGCCATCATCTTATCCAGGTTGGTATCCAAGATTGATTTCGAACTAACAAAACTAAATTTTCTGTTCAAATATCAACAGAAAAATGTTCGGTTACCAAAGAATTCTGGATAAGCATTGTAGTCAAGCGTATGCTGAGAGAAGCAATTATATTTACACCTCGAATGGAGTAAAAATGGTGCTATTGGTGCCTATTTTAAATGAATTAATTGGATGGTTTGGAGACGTCTCAGACATTGATTAAAAAAATTGTTGTCGTGTGTATTATTTTTTTATCATTGGAGAGGGACTGGTTAGCATATTGCGTTCGTAAAACAGTATTAAAGTATTTTATAGACCTACATGTGGAAAGATATCCGAGATTAAAAAGATAAGTTTCAGTAAATAATAATTGTAGGTACAGAAGTAGATCTAATTTTTATCAACATATATTTAAAACTAGTTAAGCTAGTCTATTTGGAGGAGCAAAAAATATCATTTAGAAATAGCATCAAGTCCGAGCGTTATCCGATACACCACGTGCCAAAGTAGCGCGTAATTTTACTTCATTTTGCACTCTCCAACTTAGTCCCTATATGTATCGTGTTGCGTACTCGCGACAGCCATCAATTGCCAGAATACGCAGTGGAAAATGATGGTGCCGATGCCGAGATTCATTTTTCCCGTTCTCGAATACAGTTTCTCTTTTGCCTGTTCTGTCCTTTCGTTATCCGTTGGTGAGGATTTTTTTTCAGTCTATCATCGGCCAGGATTTGGGTACATATATCGATTTTCGTTGCGGAAGCAACACGTAATTGTTACAGTTCTACATGCTTAATGGGCTGCGTGTTTTGATTTTTCGTGTTTTCAGGCTATTTAGGTATGTTATCGGACCGGTTGTGTTTACGCAGATGTTGAAAATCTTTTTTAATTTTCTTTCCGGAGATTTACCCTCAGTTATGAAGGGAAACAATGGAGATTTCAACGAACCGTATGCATAGTATTTTTAATTAGAGATTAAAATGAAGCTAAATGTATGTACTGCGGTTTAAATATATAATTTATCCTTACAAAAAATTGTAAGTTTATATACATGGCATGGCGTTTGCTTTCGTTTCAGCTGAGATGATGCTTCGTTTTTAGCTTAGAAAGTTGAGATGTTTCAGGCACTGGACCACTGTTCGGTCGGTATTTCTTTCAAGCGAATTAGGTAAGTCATGCAAACACTAAGAATATATGCATCAAGTTCTCTAGCAGCACACATCATAAAAAAATAATCAAAAATTGGCGCTGCTGTAGACGACAAACGCAAAAGAATCATCGGTAGTAAGCAATAAACATTTCACGTTTAAAAGATATAAGCCAGTTTATGTGAATTTAATAAATCAGACGCATTAATACAATGCATTATTAAAATTTTCTGTTTCGAGTAAATGCTATATTAATTGGAAAAGTATAGAAACGCTTTACCTGAAATTAAGTTTGTATGTACATTATTTCTAATCAAGAAACTTTATGGAGTAAGTATGCAACACAAACTAAATCTTAAGAGTTTCAAAGCATTTAAGTTCCTTAGAAACTATCTACAACATATTGCTTTGGTTATTAATTATGAAGATACGTTATGGAAGATTATATTTTTGGTATGAACTACTGAATCCCAAAAAGAACTAGTTTTTAGTTTCAAAAAAATGTAAAACAACGAGACGATACCAAATCTTTGACAATATGGAATAGGCTAGAATTTTTTATAAATGAAAGCATCATATTAAAGAACTACATTTAAATAAGAAGAGGTATGCTCTTATGGGAACCATATGACATCAAATATTCATATTTTGCAATAATTACTCAAAGAGTGAGAAATCGTTTGTTCACGCATCATTTTTGCTCCCTGTACACATATCTCAATTGTGTATACCTAATTGTTACTAAACATCCAATTATGTTCCTAAATAGTAATCGTGCTTAGCTAATGTCACAATCGTGTTTAGACTCCATTATGAGGTAATTACTGTTATAATTAACGTCTAAAGCTATTTTCACCTCAATTCGATGTTCTTGTCAGATTGAAACGAAGATATCTATTTTTCACAGATTAAATTTTAGTACTAGCAATAAGTTCAGCACATTTTAGAATTGAAAGGTAAAGGCAATGTCTGTCTTGCAATGAATCACTTTCATTATCTGAACTGGAATTTCATGCATTCAGAAATTAATTACATTTATTTAAAGTAAACTTGACAACATAGCTGTGTGCCATGCTTACTTTTTAAGAATAAATACCTTGGGAATGACTTTCATTTAAGCCCTACATACTTGCAGCTTGCGTCACAAGTAAAATCATACGAAGCCAATCGCAGAGGGAAAGATTTGGCAACCTTAGAAGCCATTCCATATAACCACAGTGAACATTCGGTTACTGCAATCATATTTAATTGGTACCTCAGAGATTCGACCTAATATTTGCAATTTTGTTTATTGACCGAATCTGATAAATGAAAATGTCTATCGTCTGGAAACCACAAATTTGTTTATCAATTCGGTGTGTTAAGATAATTTCAAAAAATGCTAAAAAGTGTGTCGATACAGTGAGTGGAGCTTGAATTGTCTGGATTTTATAAGGATGACGACTTGTGTAAAATTCGAACAATACTCATCTTATGTAAACGTTACGCCTGTCTTCGTTTCTCCACTGATGTTTTGAACTGCGTTTTATACATACTTTAACACATGCTCTCTGGGCCTGTTTTTTTCTAAATTTATGTTGGCCATCGACCAGCTCCACATACTTCCAAAACAACATTTTCAAAATTTCCGGCTTGTGGGAACCATCTTAAATTTCTAGCCTATTTTTTTTTATCAGAATCTACATTTCGTCTTGCTTTCTTCCCATTAGCTCTTTTCGGAGACCTTTTTTCCGATTGGACGGGCGGAACGACCCCGAATGGCAAACTTGACCAAAAAAGCGACTTATCGTGCCCCCATGCCATTTTAGTCCTCTCAACCAGGTTGCACCATGAAACAGAAATCTGCAATCTGGTCAAAAATTAATTAAATTACTCCGGGATCGTGTAATCGATCGACTCCAAAGTATATCCGCCTCTCCCTCTTTGCTGTTGGGCAGTCAGCAAGGAGATAGGCTGGAGTTTCCTCCGCACTCACATAGTTTTGATACAGGGCAAAATTTACTACGGAAGCTTGCCAAGTGAGATTATCTGCCCGGAATTCGAGAATATCCAGCTTTTCTATGACTTATTTCATTACTGGAATGTTGTTTTCCATGGAATAAAGATTAAACCCAATGGTAATGATTTTTATGATTATCAAAAGGAATATGATATAATCAAAGGACATTATTGCGAGTATGCCTTTTGACTTGCTCAAGACTTCTCAAAAAAGAGGATCCATCACACTCTCACTAATTGGACATTTCGAGAAGTTCGTACTTCCTTATAGCATTAATCAACACACTATCGTTCATTGTGGTTTCTGGAAAGCGGAGAGGGCGACATGTGGCATTGCCGATAACACACACTGTTTCATTGACATTAATGATCCGCTTAACTGTAAATTATCCTGCAATTCTGACATGCTTTCTATTAGAGTCAGCTATTAATGATTTCCTTACTCTTATTTTCAGGCTTGCGTAGTGAGAATTTTATTTCATGAAACTTTTAATCTTATTTAGGATCGCAAATCGAAAAGTGTTACGTTATGAAACCCCTCATTTCTGGAATAATGTACATACTTCCCACTGATTATTACAGAAAAAATCGTTGTAACTGGGATAACAGCAGCAAAACCACGCTCTTTACCTATACTTTCAATACTACACAATAGCAGTCAAATGATGGCACAGATATGACTGATACAGAGGTCACGGTAGACAACATTCAACAAACGAAGGAAAAATCTCTCAGAAAACATGTTTAAAAGTGTCATTGATATTTATGTTTTATAATATTGTTATATCTAGGCCTTGGTAACGATTTTTTTCTTGAAGAACATGTGCGTTGTCGTTGTTAATTGCGCCAATATTTACAGGTTCATAAAACAGTCTACCTGTGTAAGATATGAATAATTGGACAAGTATAAAATCGATTGTTTGTCGATTAATACGTGAACGTGATTTCGATACACCATGTTTGGAAGTTACAAGCTACAGGTTACTTGTGCGCATTTAATTGACGATAACAAGTTTTACACAATTGCAAAAGATATATACAGCTAAGTGTACTTAATATTTCAATCAGTGGATCCTAGAATTGAACGTAATCTTTTAATTTACTGTAACAAACTCTATCTATATATTTTAATTGTATTACTGACTCTTTAATAACTATACATTGGACAACTTATACGGTTGTTCCTAGTATCAGTAAGGAAAAGTATTCACTATATATCGCCTCTATATGCATGCTATGGTCTACCATAAGGAGACCGTGCTTGGACTAATTTTTTTTTTAGTTTTAGAACTACCCACAGCGAGGTTGCGGTACGTGTCACCTGCGATAAACTCCTGCCCTCGAAGAAGACGACAACAAGCGCAAAAATAGGTCCCGATAACAATTCCAATTTACGGAATGCAGAGCGACACAATAGGATTTTCGGGATGATCGGCGACGAACGAAATCGTCGCGGCGCGTGTTGTATAATGAGTCGGCGCTAACGCAGAAAGGCACGAGCGTACTTGGAAGCGTCTCCAATTTACGGGAAATCCTCGGAAAATATTATTAAATTTTTTTGTGCTTCTCTACAATGGCCTACCATCGTTCGTGAAGAAAAAAATTCATAAATTTTCTAAGGGAAAATAAAAATTGTTTCATAATAATCGGTGGTAGAATGCGCGTACCTATGTATATTAGATGTTTTTTTTTATGTTCGGCGGACTTAATTTGGTATCTGATATTCTAAGGATAAACGTTTTATTAAGTAAAAGTTTATGAAATAACGACTCATTTCACTAAAAAAGAATGGGAACAGGCAGTGAAAGATATTCCCGTCACACTTTTATTCCATATTAATGTGCATGTATTGAAGTACGGGTTTCAGGGGTATGTTATATTAATTTGATTCAACATGGAATCGCCGTCGTATATCACACCATTAATCGATAATAACATAACATTGTTGGAGTAATATAAACAATAATACAATTTAATACCCCTAACGATGATCGAAACGTTCGTTTTATTATTATGTTTGTGTGTGTGTCTTCATAATTTTCATATTGCATCCAATATCTGCTTAACGGCCACTAAAAACATGTTAGTGTATTAGGATCCAATAGCAGCAAATTTAAAGTAATTTCACATTGCCTAAATGTTATTAATTTGCCTACAAAATTATATCTGCTATTTCCTCATACTAATATGTAGTTAATAAACATATTTGTTTTCCAAAATCTGTTCATTGTGCTCAACGAAATTAATTAATTCAACAAATATTGTATTATCGTTTTAATATGATTTATTCAAATATTTAGCTTTAGAAAGCCGTTTCCCGGAATGCATTATAGCATTAAAGCATATTATTCGTTTCTATTATGTTATCGTAATTATTTTGATTTAATATACTACGGCAAAACCTACCATACAATAGTAAACAATAAATTATTTATGTAAGCTAAAAAGGGATAAAAACTAGATTCTAAAACATTCCTAGAATTGCACTCATTCCCGACAAATAAATTTTCTACGCGCAAGTGGAGTGGTGCACTGTGCTGAAAGCAATAATGTCCTATAATACAGCTGTATTCGCCGTTTATTTGTATAATTGTTCAAGAAATAGAAATGTTTATTGCATACTTTCACTGTCATAACACTTCTCCACATCGTTTGTACCGCCTTGAATATACAAATAATCTGCATTGCCAAAATTGTTTATCTCAATGTGACTATCCCCCAATATAGGGAAGTTGTGATCGGAGCTCGTGTCTGAATTGTTTTGCACTGGCTCGTATATTACTAGATTTGCAAATTCAAAACCATCTGCAGATACTTTTTTTGAGTCGGTAAATTTATTCTTCTCGTTTGATTTCAGTTGCTTCTTTAATTTATTGTACAAAACCGATACAAATCTTACTTGTTTTTCCAATGCGTTGATTTTGTGTATTAATTTAAACAGCAAATTATTTCTATTTTTCTGTTTTCAAGGTTCAAGGGTGTTATATAAAGTTTCAGTCGAGATGGATAACTCATTAAGATCGCCGTCATCAGTTTCATCGTGTAAATAGCTGGAATTTGGTACATCTCTTAGTCTGTTTACCAACTCGATCTTTGCCTTTTTTTGGTAAGTCCTCTTTTTTATTTTATTCATTTTAAGAGACGAAATTTTAACGTTAGCACTCATTTTTTAGCAAAAATTTCATTCAATTAACACAGTTTATCACTTGATATTATTTATAATTTAACGAAAAAAAGTTTCCAAAAGAAACGCAATTTAAAAGTTTAAATTGCAGTTTAAAATCACAACAAACACGGAGCTCACTACATATGTACGTGCATTTACACGCGACACTATGTTAAGAAATGGTAGATCAATAATAAAAAAAATAATAAAAAAAAGGATACTGTAGCAATAAGGCAAGTAAACAATTCTAACTTACATTGCATCTTTTTAAGATACGTGTAGACATATTCTTCAATATGATCTATAAGATGATTGCATCTAAATCATCATCAACAATTCTCTTGAATACTTGTAAAATGTGGTAGTAATTTAAGATAACAGTTATTTGCATTCAATGGTAGTAATTGCTGTGGGTCAAATGTGTGGTAAACACATGCTTTAAAATACCAAATTTGCTTGATTACAGAAAATTTTCCGAACCATTCAAATTAGGCGAAACGGGCCTTGTTGTAGGTTTTCCCAAATCAATATTTATTTAAAAGATCATAATAAAACTTTGGTCTACACAACGCCAGTGATAGATAGTAATAGAAGACAAGAGCCTGCGCATGAAGAATCTGATACACATAGAGTTACAAAAAAACACTAAACAGCATATAAAGGCTAGTGTTTTTAATGATACCTCGATTTTTTGTCAAACATTTTAGTAGCCGAAGAAACAGAACTACAGAATAAAATATCTTACAAATTCATTTGTAACTGGAAATTTAGTTAAAACAAAGTAACATTGTTTGTTTCTTGTCTTAGAAAAAAATTCTTGTATTGATATTTATATTATATTATAATATGATAATATCAGTGTTTAATAACTGACCTTGATGATTTAAATATTACAATGTTCTAGTCATTACTTCTGATCAAGTCTCGTTATAAATTATTTCATACCACAGAGATGTAAATCGATGCAGGAAAATGTTTCAGCCTCTTCTCTTCAAGCCTACATCATCATATGTATTTGTGTATTCCGCTAGGACTGATGAGGTTGTCAAACTTTCATTTTGTCCATTTGCTTGGCTTTGGCAGTTACTGATTGGCTTTTAAAGCTAGTCTCGGTTATTTTATTGTGGTATGAGTTGTTGCTACTTTATATGTTTTAGAAAAAAATCATTTCATGTGATACAGGCCTAATTAGTTACTTTGTAAAAAAAAAGATTGCAAAATTAAACAAAGCTTCATTATAAGTAAATAAATTGTATGAAGAAGCAACTCTCTTTAAGTAATAGTTAAGATAACATTGCACGCGCGGGCACATTTAAAATACCTATTCCAAAATCCCTTCCCAAACAAATAATGCGCTTTACAATCTACCTACGCAAATTCAAAACAGAATTACGTCAACAAGTGGATTCATTTGACTGGAAATTTAGAAATATATTGTGTTCAAACTTGTCGAATTTATATTAAAATATGATTGTTTAATAACTACCAACAAATGTACGGATTAATCCTTTCATCCACATGGTTGCGTGGATGCGGATAGATAATTGGTATTAGTGGTTATTTAGCATTTTATGACATCAGCTAAAGCTGTATAGGTTAGTTCTTTCAGCGATAATGACCTTTACAATTATTGGGAACATGCGTGTATTACAATAGCGGTTTCCTCAAAATTATTTGTTTTCATTTTTAAATTGAAACTTGTTAACTTATAAAAAAGTTTTTATCGAACTTGATAACATGATCATGCTCATTAAATACTTAAATCCAGATTTCACATTATATTTAATTCAATAGTCAAGTCTTCTTTATGAAGTAAATAAAAGTAAAAATTTATGTAAATATAGCATTTATTCTTAACTGGCAATTTCCACAAGAAAAATTGTAAAAGAATTAGGTCTAGATTATACGGCTTGAATAAAAGTAATTATTAAAATCTAAAAAAGGAAAATATTTCTAGAAAATTATGGCACTAGTTAGACAAACCTAGTTATTATAACAACAATTTTAATATTATGCAATATTTACAAACAACTTCATGTTACGAAGACAAACTTAGAGAAATATGCAAATGAATATGTTAAACTGAAGTTAACTAATCAACTATGGACTTCGCTGGTTAACTATGGTAAAATACTATACGATAGCGTCTAGGTGCCATCAACCATCCGTCCCTGTTGAATGCGAATCTAAATTCCCATGTCCGATCGTACTTCCGATTATTGAACTATTATAAAATGAATGTTCGAGCCTTCGGAATAACGCCAGCGGAAACTAATCAGTTACCATTGAATGTGCGCACCGACGAACTATACGGACGGAACAATAAACTCGATGGTGCATGCTCACCTTCAATGCGACTCTGTTGATCCGTTACTCGGTCCGCATATCGTCACCAAATTGAACTCTTGAAATTTTTCATAAATGCTGCATGCACACATTATTCCAGGTATTGAGTATAACGCTGGACAATCCAATATAAACCAGTGGATGTATAATAAAGGAACGTTGTGCTTGTATATATTAGCTTCCATGGAGTATGTATTATAATGAATGAAACGGATTCGGTTGAAATAATTAAAAACGATCAGCAAGACGACTTGGATATGTGCTGAACAGAATTCTAGCAAAATATCAATAAAAATACCAGGTATGTTTATATAGGGCGCACAGAAACACAATAATATCAAAATCAATCACAAAAAACAAAGCGGAAATAGAACAACTTCTGGATTATTTCAGAACATTCCATTGCTTTCATTAATTTTCACATGAAAAGATGCTCGGATGCTTCGTTCAACGCATTCTTATCATTAAGCAAAGAGATATATTGAAATTAATGATTGCGATACTTTTGAAATGAAAAGAAAATATATATTTAAAAACAGATTTTGTTGCTGTGAAAATGTAAATATAATCTTCAACTTAAGATTACAAAGAAAAACAAGAGGCGTCAGTTATATGGAATATATTAACCACACCTTCAATTTCTTTGCAGAAATGGTCGTGAAGATAACATTGAAATGAAGTTGAGCCAACTCGGTATTTTTATCTGTGATGTACATCTGTCCATATTGGCGTTTATGCTTAATGTGATATGCACTCACAAACAGTCAAACCACTCAAGTTGCAGTTTATCTAGGTTTATATAAATTCTTACTCTTTCTTCTATTTCATACTAACTTTCTCAAAGATTCGTGCTTATGACTCATTAAACAATTTTTCTTTATCCAGTATGAAACTTGCAAGAGGTGAATTTCTAAATCACACCTACAACATTTTCGATAATGACCCTTTCTAATTTTGTTTTTGCGAAAGTTTAGAAGATATCTTATACGCGAGATGCTTTTGTTCAGTTCACCACTTCTCTCGAATATCTGATTTGGTCTAAATTTTCTGGAGCAACAAATCTAAAACATACATTATATCTCTTATCATAGTGAGTGCAGCTGCAGAACTTGCCAGATACATAAATTGTGTGCGAGTTTCCATGTCTTTGTTACTACATTACTTCGTTATAAATAATATTGCATTGCTAATTATGTCTCAGGAGCAACCGGTACCTCAACCAGAGTACTGATCTAGCGAGACCTTGCCACAAAAGTCAAGAGATTCGAACCCCAGACCATAGGTGCTGTCTAGGTGTGACGAAATGCTGTTACCTCTGCAACTATCTTGTAAACTCTCACAGATAACTAACTACCATTTAGATATGATCGACGAACATGTGAGGGCATTTGTATCAAAGGAACAATTGAAGAGACAAAAAGGATGCAGATTTTCAATATTATTTCAAACATTTTTTCGTTTGATATATGGACGACAAAATCTTGTTTGCCACTCAAACCAAAATGATTTTCAATAGTCATATCTATAAAAATTAATCTGATTTTAGTAATAATGCTTCATCAATTTTAATTTAGAACAAGCTTAAAGTTTGCAAAAGCTTAGGAATTATGTAAAGACTTCTCTCGGTGTGACAATGGCTAATGGTGATATAATTACTTACAGTTACTACTCCAATGTTTATAATAGTAATAATACCTATAAGATTCATTCATGGATACAGCATACACTAACGAGGTATACAAAATAAAGAAAGAATTGAACAAAATTACAAGGTCTAGCGTTCTTTGGGTGTATAGTACTATAAGCAATCTTCTGTTTGCCTTCAGCGTAAATCAAGAGCAAATGTTAGTACACAGACTATATGTCTTGTGCGTAGGTGGCGGTGTAAGCTCACATGATCTGGGATAAATGTAATGCATATTTGTTTGGAATTAAACTCTGCTTGATTTAATATTGATAATTGCACGGTAGATGTTTACAGCGGTCAGTATGAAACGAATCTTTATAGTTATCCATTTACATAAAGATAGTTGAGATGAGATATATCATTAAAACTTTGTATGCAAACTTCTCATATGAATTCATAGATATAGAGGTATATAGAACGCTCATGTGCCGTGTGCGCAGCTTTCTGAGTTGGGACAACATGGGGGCCGCCATTGTGACACCACTTAGTTACTTTTTTATTTGATGTTTTCACTGTGTTAACGGGGTTGGTTGGTTAACCTGATGTATAATTTTTGTTTGTAAGGTCTCCTGTTAGATATTTTGGTTAATATTTTCTGCTACTTTTTATTTTGGACATACATACACTGTTTTCATGAAGTTTAATGTAGAAATTTTGTATTACATATTGTAGTAAATATAATTAGCTTGAATGGATTAGACTTATTTCTTACCTTGTGTTATTGTTGTTGTCTTTATAGGTGTTCTAAGACTTTTTTGTCTTGAATATTGTCTGTATGTTGTTGAACTTAGCTAAATTTAACGCACTATTATGTGATCACTTATCGTGAGTTTCAATTTAGGCCAACGGATATTAAAATTAATTGTTATACAACATGAAACATACACTTTATTATGACACTATCAACTTCTATTTGATTTAGTATTTTATTGTGTCAACTTATAGGTAACTGATACTGATACTTTTTGTATCTGAGTAAATAAATTTTCAAAACCTGCCATAATCCCCACCCTAATGGTGTCACAATGGAGACCTTCAAATGATCGCACTTTTTGTATCCTATTAGCATTCTATATACGTCTATATCTATGTATGAATTATGTTCTTTTTGACAATAAATCAAGAACATTGCATAAACGAGGACAATACAAACGCATTGCGTAATAATAATTTGGGTGGATAAATAGGATATATGAAGGTAAGAAACTCTTAAGCACATTTAATATAGAAGTAATACCATTTTAGCTGGCGATATCTAAAGGTGTTATGAATAGTTAGCTGAAGACTCCCTATCTGTATTACCACTAGTAAACAAGAGGATCTTTGGAACATATTTGCGTGACACGAGAAATGACGAGAAACGATAACATGAGAGGAAACGTGCATGCAGAGTATATCGAGAAAAAGTGGACTTAAATTGGAGCCATATGGTAAACCAGAAACCTGACTTCTCACACTAGTGTTAGCTAAGTCAGTTATAGTGTATTACTTGAAGAACTACACAACAGTGCAGCTGAAGCATTGGTAAGGGTGAAATAATGAATACTAGCTGCCAATAATTTATAATTAACGGATCGAATACCTGCATGTAGTCAAGAAATATCAAAATAAAAGTAAGTCACGATCATAGGCAGGTTTTTAATAAAACAGACTCACAGTTACGACCAGAACGGATGCCTGATTGATAGGTAGAAACAAAATTTCTGCCATAAATATGTTTATGCAACTGGTTAGTGGTTATTTCGAAAATTCTATAAATATGATGTTGTCTGAGTGACAGCGCTCTTGGGAAATAGTACTACAAGAGCTCGCTTCCATGTTTCAGGAAAAATGTTTTTAAGAATACAACAATTAGGAATATGTACAAACTAGATACTTTTATACATTATAACCGGTCAGCAAAGTGCCACATTAACAGTGTTCAAACCATCACAACTACAGCACCAAGAAAGAATAGTTGATACAATACTGACTATCTCTAACTCATCAGTTAAATTAAAGTTAAACTCACTACGAATACCATCTTGGTGTAGGTATAATAGTATTCTAATAAATTGACGCAATCAGTGGAATGGCACGGGAATGAAGGCAATGAATTGACGATTTAAATGCTCAGGGTGCTGTAAATGGAATTGACAACCGACCACTTTATTGTTAGCAACATCATAAAGTTCTAAACCTTTCCAAATACATACAGTTTTTTGTTGTGTTGTGTTTAAATCATCATAGTAGCACATTATTTGCAAAGCCCATAGAAATTCTATAAATTCGTGGAAATTGAAGAACTGATAATAGAGTAATATTACTCTGGGAGTCGGGTTATTAATAAATTAAAAGATATAACAATGTAGATCTGGTGAGAAAGAAGAGAAGTAGAATTAGCTTTGTAGATTTGTTTCATGGAGTGCACCACAAATTATACCAGTTCTGTTTAACATATTCACTATTGCAATCAAAGCAAAACAATTGTAGAGTATCTCACTTAGTATAGATCCAGTGGAATTCCTGCTTAGCGATGCAATGTATTAACTTAAGCAACTGGAAATAATTATACCAGAAAATTCCAGTAATGATTTGGGCGTATCTTGTACCACGCCATTTACTTACACAGTGACTTCGTGATCGAATATGAACACGTATTGATTACTCTATAATTATTCAATAATTAAGGCACTCAATCGCGGGAAATTATGTTGCACAAATATTAGAGGTAGAGCTTTCAGAAGTATATCAAATTAATTCAATCTAAAACCGCCCTTGAGCATTTGAATATTAGAATTTAAAATCTTTCAAGAATTACTGCGATTTAAACATATATTATTGAAGCATAATGTTTACAACTATCGCGAAACAAATTGTTTACATCGGAATGTCGACAATAGTACATGGAACAACCTGCATATAATACCCATTCAAGGCAGTAGTCGAATTGCGCAATACATTATTTATTTAAGCGCGGCCAACGTTACGACAACACTAATTTTGTGTTGAATTGATCGCTGATATTTGCACGTTCTCATTCTGCGTTCCTCCGTATACACATTATACCTACAACGCAATTACTTTATAATTACGTTCATATATATACATCTGTAGAGACCTTACAAGGTATACGCACGGCTCAACAAAAGGCACTACATTATAAATTGATAGGTACTCGTCAAATAATTGCGGTTAGTTCTAGGCTCGGATACCTGAACGTGTACGATCTACGATTGTAGTTTGAATCCCCAACAAGTATCATACAATGATACTATGCGGACATAGTAATATCAACATAAATCATGGTAGCAGTTACAATCTATCCGTCTTTGCTAGGAAGAGTGCTGCTTCACTATGTAGGTTAATACCCTCGAGAAATCTAAATTATACGACCCTTGCAAATTTAACGTTTTAGACGTGCGTAGAGGTAATATTAGAGAGCACTAATATTCAACGGAAATTATACTAGAGATGAAATTGCGATTGATGGTAATATATGGTTAGATGCAGTTTCTGATCAGAGATGTGTGTCTTTTGACAAGAAATGCGACAAAAGAAAAAAAGTGGTGCTGTCTTCATAACATATTAAAGTACTGCGCGAAGTTCAGCCAAGCTAAGTCTACAATGGAAGAAAACACGACCAACAAATAAACGGCAACTTATCGATTAATCGATATTGTACAACTCGTAATGCAATAAATTATTTTCCAACAACGATAACAAAAATACAAATAAATGGATTTCATTTATTTATGATTTCTAAGCAGGTTTTGCAGTTACTATCAAAATTAAAGTTAAGCTTTGACATTTTTTAATGTAGCAAACATATTTCATGTCGAAACTATTGAGCTCGAGAAATTTTGATTTGCTAGATGATGAAATGATAAGTCAAGAGTATTAACTCTGAATCAGATTATCAGTTCGGTTGCTTGAGTTCAACTTATCCCAGAGGACTGGGAGGAAGATTGTAAGCGGGTATTATAAAGTTCGAATTTCTATTTATACAGGGTGGGGCAGAGGAATTTGCTTATTTCAGTTGGCAGTCCTGAAGCGTCGGCTGCTGTTACGAGGGCGAGGATAAGGTCATCCGAGAGGGCGTGGCTTAAAGTTTATATCCTACCTGATTTTGCTGCTCGAGCAAATGCATGTGAGGCGCTACTCAACATTCCTCAGGACGCCGTAGTTTTCTTCACTGATGAACTTCCATCTTTCGGGATGTGTCAATAAGCAGAGCATGCGTTATTGGAGCCCAGACAACCTCATCAACGTCCCTTACACTCGGAACGTGTTACTGTTTGGGGTGGGATATCGCGAGTTTGAATAATTGGTACATGGTTTTTTTGAAGAGAACAACCAGACAGTCATGACTTCAGACCGGTATGTCAATATGGTTCAAGAAATTTTCTTGCCAGCATTTTCAAGTGTGGTTCCAGCAGCACGGCGCCACAGCACACACCGCACAAGTGTCAATGACTGTTTTGCGGCAACACTTTCCAGGGCGGCTCATCTCCTCGAGAGACGATCTGCATTCCGGCGCTGTCCCCTGATTGAACCCCCTGCGACTACTTTCTGTGGAGTTATCTCACGTCATTGGTCTACAACGATCGTCTTAGGACCCTCATTGAATAGAAGAACAATATTCGTCACGCTGTTACCAATATACCCGTGGATATGCTGCAATAACTTTCAAAATCGACTGAGACAGTGCATTCAAAATAATGGACGCTATTGACATAATTTTTAAAACTTAGTAAACATAAATTTTCAATACTATTCTTTATGTTGCTTTAAGAATAAAATTTGTATTTGTACATATTTTGTTTTTATTGAGTAATCAAATAAGCAAGTTCCTCTGCCCCACCCTGTATAATCCTCATAATATTCATATATCTAATTTTGTATTATCTTTGCTTATATTTTAATAGTGTAAGTTAGCTAAATGCAAGTAAGTTTGATACTACATAAAAAACATATCTTGTCACCTTTTAACTCAAAGAACGTATCTGAAATGCTGTAGGAATGATTGTCACAATTGTATTACACATCATTAACATGCTCCTAATGCCAATCTTAACTACATTACTAGGTAAATATTATAAGACACACACGTATATTTCTTAGATTTTTTGGAATAAATTACTACAAGCTGTGCTTGAAGTCTACAGTACCGAGCATTGTAAGAAAAAATGCTATAATTGTAGTACCGCAAAATACTCTACCTTCTTAAATTTGAACAATTTCTAAGTTAACTAAATTGACAGCATCGGTGTAGAATTAACAACAACAAACAAGAAGTTAGTAGAACGACCAAAGATTTCTTCAAATCAAGAAGTAGCATTTGCAATTTACATTCTATGAGTATCTAAGTGACAATGGGGATTTCGTTTTGATTAGGTGTATAAATATGGCTCAAAAGTATTGCACTGATAACTTTTATTCCATTTAATTTCATAAATGGAATAAAAGTGATCATTTACGAAAATTTAAATTCTCACCTTAGTGAGCGTGTCTTATAATTATTGGATGACAATAGTATCAGATTTTCTTGCCAACCACCCAATTCTTGATTCTGAAAGATGGATGCTCTTGAAAGGTGCTTGGCAATATTGTATCTACAAGCTTAAGTCAAATAAAAAGAGTCAAACTCTTGAAAGATCCGTTCCCGTGATTTTTCAGAAAGCTATAGTATAAAATGTCGCTGAATGAAGAAGAAAACTCGCCTCAAAAGAGTTACTGAACAGGTGCAGGGAAGAACAGATAAAAATTTATGAAAATTACCGCTCTAAAAATGAAGAAAATTGCGATAATAATTACTCCCCTTAATAGCTCGGTGGTTGCAATGGTTGAGTGACAGTTTGGGTGTGGCAAACCAGACTTACGAGGGTCAAATCCTGACCGCGGCGTTGTGGCACGTCTCGCTGGATTCCATGGTCGAGTACCATTCGGTGTTAGTAAATAATTAACAGCACAATATTGCTTACAGCAAGATAATGTTATAGCTAAACATATGTTACATGCAATCGAGAAGATATATTATCAAGTGTGCCATCTCCCAACGTACTGGTGAGCTCACTTAACCATCCAATGGTGAACACAGTGCGTATTTTTTTTATAATTTAAATTAAATGGAATTAATGGAAATGGTGGCATTAACCAAGCGAGTATTGAATTTATTTTTCTTTACATAATCTGTTGTTTATTTTTCCATATTTTTTAAAGAAAAGTATCATATTTTTTGGACTCGCACAATAAATGAACCCAGACTTTAAGTTAAAATAAAGTTTCACTGACACCCAGCAGAATAACTTAATTCGTTTTGGTTGTAAATAAATCAATTTTTATGGATTACAAGGCATTTCCAGCATATAGGCTTCATCAGTATACAATTTCCTATAATTTTCTAAATAACAGAACAATATTAATCTACTTAATAGTGTATATAATTTATAATGTTATAAAAACGTTTATTAGACAAGAAGGTAAAAAATCAATCAGTTATTCATTTGAATCCGTATCACTTCAGTTTAAAGTGAAATAATAAAACTTCCTTTCCAAATCAATTGTATATTAATAAAAACTATTGTCTACTAATGTCCTATGAAACTAAGAGAATGATTTTATTTAATTATTATTAAATTATTATAATAAACTATTGCTTTTGGATAAAACACAAACTATTTATAAAATCGAAGTAGGACAGTTAAAAAAATGAAAACCAAGCTAAAGGCTTAAAAACAGAAGGTATGTTTTTGTATTTCAATTATGTATATAAAAAATTAGTTAATTTCTAATTTCTAATTCTATCCCAAAAAAACACATTGTGCACGTTCATATAGTTTTTGATGTGGACGTAAAGCCAAATAGAACTTTTCCGTGATTTATTTGAAGAGGTCAATTGAATTCTGTATTTTATTATTCCAACGTTTTTAATAAACTCCGTAATCTTTAACATAGATTGATTTTTGTAAAATAAGCTAAAATGGTGCTAAATTAAATAATTGAATGTGAAAAAACATTAGTTTGAGCTCGTTATAACGAAGAGTATTGAATATTTCTATAAAACATCGAAAGTGCATCAACGCAGAATTTCTATGAAAGTTTGATTTGCAATTAATTAAATTTTCAATATAATATAATAGATGTATAGATTAATAGCTTTTGGATTGGACACAAGCTATTTATAAAATCGAGTAGGACAAAAAAATTAAATAAGCAAGAAGTAGCTTAAAAATATCATATCCTTATATTTAACTTCATGCAATCATATATTTTATGATAACAGAAACAAAGTGAAAAGACTTGAGGGTTTCAGCAAAAGGAATCTTGTTGTAAGTTTTGGGAGTTGAAACGGCAAACAATTCAACAAAAATGTAAAAAATCAAGAGTAGGACAATCCTAGACAAAAATTCAGTGATTCCGATAATGTAGATTTCTTACTTTGGTGATTATAGAAACATGCAGGCACCACTTCAACTCACTTTACACGCTTTTCCATGTCTGCAACTCCTTTAAAAAATGTATGAATTACCAAATGGACGTACAGCAATGCGATCTTGATTCGTTTCAAAGAAAACATGCAGCTTTAAAAAATTTATGAATAATTTCAAATTTTCTACAGATCCCAGAACTGGCAACTTTCTTGAAATGTTTGATTCCTTAAATTTTAATTAAACTGCAAAATTTGAGCTCAAAAAAGAGGCTAAAAAGTATGCAAAATCAAATGTGAATGTGAAATAACTGGAGAGGATTGAAACTAAAATGATAGTCCCTAGACGATTATTATATATTCTAGAAACATACTTCAAATTCGTATGCGATCTTGATTCAATTTATTCTAATTTCAAAATCTTACGAACTCCTTTCGAAATGGAGATTAAACTGTTTAAAAAAAATTTGACTCGATAGTAGAAGTGACAAAGTACTCTTAAAAATTTGTGGTAGAAGTGACATGAACTGACAAAACATTCTATGATAAGAAATAAATATTAATCACTATAACTTCAAATATCAAATTTTAAAAGGTTTCCAGTAATTTCTGATATATACATTGTGTTAGCTTCCGCTTGGACATCCAGTATATACTTGAGACTTTATAACGGATTTACGTCCCTTATTTTACAATTGAAATGAAGCATTATATTCTGAATTCATTTCATAAATTTTATAATATTATAGGCACTTTGGATAGACACACGCTTTTTATTTCCAATAATAATATCATTAACACAAACAGTTACGGCATAACGCTGTATCTCGCTTTAGGGTATAAATATCAAAGTATAGAGTTCATAAACTGTGGTCGGCAAATTTATGGCTCATAAACGCTGTCAATATTTAATGGTAGAAGAGCAATTCTTTCATATACCTAATGGTTCTGAAATCCTACAGACTGTTTCAGAAAGAAAAAGTGTGTTATAAAATTTTTTTGTGCCTTATTGTTAGAGGAATGACGACTATAAGAAAAGAAAGCTTATTCTACACTTATACAACACGCCAAACTTCTATAGTGTTGATTTCTCATAAAATGTTATTATTTATGAAAGAATGAGCACTTCTAAATTGATGCTAAAGAAACATGGAATCAACTATGTTTTATAACTCAACAGTATATTGAAAATATTAGCAAGTAGGCATAAATTTTGGGTAATTATAGAATGTGACTTAGTAGTATTTTCACTTCTAAAAAAAAAAAAAGTTGCGGATGAAGCAACATTAATTTATTAGTTATTATCGTTTATCAAATTAAATTTCCACAGAAATAGATAGCCATGTATTCAATATTATCTTGGCTACAATGCTCATTTTTTAACCTGAGCTCTGTAGATGAGCAATGTAATTTGTAATATTCTAAATCTTTGCAAATCAATAAATAAAATTATATAATGCCAGGAATTACTAGCTGTTGTATTCATCGTTTGTAGTTTTCTTATTTTTTGAAAATATGGCTTAAATACATATAGATACCGATAATGAAATAGGTTGTCATTCGTTATGATATTCACCGTCAATTGGCCCGTGTACTTCATATAATACCAACACTTTAAGGGTTTGTAAACTAAGCCCTTATACATGAAAACGAACTCAGTATCAAACATATGTAACGTATTATGTCGTCGATCGGCACGATTCACCAGTGTTTGCTGTTTGGAACCGAATGTTCAAATCGAGATTATATTTGCCAGAGAGGCAGATCACACTATTCAAACACGTAGGCTTGTTTTTGTTTTTGGTATGAGTTGAAACCGTATACTAATCGTACTTACGATACATACATACATGTGCATAAACAAAAGCGATTGCGAATTAATCAGGGAAAATGCCGGTACACAGACTGCACTACAAACACATGATATTGCCACTCTCGTTATTGGTACTTTAAAAGTAGACTTTTGGATTGGAACGCACAATGTATGATTGTAAAGGTGAAAATAGCTACTGCTAAAAATAATAACACTACCTACTAGATTCGATTAATACTTTGGTAGCTAATATTTCTTTCAACATGCTGCGTGTGAAGGACCGCTGACAGTGATATGAATTGAGATTAGATTCAAAATCGAATAAATATTTAGTATATTTAAATTCAGTCCACATAACTACATATCACATTTTGGAAATCATTTAATATCTTAAATATAGTTTATGAACAAGTTTTACTTCACAATATCACCCAGAATATCCCCTTGCGTGTTCTAAAATTCATCTTGTGTAAGGTATATTTTCTACTGACAATTTCTTATTTGAATTATTATTGATCGATCAAAATATAGAGCAAAATCTTTTAAAATTTCAACACTTCATATAAAGTGTGTAATCTCCTTCGATATTTCAGTCTTTATATCCCTGATGATGTGGCATCACCATTATTTTTATCATCCTGAAATATATGACCGTACTTTTCTCTATAAATAAAGGAAATACGAAGGAAGAGAAATGAAATATTAAGGTAATCAATAATACCGGACGGAAAATTAAAAGCAATGCTCAAAACCCAATTAAGTATAAGCCGCTAATTTCGTCTCTATGTGTAAAGCCTGTGTGAGAAATGAGATTTCACTGCGTCGCAATCATTGTCGTTGTCTCTTGGAAAGTTATTCTGGTTTAGGTAATAAACACGAGGACTGTTCGTTAAGTTTTTACGCTGACGTATATATGGTTTCTTTAAACTAAATATATACATCAGCTTAATGACGCATCAATTTTACAATTACAGCTTAAAAGTCTGAAAGAGATATCCACAAATTATCTTCTGCGGACTGAGGTCGTCTTGCCACCATTTCTTGTCTTCCCCATAAAACAGAAAAAAGTTCAAGTGGTTGTCACGGAACGAAATAGATTCAAGCAGTCCTGGAACATAAAATGAGTGCCACATTTCATCAGAGATACTAAATCGAGTACTACATAAAAAAGATCTCATATTTCTGAGCCTGGATGGCCACTCCTCACATATACCCGAAATGTTGACATAGGTTTGGCAAGAGATAATGAATGGGTTTTCTATAGTTTGCTTGCCTTCATATGATTCGAATGTTACGCAATATTTAAAACTTAGACCTAAAAAAACCGATGA
This sequence comes from Holotrichia oblita, assembly GCA_023690525.1. NCBI lineage: Eukaryota > Metazoa > Arthropoda > Insecta > Coleoptera > Scarabaeidae > Holotrichia > Holotrichia oblita. The sequence goes on from CM043019.1 coordinate 113,897,488, forward strand.
CTGACTCGCAGCACATTCATTCCGAGCTGTTACGATAGAGAAAATAAGTGAGCACATTGGTAAAGTCTATATTGTAACTGCAACAACAAACGTAGCAGTAAATGGTTTTGAAGCAACAAGAAACAGTAAAATTTTCTCAGACGATGAGGTTTTGAAGCACCAACAAGCCAGTATAGATGTAGAAAAAACTGGATGTGAGGATCACGCTTGGCATAACACCCAATGTCTTGCAGTACCGGGTCCCACCTAAACGCAAAGGAGGAGGAGGTCTTAAAACACCAATATCAGATACTCAAACTCCCAAGATATAAACAACACATCCGCCAAAAGTTGTCTCACCATGTGATATCAAACGTGTGCTAGTTCTTGAAAAGCCTGCTACTTCAGATAACAAAAAAGACTGTCAACGGTTTTTATCTCTGGTTTATTATTTAGGAAAAATTTCTTAGATTTCCAATTAAGAAATAAATGAGTGGCGAAACGTCAAAATCCCCAAAATTAATGTTATTAGTATTTACCAGAAAAATATGTGTATGAAAAGATATTAGAATTGGATGATCGTTAAATTTTAAATCAAAAGAGAATTAAGGTAGTAAAAACAATGAAAACAAAAAAAAGTAGGCTTTAAAATCCTTCAGGCGGTACATTCCTATCATGCGACTTCAAGCACACAAAAGGTTAAGAAACTTTCCTTTTTCAAGATTTGAAGCAAGATTATGTTAAAAAAAGCAAAAGCATGTTGACAAACCGACATCTTTTCTCTACTAACTTAGCTTAGTTATGAATCGATTTTCTGAAATTCATGATGTTGAAATTCGACAAAATAAATTTAGCATCGTATAAACATGAACGCCCTAAAGCTCAACGAAGAGACTACACGACGTTTATCAAAATTTAATCCTACGATTATCATAAGTCTCCTCAATTATAATTTCAAATTCAAACACAGACGCAGACGTATAGATATACATACGGAATATGTTTATTAACGGATACGGAACAGATAGGAGAGGTGGAGTAGGGAGATTTACTGGGTGCGAGAAGAAAGATGGATATACACAGATATATACACATTTATATGCATTGCTTTATAACAGAAGTTTGGATGGTAGTGGTGTCTGTACAAGGCGGTCCTAAAATATATACATGCGAAGATAGTGTAATAAGGAGAACCCGGCAATATAAACTAAGCCCTGGAATATGTCATCAAAGGAAATGGATTACCGGTGATGAAAGTTGTGTCGGATAGTGCAGTGTTGACGGTGGTGGTACGGTTGCTGATATTAAATATTTACTAAATATGAGAAGGAATTTGTTTAGAGTTAGATTATGCGATATTATTCTAGGCCCACGAGGTATTTTAATAAACCTCTTTGCTTATTACAAAACATTAAGAACTGTGTGTGAGAAAAGCAATGCTCTCCAATTGAATTCAATTGAATTCTCGTTCTTTTCTATCAAAAAAATGTGGTAAAATAGCACATCATATCCAACAAATATTTGAAAGCATGCTTAAATTTCTTTACGATTGACGCCATCTTGCAGAACGTTAAATATAAACGGAATTTTAAAAAGATACTTCATTTCAAAATTAACCTATTCTCAAAAATTCCATAAATAGAATAGCAAGTCAAACATATACAGATTGGCCTAGTGAACGGTTCCCATTCGACTTCAAATACACACACATAGAGATGCACCGTGTATGTGATACAGAGAGGAGGGGATGCCATGCATGCGCATTTTGAAAGACAGAAACACATTCCTCGCTCGCCATTCGTAGTGTGCGTATGATAGCTGATAAAACTCGCATAAACTAAAATACAACGTTAACTCTCTAAGAGAGAGAGAGTGCAGATTGTTTTATGGTATGTGAGGGAGAATTTCTCGCTCGCTTTTGTAAAGTTCATTATAGAATTTTGTTTTGTTTAGAATATAAGAATTTTATTTCAGTTACAAGTTTTATAGAGTTTTGTTTCAGTTCAATGTTATTCGATAGATACATCATTTGGAAGACCAGATAATCAAGTTACACGTACTAATTCCTAAAAGCAAAGATGTACATCCTTACGTTACTCCTGCCGCACTAATACGATTGAAAGTGGAAAACCCTTACGAATGTGCCCCCACTATCGTAACTTTGCTACGCCTATAGATGATACGTACATGTAAAATATGTGTGCGTTAGTGTGTGTAATATGCACGGTACATATAAACCTATAACTCAACCGATCTCTATATAGGAAACAAGAAAATATCTTAAGACACAAGGGCACAAGATCCGCAATGTCACTAGGGATGTTAATATCTGAAATGGTTTATTTTTCAGTGACCTTTTAATTCCTGATAACTACGTCCTTGTCTCACTTGATGTCGTCTAGTTATTTACGATTATCCCTCTAAACTTTTTGGTTGACATTTTCAAACAGAATTGAGAATTGACTATGAGCCAATATCACTGAGCCCAATACCACTCTACCACGGGGCAATTTCATTTTATTGTTTAACTTTATATTTAACAATAGTTATTTCGCATTTAATAATTTTTTTGCAAATATTTGACACACCTATGAGTACACCAATTAGCACCATTTTGGTGCCAATTGTGCTTGGTCAACGTTGTTGCCGCTTTAATCCAGTTTTTTAGGCAAGTACAGTAGGTGTTCAATGAATTAGAAACCTCTACGGAAGTGTTTTAAAACCTACTTTTCTTCCATATATCTTCCTAGATATTCCGATAAACATACTTTATTGTATAGCTCATAAATATCACTCTTTGTCGTAATAAGTCCGTTTCTTACCCTTCCTATGCAGGTAGAAACACGAAGTTCGCAGTTACTTCAGTTGCGGTTCCCGGACTTAAACTCCATAGAAAACTGTTGGGCTGTGTTAAAAACAAAAACTCGACAATATGATAATCTCAACGTAAATATATTGAACCGGAGAATAAAAGAAATTTGGTAAAATGATCAAAATATTCAAAATACAATTACCAACTGTATTAACAATATGGCACAACAAACCATAGAAGTACTGAAAACTAAAGGTGGAAGCACAAAATATTAATGTATTGCCACATTTGGTGGAAAAAGGGTTTCTAATTCATTGAAACCTACTGTACGTTCACGATATGATCTGCACTTTTCCAGAAGAACACATTCAATGTTTTTCATTCGAACATCCAATTTACAGTAAAAAAAATAGATGAATAAATTGTAGTGTTACCACAATTCGCCGTACATTAAAGAGTAACGGTTTGCATGCATGTAGCCCGTTCTTAAGCCAGAGCTGATGGGAAGGCACGTCGAAGGCAGAATTAGATTCTGTCGTGAAAATATCAATCGTGACTGGAGTTAGGTTATACCCATTGTCGAAAAAGTTTTCTTTTCAACACAGGGTAGTCTTCTTAAGGTTTGGTGTCTACGGAATACTAGATATCATGCCTGTCCATGTGCGTCAAAACTGCAGAAGTGGAAAGATATCCGGTGAATTTTGGGGATGGATATCTAAAGTCAATTCTGATGAATTAGTTAGAATTTCACTACCTCGTTTCACTTCGAATGCCTATATCCGCATTTGAGAAGAGGTCCTTATACAAACTATACGAAATATTTACCCTGAAGATGAAATGGAAGAAATAATAATTGTGTAAGATAATTCACCTATTTATAAAGCCAGGAGAGTTAATGAATGCTTCACGGACGTAAATGATGTTGTTGCACTAAAGCGATTGCCTGGGTCAGCATATCTAAATCCAGTTGAAAATATGTGGACGGCTACGGGCAGAATGCGGACATTGAATCAAGAATAAACTTGATTGATAAATTTGGAGAATATCGTCCTATATGCAAACACCGTGTGGGAAAATTTGAATAAACTGTCCAGCATATTTCTTAATAATAGTTACCCCAAACACATTTTTAACGGACTGATTTAAAATAGTTTTTTTTTTGTGATCCATCATCAGGGAGATGCAGTGAACACGTGTAGAAAAACACCTCACATTAATAATTTAATCAATCAAGTAGTACAAGTTTTTAAATCATATTTCTATATCAAAATACAACACTATTACAAATAGAAGGTTATAGATTAAAGTTAAGGATCCTACACTATTGCTATGCCAAATAAATTCAATTAATTCGATACCTTATACAGCTTGTTAAAGTTGTTATAAGTTCATGTTCACAAAGGCTTAAACAACGTGTACTTCAACATAAAAGTGACCATCACATTGGAAAGAGACTTTGTGCGTTAGTTAACCACGCACAAAGAACCAATTATGAATTTGTTTTTGATACTGTTGTGATCATTTCAGTGGTAGACAAATGGTACCATTTAATTCGAATTAAATATATTTTAATCATACACAATAAAAGCCACAAGAGAAGAGAACTGAAAACCATGTACTTTCAGCAAACAATTTTATACAAGACGTTATTAATTCTGCATGAAAAAAATTAAATTATTCGTTACTATTAGATCCTTTATGAAATGATGATAACCCCCTCGGGAAGGATTCTTTTATGCCTGGCTACTTTTCATCTCCGACGTTATTACAATGAATGTACGTAATACATAGGTTATTGATATACTCCTTCATGTAAGGAAGATTACTAGCCTCCAGTAAAGGTCGTACAAAGTGTCTTAGCGAAGAATTTCGTCCATTCATAAAACCCGGGTAACGATACTTCGCTGGATATTTTCTCTGCCGACAAAAGGTGATGTACGCTTTATAGTGTGCTACCTTCCGAATCCATTATATTAGCGGAGAAAATCTTTTCTAAAATCCTACCGCCTTCAAAATTAATAATAGAAAGTTAGGTAAGTTCTGTTAAGAGGAGAAGAACTGGCAAACAGAAGAAAAAGGAATTAGGTATTGTTTTCTTTATCTCCTGTGTGTATGCAGTGGACCTATATATATATATACATTTTATGCCAGTATGGTAAAGAAACTTCGTAAAACTTAAAATTGTGTATTTAAATTACACAAGTTTTATTATTAAGTAGGGAAAGGGAATTTTTAAATAACATATGAACGAGGAAAACGTTAAAGTTCTGACAAGGGGCTATTGTAGCGCACCAGAAACAACAGACCTTTTCTTACCTGGTCACGATAGTATGTGTATATATTCAATTTAACTTTAGTAATAAAGCTTTTACGTTTTCAATATATACGGTTATAAAAGCTTTGCGCAACGAATTTTTCCTCTTTCTCGGTTCCTCTTGCGGAGTCTTTTAATATTTAAATCAAAGCATCAAAAGTAAAGTGCGTTTATGTCGCCGTATGTATCCACGCTATCCTTTATAAATCTTGATTATGTTTATGTTTTATAACTGGCAATAAAAGATTTAATTATCTATGAATGTAAAGGAATAATTCTATTTCGGGTTATAAAAAACTTCACGCAATATAGTTTTATACAGCTTAAGTGGCAATAATAACATGAGCGCTAAATTAAATTAAGGAAATGAAACAATAAAGTATGCCTGTTGCAAGAAAAGGGAATATATACAGATTGACCGGGCAATTATCTAGGAATACGAAACGATCCAATGAGTACGAGTGAATAGAGCGTACATATGTGTGAATATTAAACAGACGAGTGCGGCGATAGAACGATCACTTGCGTTGTTGCTAGTCACGCGCTCAAGGGATCGCCGCACTCGTTTGTTTAATATTAACGCATATGTACGCTCTATTCACTCGTACTCATTGCATCGCTACCTATTCCTGGATAACTGGGCCGGGCTAATCTGTATAGTACAACTTCATCTTCCGCTAAACTTATGGAAAAAAGTTTGTGTTGTGTTTCTATTTCTTTATTATTAATAATTTAACTCCAATAAAGTAAAAGTTAAAACAAAATTTATGTATATGCACGTCTTATTTAAGAAAAGAAAAATATATACAACCACGAATATAAGGAACCAATCAGATTGTTTTGTGTGGTGTTACAAAGTGAATTTTAGAAAGATTATAGAATTAGAAATTTATACCTTATACTTAAGAATATTTCTTCACGGTCACCACATCATATTCTTCATTGATTCTTTAATACAGCAACAATAAATCAACTGTTAATGTTGTAGTAAATTGTTAAATAAATTATATGACATTTCGCAAACGAATTTGCTAGATGCTTGATTGAAACAGAAAAAGATATACAGGAGACGTATAAGCTAGTTCCAATACGTATTATGTCATGTTTGATAAATCATGGCAGGATCATTGACAAAATCTTTACTGGCAATAGAACCGATGAATGTGGTAAAATTTTATTCCACTATTATTAAATGTTAAGAAAAATATTTTAAATATATGTTACATAAAAATAGTAAGAATGCACAATAAAATACTCGTATGTATTAAGAATAATTTCTGAGAAATTCAGGCGATAACAAATTTGTAATAGAACGAGGCGTTGTAAAGACATCAACAATGCAAGAAACATGCGACAAATTTGTAATAGAACGAGCCGTTGTAAAGACATCAACAATGCAAGAAACATGCGACCACTGTAATTTGTAAAAGGTTTGATGTGTTGGTAAACAATACTAATTAGAAAACCCCTATCAACCATTATTGCAAAAACTTGCAAACAAGTTCTTCGCTAATTCACTTTGATCTAAAATTGCCTTATTAGATTGTATGCGTTACTCATAAATGATATTACTCAACTGCAGTTAAAAATACCACCGTTTGTGCTGATTTATAATGCGAATAGTATTTGACGTTGCAGCACATAGCAAATCTGTTTACCTATCATTTCATCTTTTTTTAATATTTCAAAGTATTAAAAACATTAACCTGGAACGTGTGTAGAACTAAAAGTTTATACATGTATACTTGTTGAATATGTCTATAAATACAAAAACGTTGCTGCACAAACTAGACAATTTTACGAGATTTATTTAAATTAAAAATATTTTGACAAACCTGATGCGACTTTATAGTTTTAATAATTTGCTGTGTTTGAATTATTCAATGGATGGTTCTTTATTTATTTATCTTTCTAAAAGTTACCTAACGACATGTACATTCCTAAAATACATAGATATTTAATTTCCTTACAAATTTTAGATATACTTCTAATGAAGGCTACCAATTATTAGATTATTGCAGAAAGTTAATAAATAAAATGAAAAGATATTATCCCCTCTTTTACTATACTAATTGGTGATTGTAGAGTTGATTGGGCGTCCCTCCTGCGACCTTACGGAGGGGGGAAAATCCACACGTAGGGTGTCGATAGACGCCTAAAGAATTGTTCTATACAAATGGCTAGGTTTTCCGGCGAACCGACCTTGACTTTTCGCGATGTTTTCAGATTAGTCGGAAATTCGCGTTTATTCCCGAACGGTCGACGCTACGCCAAAACTATCTATGTCCGAATATATTCTTCTCGGCGAGTACTTGGATATTTTCGGGAAATTTTTTTTTCCGATTAAAACTAAAATCTTCCTGCGTCGCGGCGGCGGCGTCCGATTTAGCGTCGCCTTGCAGGTCGTCTCCGGCGAATTGCCGGTGTGAACAATATCGATCCTCAAAATTTCAAAATTCCAACGCCCTTCTAAACGGCTTATTTTTTTGATTTTCCTCTGCCAAACTCGATTTTAGAAAATATATTATTTATATACGCGTATATAAAATACCCTTTCATACGAGCGACGGTGGCGTGACGTTTAGGTCTTCGGCTTCGAATCGGATGGTACTAGGTTCAAACCCCCTTCTACGACGTATCTGTTTTTTTTTTAATTTTGTTTATAGAGGAATATAGTTAAAATTTAGTTTTCATTTACGTAATTAATGTATAATTAAATAATTCATTATTTTTTTTACTTTAACCTACACATGCTCACAGAGGTAAGGGAGTCTTCTTTGATACCATCTTTTTATTTCCACAAATATATATTTACGAAAACAATAATGTACAAACAAGGAATGAAATAATAAATTATTACGACGATTACCAAAATTTTCAAAGTTTCAACGCCTTTCTAAACCGCTTATTATTTTTTGATAATTCTCATCGTTACTTATACTAACATCGTAATAAAGCCAATGGATTCTTATTTTGTTCAATATGTAACAAGTAGTACCTAATAATTAATAACATTTCTCCATGTCTGAAAGTAATTTAAAAATATGAAACAATTAAGAATAGTTTAATTATCTGTATGTCAGTGTATTATCGAGATTATACTAAGTATATATCTACATATTTTCGAAAGAGCCAAAAAGTCTTTTTAGAATACATTTTTTTTATTTCTCTCCAGCGCATCTTTAAGGGGGTCAATTTTTTTTTCTCCGCTCTCCAATGTGCAAGGGAAAATTGAATGTCAATATTTTAGGGAACGATTTTTTGGTCTATTTTAAAAACAAAACTTCATATGAACGTGTGACCTAAACGTCTGTCAAAGTAGGTAGCTGAAATTCCGTACGAACGCCACTGGTGGAATTTAAAAAGAAATGTGGAACAGTCAATAAAAACACGTATACCACATTTCATTAAAATATCTAAAGGAATTAATGAAAAACTATTTATTTTCGAAAAATTTATCACCCTGTATCTCAAAAGTTAAGACCTTTAGGTCATATGTTCATATGAATTCTAATATTCTCTTTGACAAAGTATATAAATTGTAGAAGGATGATTTAAATATTCATAGCTACAAACAGTGTCCGTAATTATTTCAATGCGAGATGTAATACTACGATTATGTTAAAAGTTAGATACAAATATCCCGTATAAATGACGATATCAACGTAAAATTCACTGAATACATTGTTTTGCTTTTCTTTATTTTAAAGCCATCATGAATGACAAACTCAGTAGCGTGCACACGAGCGCAGTATGATGAAAATATTTTGCTATTGATATTACGATAATATACAGTGTGTAAGGAGGTTGACAGTTTATTATGAAGTAGGCGTTAAAATAAATAGTTTTCCACAAAAACAAAAGCAATAACCGCACTTCACAAAATAACTTAACTCTATGTTAATAGATGGCGGCATATCTGACGTAGTACACATGATTGTGGAGCGGGTTAAGATTAGCGGAAATGCTGGTCGGTGGGCCGGAAGAGTTCGGTCTAAATTCGAATACTTGGGATGGGTCAACTTAGACCAAACTCGAAGAGTTTGGGTGGGGTCAACTAGTTTATTAACTATTACATGTGTCTACCATAAATAGCATAAGTATGAAATATTGTTTTCAGTTTTAAGGAAAACTGTTATTAGACATACACTCTTCTCTTATCTTCCATCGAACCGTACTATGTACTTCAGATTTGTATGAAACATGAATGCAAATAAATTTGAAATATATGCAAATATAGAAGGCTTTCACTCCTACTACTACAGGGTGGCCCATCGAAAACGAAACAGACGAATTGTTAAAATTGTAAAAATGCCGAAAGACAAAGTTGTTGTCTAGGGGGACACATGTACGTTATAAATTTAACCTCCTAACTTTATCCTCCTATAGGGGAGGCTACCCCTTCCCATATCATCATAGGGAACAGTGGTCAAGTGATGCCTCAATTTACAACGATACCATACTTGCTAGACTTCACTCAAACCTCGGACAATTCTTTTTTTGTAAAAAGATCCAGAAATAAAAGAAGTTTTTGCAGTTTGCGTTTATTTTGTGCTGTAGAAATGTAAAAAATACATGTGTCCCCCCAGACAACAACTTTAAAACCGTTTCAATGACAATTTTCGATGGGCCAAAATCTTTAAAAATTATAAAGAGGGGAGAAGGGTGTAAAGAAGACAAAATTGATTTGCTGGCAGCATATTTCAAAACAGATCAAAATTCTTGTACGCCTTCTGAGTGTTTTTCGGAAAAACAGCAACTATATAGGGCAATTTTTATAAGGATAGGAATTAGGAATTTAATGAACTTTAGGAGCTCGGAATAAAAACAAACTAGCTAGGACGTTTCCGATCTTGATATACGTCAAAATAATATTTTGCAAAATGTTACAAGTAATCCAAGCACATTATAGGTCATTGACTGACTCGAGAATTTAATTCCAAAATTGACTGTTTACAAGACCTTGAAAAAAATTTGAATGCCACTCATACAAACCCACAATTGTACAAAGTTTAATTCACAATAATTAAAGATGATGGTTTACCAATTGTGGAGTGTACAATAAAGATAATTATCCTCAGTGGTCTACTGAAAATTTTTAGTTCGATTTGGTTTTAATTTCTGATGTGGTTTGATTGGTATAAAATACTATTGAAATTTTGATCACTTAATAGGAATTGCCAATAACTTTTGTTTACATTCTGAACTTCGCCTTTGCTTTAGTATACGCTATTGCTAAAGGGTATAGTTTATCTTGCCTAATAGTATTCGTACAACAGCAAGAGCACACATATGTATGAGAACCTGATGGCTGTTATATTATCGTAAGAATGAGTTAGAAAATTTTATGTATTGAGTAATCCAAAAGCTGTTTCACCAAAACCTATTCTGCTAAAGTAACGATTTACTGTGTAGTTTCACTAAAAAGCGTTTGGGACCCTATTCTTTTCAGGATCAGAAAATCGTATATGTACCTTTTATAAATGACATGTCTTCTTTCATTCTATTTTAATCAGACAACATTCAAAATAAAAAAAGACTAGCTAGCACCTGATATATAGAATTAAATTTGTACTTATCTAATTATAATACAAGTAAATGTTATTGATCACACTTACAAATATATCAATACGTTTGCGTATGTATTTGTATATAGATATAAATATTGCTGCTTGCCTTTGGCGTGGCTGTCGGCCTTTAACACCGTTGAGCATGGCAACGTGCCGAGGCCAAAAGGGAGCAACAGTCGGGGATTAACCGACTTCAGTTCCCGCGCGTCACAAGAACAAAGGTTACTAGATGCCTTTTGTCCGCCGAATTGACCTGCGCGGCTTTTGTTTGACCGGTGATGTTCAATTATTAATAGAGTCCCGTACGGGGGTGGTAATTAGCGTGAAAAAGCCGCCGGCTGCCGTGTGTTCTGGCGTGTGCATGTGTGAGAGCGTGCGCAACCATTCTCCTCATTTCGTTATACGCACACATACATATATGCCACAACCTATTGCCCCTACAATGCCCGCGTTATTCTCGCGAGTTGGGGTTTCCGTGTGCACCCTCCACCGCACACGGTATATGTAACTTTTGTTAACGCCATGCAGTATTAATGGGATTCTAAGCCACGAACATTACCGGTCGCACTATATATACATGTATGTAGGTATATATCTATGCACTGACGAGTACGTTGATAGTACTGGGTACTCCGCGTTATCCACTATACAATGTGTACTTCACCGGAAAACGGCTTGAATGACAAATTAGCCATTAAATAATGTAGAGCGCGGAAAGAGCGAGAAAGAATAATCTCGCAGCATGCGAATTCGTTCATACAGCTACACGATCAACATAATAAGCTAATCAAGATAATAAGCCCCATTAACTTTTCTGTAGCATTAGATACGTAGTCCAATTCGTGCAAGTATCGCGTTTATTAGGATTTTCGCAAACTATTACAGCAATCTTGACTATTTACAACAGCAAAAATATATGAACTCATGCTTCACAGCATGAGAGAAAACGAAATCTTGGAAATTAAGAAGTTTCCGACAAGGACAATGTTCTTACTAGAAGACACTAGAATCTACCTCTCGAAAAGATTTTAGGTAATCTTCAAAAATGCTAAGGAAGAAGGAATCTGGAAATACCTAAATTAAAAATAATACAAAAAAATTAGGCACAGGAAATTGCTAGTCTATAGATAACTATAACAAGATGGAAATTTAAGCTCTTTCTTGTTTACAATATAGTATTTCAGCGAGGTTTCGGAAAATGTGATGCATTTCGATAATTTTAGTAAGGAAACGTTTCTCTCGATTTGGCTATCCTTGAGGCATCAAAAGTACATTTGAAAAAATATTAAAAGTATGGAATGAAGAATTACTAAACATGCAAGGAAACATAACAACAAGAATTACATTAGATAATAAAATAATCCAATAAGTGCGTAAACTTAAATGCCTTGATAGTGTGATTGATGTGAAGATATAAACAGCAGACTACAGGCAACAACTAAATTGTATTACTCTAAAAAATCTGTTGATCATGAAGTCATTAGCCAACAAAAATTAATGAAAAATGAAGTGGCTAACAATAATACGTGCCATAAGAAGAAAAAGTAATTCAATTCAATTTATGCTTGGTTTCTAGAATACGATAAGATAACTGTAGGATAACTTTGAAGTTATACTCTTGTTATACTACATAAGTATATTCATAGTGTAGTAGAGAAAGAAGGAATCTATTTTTGTTTGATAGTTTCTCGTTGACCATCACAACTACATTCACACCGTTTACAGTTGTCAAATGGTTTACATCAAATATGGAGATAATATAATTTGTAATATAGGCTAACAAAATACCTAAATGTTATATTGTCATTTGTCATCAAATAAAACATGTGCATTCATGTTGAATTTAGGTACATTTCTACTTATAGTTATGTAACACTGTGAAGCCGATAACCTTGATGTTTATCTGTTAAAATTACCTACTGTTTCAGAAACCAAATATTACTTATCTCTGCGGTACCTAACAGCTAACTTCGCTTAAATAGTTATCTGTTGTTCTAGAAACCGGGCATTAGTGATATACCAAAATTATACATTTAAATAGAAAACGAACTAAAGACTATGTGGTCGTCCACACATATATTAAAAATAGAGTTTAATATTTGTAGTGATTAAACATTGAGAAAACAACAAAAAATATTTCACGATTTGTGAAAGAATAGTATTTTGCTTATTTCAGCATTAAATTGGATGATATGGACAAACACTGGGTCCCACACAAAATTCTCTTTCCACAGAAGAATTATGGTAATGGTAACAAAATTCGGTTAGTTATTATTATAGAAAGGGGTTTAATCCAAAACATAAATAAGAGCAATTGTACTCAAGTAGTGCGTCTGCCAAGCGTCCTATGAATGCACTTAGTATACCAAGTTCTTTACGTGTCCGGATCCTCCAGAAAATGTTTTTGTGTATTCAGATACAATATCTAAACATCAAATTAACAATTATGTAGGTGAAGTGTATGATCCTTTCCATTCAGTCTGAGTTACGTGATTTAGTTGAGGAGTTAAACCTTCCTAAAGATTAGATCAAAGTCTTAGCTGGGTCAGAGCAAAACAGTTTTAGGTTCTAGTACATCATTTTCTTGGTTTCGGAGCAGAGAAAGAGAGTTTATATGGTATTTTGCTAAGGAAGATAAAATTGTATATTGCTGACATATTGATCCCAGGACATCGAAGTCTAAAACCAGTGGCAAATTTTTTATTCAAATCACAAACAGAGGGTCCAGGAATTAAACATATTGTGAAGAAATGCTTATTGTATCCGAAACAATGCTATATATGAAATTAGAGCTTGTGATACAATTTATCACGACACTATTAATGATGAATGATAATAATTTTGAGAATAAAATGGAATAAACCAAATGAGTGCTTAGATATCTTTCAAAGTAATTGTCACTAGCCTTTTTGGAAACAAGAACCTCAACTACAAATTTATAGTAGAAGAGGTGCTAAAAACTTTAAAATGTATTCTGAGTTTGAAAGTTCATTTTGTTCATTTACTTCTGCACTATTATCCTCAAACTTTAGCTGCATTAAATAAGGAACAAGGAGGATAAAATATAAACGAAATAGAAAAGCGTTATTAGGCAAAATACGATAGGAACAATCCCTGAAAAGATCACTGACGAAAAAGTGGACGTCTTTTAACCCAACAATTCACTCCAAAAGAAGGAGCGCCATATATCTGTAGCCGCATCTTTTGTCGGATTTTCAGAGGTATGTTTTCCAAAAGCATGGGTAAAACTTCTGCAATAAATACAACATGCATGGCATGTTTGTACCACATACGTAGCGGGAGATATTTCGAACGTTATCTGGTTTGCGATTGGCCAACTAGCCGTACGTATGTTAGTAGCCTTGAACTGCCAATTAGTATGCAGTTGTATCGTGCATAAATATTTCAAGGTCGGTGAGATCGCTTAAATCATGTAGTAAGTATTGAAAATAACGGACTTTAATTTGAGTGATATTTGAATCATTAGTTTCTTTGTTCTTTTTTGTTTTTTTCTTTGTTTTCTTTTGTATTAAGTTTACGATGAAAAGTTGTATGTAATAAGACAAGTATTGGTTAATTTTTGTTTTGTTTCCAATAGATATAAAGCAACGTCCAATGCACCACTGCCAACTTTTCAAGAATAAATTAGACAAAATTAATATCTGAAATTATTGTCATAATGATTGATTTAACCAAATGTTTAGCACATAATCGCTAATTAAAACATTAAATTGACTTTTACAAAGAAACTATAGGAGATAGCTATAGGGAACCTTAATAACATTTAAAAGAGAAATAAAATTAAAATCGAATAGCGGTATGAGATACAGGATGTTCAATTTAAAATAAGAGAGTTATTGAGCATTAATGGTACCCACAGTTAGAGGTAAGATTTTAAGCATCCTGCATAATTTTTAGAAAGCATCTTTAGTTTAGCATTAGATGTAATGGTTGTGCTAATGAAATAATACTACTTGAAACACGTAACTTAAATACGTACGTCAGGTATTCATTCTAAATAATATTGATCTACATTAAAAAAAAGTTAAATATCTCAGAAACTGTTGAACCTAGGTATAGGGTAAATAACAGTAACTTGCCTTTATTTAGTCTGCGTCATCGAAATATGGAATAATATACACGGTGTTCCATTTAAATTTTAATGACTTTGATGTGTAACTTTCTTTTGGGACAACCTGTATATTTCAAAATAATTTTAGAACGTGCTCCCAATGGACTTACACATACTCCAACAAAAAGATTTTAAATATTTGTTACCGTTTTTTGTATATCAACCGAGGCGTATTGGTGCCCTAGCCCATATACAGGGTGAGGCATTAGAAGTCAAAGATCAATATATCCCTTATTATTGAAGATATCAAAAAACTTTATGTACAAGAATCATAGACAGTCTTAAGCTACACATTTTAAAATTAATTTCATGTATACCGGGTGTTTCATATCGCTAGGGTGAACCAAACATACATTTTCTTAAATGGAACACACTATATATTATTTCAAATTTGGATTAAGCCCATCTTCCTGTTCTTTCAATATAAGGTTTCATTGAGTTATACGAGTATTTGAAGTTATGGTCAATTTTGTGTGAAAATCGTTGCGTATTTAATGTATTCCAACGAAACAGCTTGAAATTATTTTTTTACTGGAATAACTTTTTTATACTGTTACACTTTTATAACGAACCAATATTGAAAACTGTCTTACAGGGCGATTCAAAACACAAATGCATTATTTTCTAATTTGTTTTAAATGGAACACCCTGTATTTTATATTAAGAAAGGGAAGAATACTTGATATACTTTCATTTTCATTAACTATTCCCTATATCTAAAGTGGTTAGTTTCTGAGATATTTTAATAATTTTTAAAGAAATGTGAGCATTTTGGTAATAATTGGAATATAATACATTAGCCATGAAAAAGTGACATTAGAAAAGTCTGAATCATATTATTTATCAGTTAATCAACTAGTTTTATTTGTTAGTATAGTTTGTTACCTAGATTTTGCAAATTTAATTACTCTTTAAAATGAAGTTTTCTGTTGAGGAATTAACAGACATGATATGGGTACAGGATAATGCATGAAAAATTGTCTCTTGCTAAACGAATTTACCAAGAGAGATATCCTGCTCGACGACAACCTGAAACGATAACGCTGGAAAGGTTAATGGAGCTTTAATCAGGTTCTGTAAATTGAAAAAATGAAAGAGCGAAAACTGTTCTTCCCGAGGAAAAAGAATTCAATGTGGTTCTTGCAGTTACGGACAATCCACATATTAGTACCAGAGAAATATCGCGGCAACAAGATATTAGTCAAAAGGCTGTCCGAAGAATACTCTGTAAAAATAAATTTCATCCATATCGTATGCGATTGCATCAAGAGTTACTCGACGATGACTTGGCCCGTAGAGTTGCTTTTTGCGAATGGGCTCAACAACAAATCCGCAACCAAAGAGATTTCTTTAATTTTGTTCTTTTTGGAGATGAAGCTACATTTCATAAAAATGGAAATGTAAATCGCCATAATTTTCATTATTATGCGAAGTAATCCCTATTTTGTAGGAAAAGTCAAAATAGGTGGTCTTTGAATGTATGGGGTGGAATAATTGGCGACTACGTAATTGGACCACATTTTTTCAACGAGTGAATCAGGTTTATTTAGACTTCCTAGAAAACCATTTACCATTATTGCTGGAAAATGTTCCCATCAATATTCGTCAAAATATGTGGTATTTAATGACGGGGCTCCGGTACATCACACTAGACCGATTCATAATTATTTAAATACACATTTTCCTGCAAGGTGGATAGGAAGAGGAGGACCAACTACATGGCCAGCCCGATCCCCAGAGCTAACTAAAATTGACTTTTTCATGTGGGGTTATGTAAAAGACTTTGTGTATAAAACACCGGCAACTACGCAAGATGATATGAAGAATAGAATAAGACAAGCGTTCCATAGCATTAATCTAGAAATGTTAAGAAATGTAAGTCGATCATTCGAAAGACGGCTGCAATGTTGTATTGATGTTCTTGGAGGACATTTTGAGCATTTATTGTGAACCTTGTGGTATTTAAACTTTAGCTAAAATGGTAAAATATTAATTATCAGTATAAGGTTTTTATTTTGTAGTTAAATTTAATAAGATTATTTTAATTAATGATTTAGCATTTTTCTAATGTCACTTTTTCATGGCTAATGTATTATATTCCAATTATTGCCAAAATGCTCAAATTTTTTTAAAAATCATTAAATATCTCAGAAACTAAGCATTTTAGATATAGGGAATGGTTAATGAAAATGAAAGTATATCAACTATTCTTCCCTTTCTTAGTATAAAATACAGGATGTTCCATTAAAAAAAAATAGAAAATAATGCATTTGTGTTTTGAATGGCCCTGTACACAGTTTTCGTAATATTGGGAAAACGTCTCGTTATAAAAGTGTAACAGTATAAAAAAGTTATTCCAGTACAAAAATAATTTCAAACTGTTTCGCATGGAATACACAGGACGTTAAATACGCAACGATTTCAACACAAAATTGACCATAACTTCTGAAATCTCAATAACTCAATGAAACCTTATATTGGAAGAACGAGGAAGATGGGCTTAATCAAATTTGAAATAATATATAGTGTGTTCCATTTAAGAAAATGTATGTTTGGTTCACCCTAGCGATATGAAACACCCGGTATATATGAAATTAATTTTAAAATGTGTAGCTTAAGACTGTCTATGATTCTTGTACATAAAGTTTTTTGATATCTTCAATATTAAGGTATATATTGAGCTTTGACGCACTAATGCCTCACCCTGTATGTGTGCTGAAGTAGATTGATTATTTTTAGTAATATAATAATCATATGGAATATTATGATAATTGACATACCAAGCTCTATATTGTAATCGTATTGTTCTATTTTCAGTGTACGTATTTGAGACATGCTACACGGTGGGAAATGAACCAGAAATAAAGGAAATACGCTATAACTTTTATATTCGACCTTTGTCTTTCTTAACATCCTCCAAATCTACTTTTACCAATAATCCTCTTTAGTCATTGATATGGTTTTTATTATTGAGTAGATTAGTTTTATTATTATTTTTATATTGTTGTTTCGCAGAAACTTTATAAGGTTAGATATCAGTATATGGAATAAATAAACCAATATGTTCAATAATAAATACGTCTTAAACAGCTAGATTCCTGCTAACGCCTTGTATTTTGTTAAAGCAATCACTAATTGCAAATAAAGTACTCGTTTTAGTGTTTCTAAATCGTATTAATTACGCTTTGGTGTACAGAAAAAGGAACGAAGTCCATAAAATCGCTGAACCTGTACACAACTCCAATTCAAAGAGATAGACATCAGTGGGAATATATTGTCTTTGCGATGATGCAATAATGGGAACAGCTGACGTGTACGCGCCACTGAAATTTAATCAACAATCATAATGTGTGTATTCCGCATTAAACAAAGGTTAATCGCCGTGAAGCCATCAAATTATCCGAACGTTAGGACTTATCGATTTCCCAGTTAACTGATCCCGGTTGTTTTACTGCTGCTGTAACCAACTCTGCTACATTACGCGTAGATACCTGCTACAGTCAGGAATACGTGAGTTATACGTATATGATGTATTCGCTTAAATATGTATTAGCAAATGTTACATATACATATATATATAGGAGCGAGGTATATAATACGTAATACGATATAAATCGTACCAATGTGTAGCCAAACGGGGTCATGTCGTCGTTGCACGTCTAATCTAATATCGAAATTTCGGGACAACCGTCAACGGACAAATGAAATCCCAATTGGACGGTCGTTTATCCTTTTAGTCCTTGTAAAAGCTGCGCATCCGAGAATTAAGCGTTCTCTCCAATTAGGTTACGGCGTCGTGAAACCGTGTCTCGAAACAATCACAGCAAAAGCGTACTGTGTTGCGTGTACCGTGTGCAAATAAGTGGTCAGAATCAAAGCAAACAATCAGCGGATAATTGACAATCCGCTTAGGGCTAAAAATAAGTGTAACTGATAGGGAATACAGTTGGTTTATCTGATTAAACTACTAATCGAAAACAATTTACTCTGGAAATCTATAGGTCACTGTGTGACTTCAATCTTATAGCACATTGAAAAAATCATTAACTCAGAGGAGCGGTTATTTAGTAACTTTTGTATTATACAGAATTGCAGGCAAAAATGAACAGCTATTTTGACCGACATGGTGTAAAGATGCTTTCAGGACTATGTGCCAGAACTAACGGGTTAAAAAGTCTTTCTGACAAGACAAAAATATAATGAAAATACAAAACATACAGGAGCGGAGCTATCAAGTGAGCTACCTGCTGAATATTTTCTGTACTGTAGCAGTTTTTAGTTGTTACTGATCTCAGCAACATATAAAACTTCGACAACAGTTTCTTCGACTATCATGGTCGTGTCATAGTTGTTGTCAAACAATTATCAAAGCATGTTCACGGTCTACTAGATTCTACAAAAGCGTACATTTCCATCATGTTTACAAACAGTTCAATTGAAAAATTATTGCTTCCCTGCGTATGCTAGAAATTAGAGCTCATTTGGAACAGCTGGACGCACAATGGACCTTCAAACTGTTTTACTACAATACTACTTCCAAATATGAAGAAAAGGACTGTAAAGATGCTGGTGATCTGTGATAATTTTACTTCATATCTGTCAGTTTATGCAACAAATGAGTGCAAGAAAAATTGCATTGACTTTGTGCTTCTTTTTGGAAACACCACCCACCAACAACTACTAGATGTGGCATATTTTAAGTCGTTAAACAGTGCTTGAGTAAAACTTTAATGACCAACTCAAAGATCAATTTCCGGCATTATTAAAAGAAGACGTTAGATAAAATTGGCGTAAAAGAAAGTCGAAATTTGATATCAAGGTTTGCTGTAGGCTGACGTCCGTGATATACAATCCAACGGAGTCAAACAGTTTTATTCTAATACTAAGAGAAACAAGATTTCCATTTAACAAACACTAAAAAGAGGAACCTTCAAATAAAGCCTGGTCATAGTGTTGTTCTAGATTATGACGAAAACAAATAATTGCAAAAAGAAGAGAATGAAAGGTTAAATGATGAAAATGAGATAACAGCAATAGAACGCGATGAAAATGAAGTGAATAAGAGCCTGAAAGTTGTAAGCCAAGCATTAGAGCACGCAGAGATGTCCAAGAATGGTGATAAAGAATCTGAAGGCAAACCTGAGGATCACAGAAGAATTTTGCGAAGATGAGGCATCAATAAAGTTTGGAAGCTTCGCTCTTATTATTTAGTATGGTTGTGATGGTTTCTGGCTAACTATAGAAAAAAGAACACCTTTTTGGTATTTTTATGTTTTTTAACTTTAATAAAGATAAATTTCTATAATAATGTAAAATAAATTCTATGATAAAGACGAATGCTACGGCGAATTTTAAGAAAATGTATCTAAACTTACCTGAAAGTGGAGGGTGAGCTTGGTCAAAAAAAACGGGGATACCATTTTTTTCCGGAAACAAAAATGCAGCAAATTATAATGTTTGACGATAGTAGAGATAAATATGGCGACACCAATACACTTGTGGACTGAAAATGCGGTATCAAGAACAATGCAACATTTCTAATTATTGTGATTTCTAAGGATACTTTATATCCTCACGAAAATTACAACTAACTTGACGATTTACATTTTATTAGAACAAAAGTTTTCTCTAAAAATGATACACTTTATTTAATCAAAAAACCCAAAAGTTGAATTTTGTTAAGCAATGTAATAAAAGGCAGACATTCTGCAAAAAATGGTCGATGATCTTAATAGAATAATTTTAAATACATGCATACCTTCATTAAGAAACCAGTGGTGCAATTTTCCAACATTCAACAACAGCATAATCTTGAATCGCTCAGTTCGAACGCATACACGAGTAATGAAAATATAAGCGCAGTGCTTGCAGTATGAAGTGGGTGAAGTACATCCAATTAATTAATTAGAGAAAGATCTATCCGAACATTGTCGATACTGATATACTTGTATAGCATTTCAGGGCAAACAGCTAGATGGATGATATACAAGTTAAAAGTAAACAAATCTTCTAGAGGTCTTGAAAATAATTTTAAAATACGAGAAAACGAAAGAAAATTTAAAATATCTCTTCAGTGTACGCTGTTGCTATACGCATTAGATTTAAAATAAATCCTAAAACATATCCTTCCAATTTCAAAATAGTGCTTAAATAAAAGTTACAACACCGGTAAATCAAGTATATATAGCAGTAAACTTTATATAAAGTTAACTACCTGAGAAGCTGTGCCATACACCGGAAAAGGATAAACCGAACTTAAGTAAATAAACTGGACATGGATTTATTAGGAAACTAGTACAGGATTCGAAACTCTGGTTGATTCAAAGCGCTAGGAAACTACCTGAGCGTTCCCGAAGTATATATTGCTTTCGGGCGATTCTCTAAGATGTAATTTTCCATGAACGGAAAGTTATTATTATTAATTATCGAGGTAAAAAGATCCTTGACTTCATTGCGCAATATCCTTTAGGCGATTTTAAGAAAGAAATGCATTATTCCATACACCGTTGTGGAATACGACTTTATTAACATTTTCATTAAAACAACATTAACTTGTATCTTGCTAATTCAAAAAGAAAGAATTGAAAATTATGAAAGATAGACTCGTTTTATTTTAATACTCCATTTTCTAGCATAATAAAAATAAAAGTTGGAACCGAAATCTTGTTGACAGCATTTCCAGGTCAATACTGTTAAGTAAACAAAATGTCACACGCAAATTCAGACTACCAAACATTACCTATAATATTCTCCATCCATAAAAGATTGATTTCATTACACTACGTTAACGCTATCATCATAAATAATAAACTAGATTGAAATGTGTGTTCCATTTTGGTTCGTCAAACTACATACATTTGCGTCACAACCACTCATAATAGTGGTGTTTACTAGAATACATTATAGATTTATATTATACATTCGAGAAATAACTCTATACAAATATAGTATTGACTACATATAAGACGTAGATTTATTGATAATAAAATGTGATGACGTGAAAGATAATTATAAATTAATTGGAAAATGCAGTCAAAATTCTCCAATATGTGGCTATTCTATACTTAACCTCCAACCTATGAGATCGGTCGATACATTTAATCACTCTCCGAAACAGCACTTAAAGGTGAGATCCTCCCTTAGCTCTTAATTGTTTTAAGGTTTCACTGTCTTCATTCTTCTTCATTCCGGTTAGCTAAACCCGTCACATTAGTACATTATTTAGGTGTAATGTAAAAATGTTCTGCTGCACTTACTTCCTACTTTCCGGACGAGAGTCCGTAAACCGAATAACTCGAACGGATAGTTAAAGCGGTATAAAAAGCAATTAGAAGAATGTAAAACATTCGAGAAAGCATTACTAACAAAGAAAATTTACGGTGAACGCCGTCTAAGCAACATCGCTCTTAATTTTATTTGACGGTGGAAGTGTTAAAAATCTTGCAACCGCAGTTGCTGCACAAGCTGTAAGGCGGACGTTGAAAAATAAAAGGCGACGACAATGAAAAAGTGCGGGAGTAGAACGCTAGAAACAGCAACAATACCTTGCACAACCGCATTTAATCAGACGAAATAATAAAAGTGAACGCGTACTACTACTGCCAAGCTACAAAAGAAAGCGCCTGTAACAAAGACGTCCATATAGCGGAAAGGACTGTTGAGAAAGCAGCGGTATATTTACAGAAGTGCTCATGAAAAATTTCTGTAATTTTCGTTAATTTCAAAGTAAAAAAGTTATTAACAATAATTGTTTACATTATGCTTGAATATAATCGATTAAGATAACTGCAAATACTATCCCCAAAAAAAACAGTCGCCATCACTTTTCTAGCCTAGAAAACAGTTTTTGCTTTTTTCGGGGCCGATTCCCCCTTCGCAGTCTACTGTTTGGACTGTATTTTTGTTTTGGGCGTATGTATAATGATGTAGCTAAGTTTCATCCACAGTAATTAATCGCCGCAAACACTCTGATTTATTGCGCAAAAACTGCGCCAACACAGTGTTGGAACTGTTCATTCGAACACGTTTTTGGTCTAATTTGAGCATGACTAAATTTTCATTCAATATGTGACAAACAAGTTTTTTGGACAAGTTCCTACCCTCTGCTATCTCTCTCACTTTAATTGGGCGGTTGTTTATCACTCTTTGGTAAACTTTAGCGATGTTATCGTCACCGGTTATAGTATTTCCTGATTCCTGTCGCCCAATTTTTCGTATTCATTTTACCACTCGGCTATAGTACAAATATTTAATTGGGCGGTCTCCCAAACTTTACGGTCACACCTTTAAATTCGATTGTTTTATCTAAAAATTTCACCGGTTATAGTATTTGATAGTTATGTCGATCTTTTATTTTTATCTTATTTCGTAGAATTAGAGTTTATGTCTAATTATTATATTATATTACCATCTTGTATTTACTTAATCCTTTTTTTTGTTTGTTGACATGTTATATACACATGTACTGTGTTAATTAACAAATACATATTATTTGGACGTCTCGGCTTGGTCTCCCAAGCTTGTACGGTCACCTTTAAATTCTGCTGCCCAAAATTTCACTGTGGTAAGTGATAGTGTAGAGTCCCCATATACAGCGTCCGAGTTATTACCTTTCAAAAACAATTATTTAATGACGGCTCGATATTCGATTTTGTCTATTTTCACAAAAACACTTACATCGACTCATTCAAATAATTGCCAAAGAACACCTGCGCGTGCAAATTGGCCGAAATTTTGGTTCAATAGATGTGCAACCACATTGCCCAGCTTTTATTGAAAAGAGTTGCCATCTTCACGTTGGGCTCGGAAATATTTTAGACCACCCTCTTATACAGAAATTTTAAAGGTTCAACTGTATTTAAACAAATTATTATATTGTAGACAACGTTTGCCAACGTGAAATTGGTAAACCAAAATTATTTCAATAGTCATCTCGGTGAAAACAACTTTTCCAAATATATTTTGTCGGGTGGAAAATTGAGGCAAAATGTTACTTTTAACTATCTTTCAAATTTGGCCCAATACTTAGTTGGCCAATTTCACGCACTTTGTTTTCAACTACAAAAAAAGAGCAGTAGGCTAAAATATATGTCAACTATAGACCGGAAAAATGCGACAGAGTTCTGTGTAGCCGCCGCAGTAAGCAAGAATGGAATGAGTGTATCGAGAATAACAACACTTGCAACATAACGACCCAAAAATATGTACAAGTTATCGAAGGATTCTTCAGAACAACAAGAATTTGTTAGTGTGTTAGTAGACATGGTTTAGTAGCTACAGATACCAAATCTTAACTCAATTGTCAGGAAAACAAAATATTGGGGATATCCAGCCAAAAAAATCTAATTTGCTCTTTATTTGCTTTACTCAAGCTTTCGAATTTATTTCTTCATCAGTTATCACAAGCAGGCAAACGTACAAGAGTTATTATCTGACCAATGGCAGACAAGTTATATATTGAACCAATAATATTTAATATACGAGGGAGCGTTTTTATATTCGCGGAATGAGCGGGTTGTAGGGGGGTGATTAGGCGCATTGGAGGCGTGGCCTGGGCAGCGACTCATAATTAGTATAAATACGAAGTTTCATTGTTATTAGACAGTTAGTCTTTGAGCTATCGTCAACCAAGTAACATAATCAGGAGTGAAAAGTGAAATATGGAAATAATCGAATATCGTGCCGTTATAAAGTTCCTTACCACGCAAGAAAATCAGTCGCGACCATAATGAATGAGATGTCATTGGTTTACGGCGACTCTTGTCCAGGAAAAACCATGGTGTACAAGTGGCATAGTTTATTTAAACAAGGAAGGGAATCCCTTGAAGACGACCCGAGCTGGGAAACTCATGGCAACGGTATTTTGGGACTCGGAAGGATTATTGTTGATTGATTATAAAGATAAAGGTGTTTCTATAACCGGAGAATATTACGCTTCAATATTAGAGCGACTAAAAGAAGCCATTAAAGAGAAAAGACGGGGAAAATTGACGAAAGGTGTGCTGGTTTTGCACGACAACGCGCCCGTCCACAAGAGCCGCGTTGCGTTAGCTGCCCTGCATAAGGTGGGCTTCGAAATTGTGAATCACCCACCCTACAGCCCAGACCTGGCCCCGAGTGATTATTACCTGTTTCCGAAAATGGAAAAAGAGCTGCGGGGTAAAAAAATTTCTGCCGATGATGAAGTCAAGGAGACAGTTTCGGCGTATTTTGCAGATAAAGAGAAATCATTTTTTTATGAGGGTATAAATAAATTAATTGAAAGATGTGAAAAATGTATCCGTCTTGCAGGTGAATATATTGAAAAAGAAAAATAATATGGTTTTTTTATTTCCACCCCTTATCCCCCATTCCGCGAATATAAAAACGCTCCCTCGTATCGTTAGGATAAAGCTGTCGTGGATTTTTATAGAAAATTTTATACCTTATAAGAAAGGTCTTGCATTTTTTTTTGATATCTTGTACACACCGTTACAGGTATATTTACGAAAAAAGAGAATATCTAGAAAATTAAGCTAATCCTCTTTTTTTTGCAAACTAAGGCTTAACGGTACAAATAGATCAAACTAAGTGTCAAAGATCCTTTTTAGACAGTATGAAGTTCTTTACGCAAGTCCCAACGAACTCTGTTCCAACTGTTATAGTTTTCTGGTAGTACTAATTAGAATGGCGTGACAAAGGTTAATTTAAACTGAACATCGATCATAGGTCTGTGGTTTAGACTGTCTCTCTCTAATCTCAAAAAATCTGTTATTGTTAAACGCTGATTTCTAAGGAATAGATTCTTATACCACCTGAACTTCTCGTGACAAACAATGTCACTCACTTCTCTATAATGCGAAAATATGCACCTAACAAATAACCATTGATACAGCGTGAAGTTGGCTAACATATCCTTTCTGCGCCCACCAGATGAAAAGAAGTCACACCAGAAACTTACTTCAATTATTCATTATTGAATAAAGCAGTAAATGCATTACCTTAAAATTATTACATTTAAAATTCACTTGTACTTAGGGTACGTATTTTACCAGAATTTTCTTTTTTTTTAGGCTTTAGCGGGACTATTCATCACGGTTGCAACGACTCCACTTTTGAGTGTGGAGAGTATGGAAACAAATTTACTACCAAAATAATCCCGTGAAGTATCATCCGGTATGATCTAGTCGGTGGAATTTCATCATGAGTTAGTTGCATTATACGCACATATGTATAATTAATTGACATTGAATCGTACCTGCGATTTTAAGAGGTATACACTGTTCTGATAGGAACAGCAGAAAAATTCTATTGCAATAAAAGAGATATATTTTCGCGATCAAATTATGTAATGTGAAAAAAGCTCCAAGCTTGGAAAGGTTGTGCTACGCTGCAGATTTACATAAGTGTATACTACATGACAGTAAAACGCACAAAAACTAAATAATTCTGTTTCTAGCTTTTACGTGGAAACAGTATTAGTAATTACAAATTTTACTAATAATTACTTGCAGTTAGGGCTGTCAGAGGGACGAGACGCAAACAGTGTAATATCTGCGTTATTTAGTGCGGCCGAAATACAGAATATTTTTTTACACTTCAGAATTCGCCTTGCCGCCACCATTGTTTAGAAGTACCCTGTTGAACTACATCAGATTTATTTTTTTTAACAGTTAATACCCAGTGCTGAGCTAACGTTCCCTGCTTATACGCAAAATAAAAATCCATTCGTGTAGAAAGAAAAACAGTAATGAAAAAATAATTTAAAGCTACCGTTTCTACCGGCAGTTGCATTACGCGAACCTACATAAGAAAAAAAATTACCTACTCGTATAATATATACCTTGTATCAACTTGTGTTCCTTTGCAACGTAAATAAAGATCGTTCTGTGTTACACGGTTTTTGAAAAACATTGCCCGAGATAATTTGTCGTTTTAGGCGGACCACGCACAGCAACGATGTTTGTTTAAAAGCGGGTGCTACCTATACAGCTCTTCAACATCGCCCGTAATACATACATATAAGGTTAACCTTATTAATTATTAAATAAGAATCCGCTTCGGTCTCGTAAATGCGTCATATTGTTTGCCCTCTTGTACACACTTACACAGACATGCACATGGAACATTCACAGACTATCCCACTTCTACGTCAACATAATTCTCGTCATTATTTTTATATAAACCTGGAAGCGATGAAAATTGTTAATTAGCCTATGTTGCTGGATATAGTATTATTATGTATTGTGGGTATTAGACTGAAATCGCACGGGATAAGAATGAGGAAAGGGAAGACTCCTCGTTGAACAATAGTGGGAAGAGATGGTGGAACCATGGCTTTCGGGGTACGACGTCCAACGGTTCGTTTAGTCAAAGGAAATAAGAAAAGCCGGAGATTTGCCCCGTTCAATTATTTAAAACTCTAATAATGCCGGTATGAATAATAAGTCACGCGTATATGGACGAGAGAGACCAAGAGAGGAAAAGAGAGAGAGAGGGAGAAGGAGGTGGGCAATACATAATAAATGTCGGGTGGAGTGTTTAATTATTTGGCAAGCCCCGGTACCGTGGAGGTTCAACGGAGCGAAGTTAGCTCTCGCGCTCCGGTTCCGGAGGCAACTGCGCGATAACCGGAGTCCGGAATATATATACAGGATGTATTACGGAAAGCGGTCATAAATAATCTGTGCACGTGTTCGCGGTTATAGTAAATTTGACGGAAACGTCGAACTCAGTTTGTAATAGGATCTAATTTTTTGTATAGTTAATGAGACTCAATATCATATATGAAAGTTTGAAGCGAAATTCTGGTATCTACGTAATCGCGTACGAGAACGATCCGGGTATATGGACAAAAAAATCCGTGGATTTTTTAGCTAGTTATTGCAAAATTTATTACAATTTTTATTGCCCTTTTTTTAAAATTAATTTCTGATCAAATCTATGTAGATATACCGACCTTTCCAACGTATTATTTATATGTATTACATTAAGTCAGGATGCATTGTTGTAACAGATAAAGCTAATTCAGTTTTGTAATAATAGAATCATTCACATCCACGCTATTCGTTGTGTTGTTTCTAAGCAGATACTTGAGCTTTATTCTGAAACAAAATTAAGCGGTTTGGTTGAGTTTTAAAGATCCTATAATGAGTTGAAGGTATAGTTTCGTAATTCGAGAAATGTAATCATATAAATGTCATATAGCTTTAACCTAAAGAACTATAATAGACTGCCGGTTGCCTGTTTGGCCAGCCTGCTTGCGTGGAAAATGAACTATTTAAATTTTTCATGAATTCGAACAAATTTATTCGATAGCGTATATAAACCTATGTAAAACCGTGAGGAAAACGAAACTTTCTAAAAACGACGCGACGTGATGATTGGCCTTAAACTGTATTGATTCATTAGAACAAGTTTTTGCTTTTAGTATGGTGGAATTTTAAAGGTATTGTATTTTAAATTGCTACTGCGATACCGGATAATAAATGTTAAAGTTGGTGCTGACGCTCGGGTAGTTAGGAGCTATTCCATCATCCGAGAACTATCTATATAGAATTCTTTAATTGCAAGAGAATGTCTGCACAAAATTGTTTGACCGTTAAAAATTATTCGAGGTCCGATTGTGGTATAGCGTTCCATTCAGATGAAGTAGTAAATAAGCTCCTCGCTTAGCAGTTTTTTTTTTACTAAAGTGGCAAGTCATTTATTCATGGTAGTGATTGGTACCCGTCACAAAATCTTGTCGTCTACATTTCGCACTATTTACAAAAGATAGTATTCTCTAAGACTTATTATATTGATTAGTAAAGGCTTTTGATTTTGAGTAATCTGAAAACAAAATTAAGATAATCGATTCGTACCAACAAATCATCTATATCGTGAGCCGATGCAGACTTACATTAATAACCCACGCGAAAATTCCACGGATCTGATGATTCAAAGTCTATTCCAGCAGTTTAGAAAGAATTGGAATTGGGTCTCAGGACAACATAATCGATGAGTGTTGACAATTTAAGTAGAGGAAAAACGATGCTGTTTCTCTTTCTAGCAATCCGGAGCACTAATCCAACGTCGTCAACAGAATATAATGTAAAAAAAAAATAAAATTTATTGTGTGAGATCTACATTGACACTTGACATGAAATAATAAAAGTGGTTACAGATAACATGCATAACCTAGATGTGAGTAAGTATATTGATTTATTTTTGCTACAAGCATCCTGCAGAGTCTCATTATAAACCGAACATTGTCCGTCGTCCATCGTTAGGTAGCCAGCTGTTTAATACCACGAGAATCACACATATTATCAGGAGATTAATATTAAAACCCCGAGCGACAACCACCTCATATGCACCCATCATCATCCTAGACAGATGAATATATTACCATCCAGTAAAGAAGGACTTTATATTATCCCAGCTGTTATGCTAGTGGTATTGATGGAAAGAATGTAATATTATTGTTAAGATAAATGCCCACTTCAAGCGACAATTTTATTAATTAAGTCAAATGTATACAACTCCATACAAAAGAAAGTAACACATTTGGACATAGAAACCTGTAAATGTGTATATTCCTTCACTGACATCTGGAAAGCTGATTTCAAATCGTTTGGAAACCTTACTAACCCATGATTAACTTCCAAATACTCTACCAAGTAGTGTTGTTTTCATAAATTTTTGCAGTGACTACTCTGTTACCGACTTTCAGAAATTGGTGTCGACCGAAAAAGCTTTAAAAATTGTAAACATATCAAGAAAGACAACAGCGATTGATGGTGTAACCGCCACATATGTCTGTGATACAGTGTTTCTTATGAATTATCATATAGATTTGTAGTAGAGGAATACACTAACATTTCGATCCCTAAGCCACAATGTTTAGGGACACGAACTATCGGAAACAAAGCACTGCAATTTTCTGCTACGGTCAAATAGCCATAATCACGCTGAGTTCTAACACTGTCAGCTCAGAATTAATCTGGGAGTGTTGGGAGAGTTGGGAAATTAAACAGCCTAGGCCAAGGAAATAGAGTCGCACTATGCTGGGTGCCAGGACACATCGGAATCAGTGCTAACCTACTAGCAAGGAAGGCCGCCACATCGTTTGTGTAACCGGAGCCATTTTGCGATATAAGAATGAACACGTATAAAAAGGAATTCCAAGATAAAGAGGGGAGGCTCAGAGAATCTCTTTGGGAGAATCTTTGAGACACTCCAAGATATTCCTTGGAAATTTCAACAAGCATAGAGCAAACACCTTGTTACAACTAAGTAGAAATAGATTGCACACCCTCACAGATTTTCTTAGAGGCCAACAGAATAGCGATTGCAGGTTCTGCGGGGAGGAGAACGAAAATCCGATCATCTGATTTAACTGTACTGCTATCACGAAATTCCGTGCCAACCATTTAGGCAAAAACGTTATAGACAAAGAAGATATGCCTTCTTTGAAACCATCACAGCTATTGCTGTTTATTCTGTTCTGTTCTGATGAAAGACTAGATGGGAAGCTTTAACAGCGGGTAAACCCCAGCAGCTTGCAGCTCATGCAAGGGGGTACAACAGATCAATTAAACCTTAAAGCCACGATTACTCTTCAAGTTACTTATAGTACAGAAGGGGATACGTGGATAATGACCTTGACTGCTTGAAAAGCAATAGAGGTTTGTTTTGTAAAAGATGTACAGTCTACACCACTTCTAAGCTTTATTGCTTGTCAAGACTAGTAGTGCAGCTCTTGCTGTGTAAAATGTTTCCATGGCTTTGCTAATTATGTTCAAGCAACATTAGTTGCTACTGAGGCTAGATGATTAGATAGCTACTGAGAAGAGTTAAAACCCGGATTACAAGTATTCCACTCCCCAGGACCAGCTATTGTTTTCCTTGCGGCATCGAACTGTTTGGAAGAATAAATAATATCTTATTAAAAAATGTGTAAAACACGAATAAATATATATAAGTTTAAGTTGAATTTTTATTATTATTTTGTTGTTATTAATTCTCTAAATTTGTTATACAGCACCATTTTGTACGTAAAAGCGATCTATTTTAGACAAATAATAATAGGAGAAGTTAATCTAGTTTTAGAAATATTCGCTCAAACTTTGAAAGGGGATGCGGCCCGAAGTTGAGTGAGTATGCCGGTAAATGAAAGTGTATAGTTTTTATACCGAAATACATTTTTAGTCTATGAAATTTCATTGAAATGGACAATGCCAGTTGTTATTGTTATTAATGCATTTTATTAATTTTATAGCTTTGTTATATATCATTAGGTACTACTTTTTGTGAAGTTGAACTGTTCGTTTAATTGCACAATAAACCTGTACATATTTACGAGAGTATTAAACATTCTAATACTTATTTTTAGTCTTGAAAATGTCTACATCTTACTCAATGAGCAATTATTAACTTTAAATTGGCTTTGTCGTCGATAAACTATGAAATTCGACCACTCAATCTTATTTTTCTATAGGCTTACTCCGAATATACTAATGGGGGACGCAAAGTAGAGCTAAGTGGTTTAAGGGAAGGAAGTTTTTCGGGTTCCGAGACTGTTCTATCGAGGCTGGGGATCTTCAACGAAGCGAGTAAGTAACAACGACGGAAGTATGTTAATTTAGTTATGAATTCTCGGGTAACCAGACTTCCTGAGGAACGGCTTCCACTACGCGTAGATAAAATGTCTAACATACCAGAGTACGGTTGCCTTAACGTTTTACCTTCTTTCGTATATACGAGGTTGCTTCGGTTATACGATGTGTATGTAAAACAGGTAGATAGAGGAGTTATACGTAGTACATTCTTGAGGTTCGAACAAAAACTTTAGATTTTGATTTATTGCCGACAAGGCGAACACACTTCTATTGGAAATTCCTGCATTATGTAGGTACCATCGCGTATCCTTCTCAAGGAGGAAGAAATAAAAAGATATAAAATCCGAAGATTCTTCAAAAAATATATCTGCATGTACGCTCTTGTACGGCTACAGTTTTAATAAAAAAACGTAGTATGCCTAAGATAAAAGTAGGCATTGAAACAGTGTATATTTTGCTGACACGAAATTTGAACTCCATGTTACAGAAGTTAATTAATTAACATACACAATATACCTTTCAAATTAATTATTTCGATATGGTAATCATGATGTTACTGTGGGATAGAACTGGATGAAACCGGCAATATTTTCAACAGGAAATCGGCTCCAACGGAACTATTGAGATGTGTAAATGCCGAACAAAATTGTTTGTTCAAGTTGTTGGACTCGATAGAAATATCAGTACGATATTATAAGAAAACTACCTATTATATACAAAATATAATATAAATGTATTCATATCAGTTTTACATGCAATAAATGTTTTACAAGAATGCCTCGAAGTTGACTATGTGCCTGCAATAATTAATATTTATCTAAATTTGAGGTCATATTTAGATGAGAGCAAAATTTAAATTAAACGTTATTCATTTTCGTTATTTATTTAGTATATGTTTTCTTGTTGTTTAATGCACATAAAAAATAAATATTTCGCAGTTTTTTCTTATATTTTTTTTATACATTTTTATTAAACAGATTCTTTGCCTAAACACTTTTGAGCGGTAATGTATATTTGTATTAGTTAGAAATAATAAATTATAACGTTTCTAATATGTTTCCCTATTCTTTTTCGGCCGAGTTCTCAATCAGGTACTAAAAGGGATATAGTAATATCGGAAGAGCTTCGAATGCGAATCTCCTAAAATAAGTCTGGTAACTGAGTTCTAAGCAAGCTCGGAATTAATCTGGGCAAGCGTGCCTTGGAATAATTAAACAGCCTAGGCCAAGGAAATAATAGTCGCACTATGCTGGGTGCACAATTGACACATCGGAATCAATATGTTTAACCTATAGCAAGGAAGGCAGCATTTCCACATCGTTTGTGTAGTGTTTTCAGCCCTTTTTGCGATATAAGAATAAATGTAAAAACAGGAATTCCAAGATAGCTGGCTAGCATATCCGTACACTGTAAAAAGAATCTCTTGGAAAATTTATCTGGCCACGAGTGTACGTACTTCATTCAGAGAATCAAATTTTGCTACAAGCACTAGACAACTATCCAAATATTTCTTGGAAATTGCACGTTAAAATAAATCCATTATATAAAAAATATAGATAGAACTCAAGTTAAATAGGTTGCAATTCGCTCACAGATCTTTCTTAGATGGTTTATAACTGTAAGAATTTGGTGATTGATAAAGGTCTTCTAATCCAAGAAAAAGACTTGGAGGAGAACGAGAAATCCGAGCTAAGATGATGTCATAAAACATCACTGATTTAATTCACGAAAGGTTCTGACGATAGGTCAATCCATCTCGGCTGAAGATAAACGGACATAATTTGATCAGACAAAGAAGATATGCCACAAATGTCTTAAAACAAATACTATCTACATAATCTATTGCAATAATTTATTATTTGTTCTGTTCTGATGAAAGACTCAATAAGGGAACGTCAACTTACTAAACAATTATCTTTCCTGGTAAACCTGTCGATTGCATTTAAATAGCTCGTTTAAATCAGGGGCACAACAAATCAATTAAACCTTAAATTTAGAAAACTTTTCGGTATAATCCATAGTCTTGAACACAGTTAAACGGGAATTTCGACTTTTTAACTGAAGGGGATGAAAATATGGTGATAATGTGAAGGTTTACAGTTTGGATAATGATTATCAAACATTGAGTCTACTTGAAAAGTTATTCTGATTTCTAACAGAGGATAAAGTAAAGCACTTTTGTATGTTTTTATTTGTAAATACATAATTGGTTTAAACAACTACACAGAAAGATTTGCTTTATAAAGTAATGAATCAACGACTTGTCAGTGGGTGCTAACTAACTTACTCTCAACTCTATGATTAGATTGTCAAGACAAAAAGTGCGGTGTTACGGATTGCTGTCCTTGCTTAACGCCCAAGGACCAGCTATTTGTATTCTTATTCCGGCATACTAAACAAATGTTTGGAAAATAAAAAATATTAAAAGCTGTGCGTATGCAAGGAGTTAAAAGTCCCGAAAGTAATTATCAAGTTTAGTATCAACTCGCTGTTCATTTGTGGGAACGTATTTTAAAATTACCAGTATTGTTCTGCAATTTTCTCTAATGAAATGATATTTTTGTCAACATGTTTGGCATCGAACTTTTTGGAAGAATAAATAATATTTCATAAATCACTATTGGTTAAAACACGAATCTTTATTTTTATAAATTCACATAAGTTGAATTTTTATTATTATTTTGTTATGAACCGTATTCTTTAAATTTGTTATACAGGAAAAACCATTTACCGATTTACGGTCGTCAAAAAGCGATCTACTTGAAATTTAAGCCGAGACAAATAATTTTAGGTAGTTAAAGTGTTCATTTTTGGCAAAAATAATCGCTCAAACTTTGAAAGGGGATGCTGGGCCGAAGTTATCAAGAGATACATTAAAGTGTACTAGTTTTTGACCGAAATACATTGTTAGTTATGAAATTTTTGAAATAGACTTTGTTCAATTTTAATTCATTTTCGATTAATTTTATAGCTTTGTTACAATCATTAGGTACATTTGTTGTGAAGTTGAACTGTTCGTTTAATTGCACAATAAACCTGTACATATTTACGAGTGTATTAAACATTCTAATACTTATTTTTAGTCTTGAAAATGTCTACATCTTACTCAATGAGCAATTATTAACTTTAAATTGGCTGTTTGTATCAAATTTTTCATACCAGTTTTTCGGTGATTGCTTCAAACCATATATTGAACGGTTTAATTTCAAACATATTTCTTTTCAGCTAATCTTCTGGCAGATATAACTTTGAGAATTCGACCACTCAAACCTTATTTTTCTTTGCAATGGATATACTCGGAATATACTAATGGGGGACGTAAAGTAGAGCTAAGTGGTTTAAGGGAAGGAAGATTTCTTTGTTTTTCGGGTTCCGAGACTGTTTTATCGAGGCTGGGGATCAAGGACGAGTAAGTAACAACGACGGAAGTATGTTCATCCTTCTATTATAAAGTCCTTTTTTGTTTTGGTAACCAACATTCGAGGAACGCATAATGAGACAATGTATCATAGTCTTTATGCCAAAGGTTTTCTCTCGCGTTTTTGCATTTCTTGTTGATTTAATTTCTTACCTTGCTTTACAACATCTTCTTCAACAAATTTTGAGTTGTCTTTTTCATATCGTTTATTGTTAACAATTTCGTCATCTTTTTCGTTGTATACAAAGGTTGACTTCAGCTGCTTTCCAGGCACGATGTGTATGTAAAACAGGTAGATAGAACGGACAAGTTATACGTAGTACATTCTTGAGGTTCGAACAAAAACTTTAGATTTTGATTTAGCTCGTTTTTCCGACAAGGTGCAACGAACACTTCTATTGGAAATTCCTGCATTATGTAGGTACCATCGCGTATCCTTCTCAAGGAGGAAGCTATAAAATCCGAAGATTCTTCAAAAATATATCTGCATTACGCTCTTGTACGGCGATTTATTTTCAGTTTTTTAAAGAAACAATATGGAATATGTTTTAAGATAAAAGTAGGTTTTGAAAAAATGTATATTTTCTGACACCGTGCCGTTTTGAATCCATGTTACAGAATTAAATTAATTAATTAACATAACAAAATATGAACCTTTCAAATTAATTATTTCGATATGGTAATCGTTAATTTTATGAAAAGTTAAAATTAATGCCATCATGATGTTGTAACTAGAATAACAAATTTTGCTACAAGCACTAGTTTTCAACGCTATAACCAAATCAATTTACCGAGATTTTTATACGTAATCATACATGTTATTTTAAATAACCTAACCTACGATGCCAAAGCATTTGATCATTAGAAATCGAATAGAGCAGCTCAATTCTTATTATCCCTAATTTGAAAAGTTATTTTTAACATCATTCCTTTTTTTGCCCTTCCAGAAATACAAAGTTTTTCTTATTTAATACAAAAATGTTCGTTTAAAAATATCTAAACCTGTAAGTTTATATTTTGGTGATAACAGATTGATAAAGTTTGGTACAAATAATAAGCTTACATGAGTACAAAGTGACTTGGATTGGTTGCCCAAGTTTGGCTACTCGGATTATTGGGGTTCTCGAGCTCCTCTAAGTTGATAAGATGGATGTCATTGAAAACGAATAGGAATTCCAAGTATGTGTTGACTCAGTTGTTTTGTGAAGTTTTCAATGTATTTTCTAAGTTACAGGCGAATGCAATTTCTTCATCTTCCTCATTTACGTCAGCAGTACTCAAGCAGTAATTGGACATGGATTTCCTGACTTGGAGATAGTTCGAAGATCCAATAATTTGATCATTATAAGATGGAGCATCATCCTATTGCCGATTTAAATGTCATTTCATAACGTTTAGACAAATACTATCTACATAATCTCATAATGGTGGATTCTTCAATAATTTATTACATCTTTCAGTTGACAATTAATCCAGTGATTCTTCATTAATATGGCATTCACTTAGTATAGTGACAATTTCTGATCAGTTAAATTTCCGCCAGCATTAGCAAGATTAGTTACGACTCGATCAAATTCTTCAAAATACTCAGTCGTGATCCATTGTTGAATTCATTTAAATTTCCCTTGTTCAATCTGTTTGAAGTCCAGAACGTGCATAAAACAAGCTGTCGTTTTTACACTTGTTCTCGTTTAAATTTTAATATTTTTTTTTTTCTATTTTTTGATCAAAGGCTATGAAAAATGTAGAAAAAAAAATCTTCCGGTATAATCCAGTAGGTCTTGAACATGTCTGAATTTTTACACATTCCCTTTTAGTTAAACGGGAATTTCGACTTTTTAACTGAATCTTTTCACGTACCGCATGAGGATGAAAATATAATTGGTTTAAACAACTACACAGAAAGATATGTTATAACTAGTAATGAATCACATGACTTGGTGCTAACTGTTTCTTAGATTTATTGCAGGTAAAAAATTTTCAAATATTAAACAAAAATCGTCGGTGTTACTTGTTTATATGTTATCTAGGCGTTAGAAGATGTTTTTCAAACTAGAAATATTCATAGAGACTTGAAAGATGTAGCAGTTAATATCTTAATATTCAATAAAAATAAAATTAAAGTATACTTTCCTCATAACGATTATAAATAAATTGCGAGTTAATCATTGTTTTCGTAAAAGATAGTCCTTCTAATGGTACTCGTCTTCGACGTCCTGAAGCATAGCATTTAGCGATACGGACGGCGAAAGCAATTTATAGTTTAAAACTAAAGAGTTTCCCATTTTAGACTGCCTATTTTATCAACCGAATCAAATTCTTCTAGATCATAGAAAAATCTTTTATTACTTTAACATACAATTAATTCTCTTGGACTTATTGATGATCTAAACTTTGGCAATTTTGAAAAATTGCGATAAATGCCCTCCATCCATTTTATTACGATTTTCAATTCTAGATGCAAAATTATACATCATCTGGCTTTTTCTTTTCGAGCCGAAGGCTGTTTTAGTTCTTTGGTTGTTGTAGGGCATCTTGCTAAGACCCTTCTACCAAAAAAATTGGTGATTAATTTTGTAGGATTGCAAAATTATAGGGTCTCCCATCTTGCTTTTGACGGTGCGAGTTGGAGTCCCAGCTAGTTGGAATAACAGAACGTCATTTAGTTATTTCGATCTAATCAGTTCTGACATGAAAATATTTGTGTTATGTTTATGTAGCGCTTGGAATTAACAGCTATAGAACGATTGTTGTCATCTTAAAAAAAATTACACAATACCAAACAACAACTTTTGGACTATAGCGACTTTTTGTAAACAAATGACGAAGATTTGCAACTCTCCAATATCCAAGGTTCTGCTTGTTAGCATTGATTCTTAATAACAATTTTAAAATTCTTGACAAACTGTTAACCTCACTTGATTCCTGAAATGAAAGAATGAAATATTAAATCGTTATTTGGATATTGGATATATATATATTGGCGCTTCTTAGAGCAAAAAAGCAGCCCTCATTTGTACAATGTTTGCAGTGTACGACGCATTCTTCCACTTTCAGATTTTTTTAATGCTCTGCCTAGAATAATTTTCATGCCAGTTACGAATCCATGCCAAAACTGTTCCCGAGTTAATGTATTATCCCTGCTATTGTTACTAAAGTTTCGCTATGGAACCAGGTCCAATGTATATTTCCACAGAAAACATTTTATTGCACTACATAGTCCATACTACGTAGCAATACATAATTCAGCACAGCATATGAAATTTGCCGGGAACTCAATGAACTTTATGAAACCCGAATTACTAATGAATTGTCCGCAAAAGTATAGTGCAGAATGTTTAGCAATTAAGCTGAACCAACAAGTTAGCAGCTCGATATTCGGCATAGTTTTCTTCAACTACAACGTACTCTGCTGGAAAAGAACCTTAGTGACAATTTTGCTTATTGGAAAATTTGTGCCAAGTAGATTTCAAGAAAAACAACCGACCAACTCGCAAATTAAAAACTAATAGATGCCAACAAATATAGACACGTACATATACAGGGTATATTTTAAGCTAAGGAAGATAATTCTCAGCCTCACGTTAGAAAAAAATTTCAGTAAACGATATGGCTATAGAACAGTGATCAATACTTGGAACTTGAGATCTAACATTCACAGTCTACCCAAAATAATGGAAATTACAGATTATTATTACAATTTTTATTTTATTTTATTATGTCTACTAGTTGAGAAGAACATTATCAAAAAATAAGCCATGATTCTTACCTTCTTCATCGATATAATATTTACGAAAATATTACAGGATAGGACACTGTCCAAATGTAAGTAATGCCCTATAAAAATGACTACAAATGGTTACCCAATCCTTGACATTGTATGATATTGCATACTTTTATGCCAAATAAATAAATAAATTATTATATAAGTACAAAGTTTTCCTTAAAATATTTTTCGGCAATAGAACATAAAGCATAGTTTTTTAGGGATCTTTTTTATAAACTATGTCAATATATCACGGTTATTGTTAAGTGCTCACCGAGGGAAAGAATTCAAAAGCACTTTTTTTTTAATTGTAACGACGCCTGACGGGATAGCGCTACCTGTTTAATTATTTAGAGGATGGCCTGAAACAAGAAAGTTGTATGAAAGTAAAATATTTCGCGACGCGTTTGGGCTCGTAAAAATATTTTCTTTCAAAACGAATGACTACATAAAGGTAGCAGCTTTAATGTCGATAAAATCCTGACGGAATATCACTTCGGAAGAAAGCGCATAAATCTTTAGCAAGCAATTGCTACTACATTTTATTACTGTAGTAAAATGAAGAACTTTGTGAACTACGAAGGATCGAAAGAGATAAATCAATAAATTTCGCTCTTACTACACGTAAACAGATCTTCTGCGCCGAATAAACTACACATAATATCCAGATTAGTGCTTTAGTTAATACATCCTAATACTTCATTTTCATACGATTTACATGAATAAAGGTCTGGGATATGAACTAAGAAGACGACTCGGTATACCACAAATCCTTCTAAATTTAAAGTTATTATAGCCATTAGTGCGTAAAGATGGTTGTTATATTGTTCTTAATACTATAAAGCTGGCTCGGCCTCAAATTGGAATCCTAAAATGGGGTGAGTGGTATGAAGGAATAAGGAAGAGTTAGTTAGGAGGAAGTAAAATTACAACTACCAACAACTAGTTATAGAATTAATAATGTAAGACGTCTAATTGCTATTGTTCTTGCCGGTCGAGAAACGAGCTAGTAAAACGACAAAAACTTCTGCGGTTTGAGGAGAGTAGATTCTGAAATGATGTTCTCGTTATTCTCAACTCTCTGACTCCAATTTGGCTTACTATTAAGCAGAATACACTGCCGCTCGAAATGTTTCAATACCTAATTTCAATTTTTGTAACAGTGCGCAGTAATAATGCCATTAAAGTATTAACAACAATATAGAACTTTTTTCTTAATTCAAAAAATTATCTAAATAACTTTAATTACTGTTATTATTTAATATTTAATCATCGTCTATTTACAGGTATACAAGTTTTGTAAATATGCCGCATACAGCAGCAAGAGCTTGTTGAACTCTTGACAAGATGCATACCTGAGTTCATCATGATATTGGTTCTACCTGTAGAGCACTGGAGAAAGCTTTTTATTGTCTTGTCTTCCAAATGGGCCTGTTGTATCTCCATGCAAGAAAAATTCCGAACCAAGTTGTACATGAACAACGTCCGTTACCTTATCTTTAGTTCCCTTAACTTGAGTATAGTTATCCGTAGCTTAACTCCAACGTAAATTAGCATTTCCCAGTCCACATCTGGACAGTTAGCAATAATATACGCAGAAATCTTCTTAATCATACAATTTATTAAGTATCTAGTGGCCAGTCAAAATTCCTGTGGCTAATCCTAGCTTTCCTCTGTTCATAGAGACTGCCTTCTTGGATAGTGTATGAGGATTTGATGATATGTCTTACTACAAGCTCAGTTACTTCATTTACTTTGACACTCAAGTAGCTGGCACCCATCTAACGCTAACGCTGAAGTGTCCCGCTCGTACAAGTCTCTTGCGACAGGTTCACATTACCTGAAAATCAAACTTAATAGCCTGTAGTGTCTCATTCTTTTCACGTATTCATCTCAAAATGTTATCTGTATAAGCACCTCTCCTCACTGCGACCTACTTGCGACCTCTTCTTATTACCCTCTCCCATTAGTACCCTTCTATTCCAATATTATTGACGAATCTCAGGATTAGTGTAGATGCCAAGGCTTTGATCCTTGACCAGATTACTAACTGAAGCACAAAAATAACGTCCATTGGCACAGTGGGGTTGAGTTTATCGCCTGACGAGGAAATCCTTTGGATTGTGCTCACAGTCTACCAACCTAACACAGCCAGTATGCCAGAGTTAAGATTTCCGGATATATGCTTGACCAAACATCTAGAACATCTCCTAGAACAAAACTCAAATTTTAGTGAGGTTGAAACAGAAGAACACGACCACGATATCAAATATTTAGAGATTGGCCAAGACATTCCTACGAAGAATGAAATTGCGGAAGCAATCAATAAGCTGAGAAATGGCAAGGCACCAGACATATGTAGATGGAATACCGTCGGAACTGTGGAAGGTCAATACCGAAGCCTCATCTCAGATTTTACAACCACTCTTAGAAAACTTCTGGAAAAAAGAGGAAATCCCCAAGGAATGGAATACGGAGTTAATAATTAAAATAGGTACAAAAAAAAGAGTGTGAAAATTGTAGGGGTATTACGTTAGTAGACAGTATCCAAGATAATGGCATCCATTCTACATAACCGTATAAATGTAAAAGTAAATCTCTAACTTGGGAATCAACAAGCAAGTTTCAGAAGCAGAAGATCATGCATAGATTACATAACCACGATGCGACTACTAATCGAATAGTCATAGAAAAAGAACTCAGGGATGATACTAATGTTTATCGATTTTAAAAAAGCTTTCGACAGGATTAATCAAAGGAAGCTGTGAGATACAATGAAACACTATGGTATTCCAAATAAAATTATAAGGATGGTTAAATGGATGTATACAGACGCCACCTGTAAGGTAAGCCACAAAGGCTTCATAAGTCAAGACATTACCACAGCAAAGGGAGTAAAGCAAGGATGCATCTTGTCAAGATTAGCCTACTTAGAATACGCGAATGACATTTGTCTAATATCAAGCAGCAGCACGAACATGAAATCAATGATTACCTACCTGGAGAGGGAAGCCGCAGAGGCGGGACTCAATAAACGCGAACAAAACTAAACAAATGAGAATAGGCGACACAGACACAAAAGTGAAGCTATGTTTAGGACACAAGGTGATCGAAGTGGTTGATAAGTTCTGCTATCTGGAAAGTATGCTTGAGAAGAAGGGCGGCACAGAACTTGATATCTTAAATAGGATAAAGAAAGCCAATCAAGCTTTTAGAGCACTCGAAATATATAGTCGTCATCAAAAATCAACAATAAAACCAAAATTCGACTATTCAACAGTAACTTTAAAACTTTTGCGCTATGTGGTTACGAAAGCTGGTCTATAACAGAAAAGAATGTGAAGAAACTACAATCCTTTCTGAACAAATGCCTGCGGAGAATCTTTAAAATTTTCTGGCCGAACATCATCTCTAATAATGAACTCTGGGCAAGAACCAATCAATGTCACGTAGCAATAGAAATTACAAGAAGAAAGTGGAGGTGGCTAGGACACACTCTGCGGAAAGAGAGCTTAGACATAACTCGACATGCTCTAAGCTGGGACCCAATCGGCAAAAGAAGTACAGAACGGCCTCAAAATACCTGAAGAAGATCGACCAACAAAGAATTGAATAGAATGCGACAAAGCTGGAGATGAATAGCAATCCTGGCAAACAACAAAAACGGAATAGCTTTGTGGATGTCCTATGCTCATACAAGGAGCGATGGGAACTTTATATACAGTGCGTCTATAAAGTAACGCATACATTTTTGATTTTAATTTACTGTTTTTTCAAACTATAATCTGCAGGGTGATCCACCTTCGTGTAATGACGTCATCACCGTTTTTTTTTTAAATAGAACACCCTTTGATGAGCTGATTCCAAAAATGTATAACACGTTGCTTCAGATTGATAGAGGGTGGGCAAAAATACAAACATTGTTTATGGAAAGGTACTACGGTACTGAATGTAATAAACAAATTAAACGAAATTACGTAGTTGTGCAATTAGTATGATACACTGCCAAAAACAAACAAAAGAAAATTTTTGGTTTACCTTGCTTTGCTGCATCCCTTACATGTCCTAATGTTTTGGATTTTTAGCTCTATTCTGCTTACCGTAGATTGTGAAATAGGTTCACGATCTGGGTGCATTCCATGAAATAATCTATCGCCAATACCAATCATCATTAATATTTCAATTCTTTCGGTTAAAGGCATTTTTGTAAAAAAATGTTACCTTGATAGATTGTAGAAATAGGTTCACGATCTGGGTGTTCATTCCATGTATATTAGATTATAATCTGTAAATAAATCAAAATTTGTTTATTGAGCTAATAATGAATTTAGTACTTTATGGACGCACATCCTATCGCCAATACCAATCATCAATTTAGATTTGAGTGATTATTCTTTTTAGAACGTCAAGGTTAGATCTGTCTCGTATATGTATATATCTAATGGATTTTGTATAAATTTTCAACAACACCAATGAGCTATTCTTCAGCCCTTATTTTTAAAAGATGTAGCAAGCCAAATGCTTATGAAAATTTCGTTCTTTTACACAAGAAGGAAATATGTATATATGTACATATATAAATACGCAATCCCATTTAAAATCAATTTACGTACACACGCCAAAACTAACCATGGTCCACAGAGCCTTTAGCTCACGGAGGTTATTTAAAACAACCTACCACCAACCCGCCAGAAAGCTTCTCCCCACATCCAACTATGCTATCGTCCGCTTTCATATCCGTAACACTGACCGCAGAGCCTCTATTTTATATTCAAACCTTTCGGCTGCATGCATAATATTATGTAGCCAGGGCCAAGCCCTCTACTTCTCACTATGTGCAAGCCCTCTCTCATTGAAATATATATGCAAGAGGAGCTCCGTAGTGGAGAGTGGTTCAGGCCGCAGCAACCGCCGCGCCACTTTTACAGAAGTGCTAAAATTCGTAATTTGTTACGTGCCAATGCCCGGTGCCGTTGGACTGAGGCCGCCCCCTCAGGTAAATTTACCCCAAAACTCTGTTTTCCCGGCACTTATTTTGTTGTTTTAGGTTGGGAGATATTGTTGAAGCTACCGATAGCATGGTGTGTATAGAGCGGATGTAAGTGCCTAAAAATTTACACGTGCCTGGTGTAATTTAAATTTTAAAGAAAAACAGGATAGAGCGCAAGCGGAATTAGGTAAGCAACGATAAGGTGAATACTAAATTTCGCCTGTTATTTATTTCATTATAGTGTGGCTAAAGTGCATTACGCCAAGGGAAATAGTGAACTAATTTACAAGCTGTTACTTGCCTTGTGCATTTCTAAACAATTTGCTTTTCGTACGCAATAACACGATATGATAAACAATGTAATAAATATAATCAATCTAATGGAACTAAATGGAAATACATTTTACATTCAAGTACATGAACCTTAAGAAAAAGCCTTATTTTGACGTGATTACCGTTCCGGAAAACTAATTGCTGTTAATATACCGGAAAACAATGAATCTATCCATGATGGAGCACATGTGTATTGTAAAAGCACTGTAAACTTCTTATGAATATGTGGTCATCCATACATCTGGTGTAATCTTTCTGCTAAATGAAGTCCGAGATTTATCAGAACAGCATTCAAACGTGACTTCATTGCCTTACGATCCTCAGATAATGCTCCTAAGATGTCGAAAATATTCCAACATATCTGCTTTGGTCGCTTGCATTCTTTTGGTCTTTGATTTTGGGTGGCAGCATTTTTAAATAATTTGGCAAGTGATTATATATTTTAATCCCCCAGATTGTAGGACTCTCAGCAGTGAGTTGCAGACTGTGTTTTGCCAGGTGTATTTGTGGATTTCTAATGTGATAACTGTTAGAATTATTGTTTAAATTTATGAAAACATTTTTATGCTTATAAATGTAAAAGCTGATTTCCAAAATGTGCAATTCAGATAAAGTTAAAATTTTTAGGGATTTAAAGTAACTTCGGCATGAGGTTAGCTGATTAATTCCATCAATACACCGTACTGCTGCTTTTTGTTTGAGAAACACTTCAGATGCCGCGGCGGATCCTCCCCAAAGAAGTATTCCATATATGAAGTGTGATTGAAGTTCAGCAAAATATATGGTTATTAACGTATTTGGTTCAATTAAATTC
This sequence comes from Holotrichia oblita, assembly GCA_023690525.1. Lineage (NCBI taxonomy): Eukaryota > Metazoa > Arthropoda > Insecta > Coleoptera > Scarabaeidae > Holotrichia > Holotrichia oblita. Next base: position 113,942,196 of record CM043019.1, read on the forward strand.
TTCAGTGACCTGAGTTTAAAAATCAATCTATTTAATCTAGTTATTAACTGTCGACAGTGATCACTCAATTTTAACGTAGAAGTAAATGTTGAGCCTAGAAAAACAGCCGAATTTGTGGAGTTAAGTACACGGTTTGACAAATGTAGACTTGTTAAAGTATTAATTTTTTTTTTTTTTGTACTGTGTGAAACAAAATATACTTGATTTTGTCAAAATTTAAACATAAACTATTAGCGCAAAACCACCTAAAGAGTTTGTCCACAATATGGTTTGCAGTATCTTCAACATTATTTTCAGTGACTGAAATAATAACCGTTATATCGTCAGCAATTCGATAATGTCATTTAAAAATAATGAAAAAAGCAGGGGTCCAAGGACAGAACCTTGTGGAACTCCGATACTAGTAGGTAATCGCAAACATGTAAACTTGTATTTCATATTACTATTAATAGTGTTAAGTTCAACGTATTGAGTTCTATTTGATAGGTACGAGGCCATCCACTCTACTACTTTGCCACGAATACCCATAATATAAAGTTTGTCAAGAAGTAGGCTATGCTGAACACATTCAAAAGCCTTTGACAAATCTCACAGTATACCAACAGGAAGAAGTTTGTTCTCAATATTTTCTAAAAGAAGTTTATATATTTCCAATAAAGCTGTAGTCGTGGACTTACCTGCTCGGAACCCATGCTGGAATAATGACATGAGGTTGTATGTACTTATCAAATTTTCTATGCGGACAAACATTGAATATTTAAATAGTTTAGAGAAGCACGAAGACAGTGTTATTGGGCGATAATTAGCAACGTTATATACGTCTCCTTTTTTATGGAGAAGTTTAATAACAGAAGTTTTTAGTGTTTCAGGAAAAGCTCCTTGTTCAAACGAAACATTTATTAAACGCGTAATCGGTTTTACTAATTCTTGCTTGCATAATTTCAAGATATTAGCAGGTATGCCATCCGAACCTGAAGTAAACTTATTTTTGATTTTATTAAATATATCCAACATCTTATGCTCTGAATAAGGGTACAGAAACATAGTATGAGAGTTAACAGTTATATGATTGTCTGATATTGTCATCTGAGGAATATTTTCACATGTGAAAATAGAAATGGTTTGAAAGTATTCATTAAAGGTATCCGAAACAACTGCAGGAGATTCAATGACTTCGTCATCAATCCTGAGTAACAAATTGCAACGGGCACTATCTTTATGTTTGTTTTGTACTTGTTAATTATTTTTTAGTTGCGTTAACTAGTTTGTTATGTCTTTCTTTATGTAACTTGTAAGTGTCCTGTAAAGCAGAGAATCTTCTTAGCAATATGCAAAGGTCTTTAACGTTTGCACTAGATTCATCATTGACCCAACTATCTGGACCGCTCCAAAGAGGTGCTTTATAATACCGAAATGAAATATCAAAGTAATAGTAAAATATTTCAACAAAGGTGTTGAATTTTTCATTAAGGCCACAATTATTGTACATGGACATCCAATTCTCGTTTTTTAAATATTGCAAAAAAAACATCCCTGCTAATACGCCTATACGATCTACGGTACTCATAGCATTGCGTTGAATGTATAGAAAGCTGAGAATAAAGCAAGATCAATTTGTGATCAGAGTAGTGTACATCCTGAATATCATACTCTAAGCTTATGTCTATAGGTTGGTAAAATGTTATCAATGACTGTGCTTGATCTCGGTGTTACTCTAGTAGCGGCATAGATTTTTCTAGATAAATTGAACGTCTCGAAAATATTCATTAAGCTTAGGAAAATCTCCTGCAATTATGATAGATACATAAAGATCAATAAATTTTTCTAAAATTATGCAAATTCAATAAAAATATGTCAAATTCACCATTAGGTGCTCTGTAAACAGTAAAGATTAATACAGATAAATTACCAATTTGAATTTTAGCTGGACAAACTTCTATGTCTTTTTCAATACAAAATTCTGAAGTGTCAATTGGAACAGCCTGCACATTGTTGCAACACCAAATACCACATCCCCTAGCTCTACTTAGAGTTCTACAGAAATTACTGACAAGTTTATAATGATTGATAGCAAAGGATTCTAATTCAAAGTTCTTAAACCAGGATCTCGGTCAAACATATAATATAAGGTTTGTGACAATTTAATGAAATTTCTAAATCATTTAGCTTACTCGTAATACTTTGACAGTTTAACCAAATGTATTCCTATAGTCTAATAAAAACCTCTCTAAAAGTACATTTAAATTATTTGCAGATCCTCTACCAACAGCCAATAACAAAGCTCGTTTAACTGACTTTAGACTATTTTCTGCAGCGTCATTAGTCGCTGGATGGTATGGTGGTGAGCTTTTATATTTAATAGCGTTTCTCCATAGGAATGTTTGAAACATGTCAGACTGAAAAACGGTAGCATTGTCTGAAACGATACATTTAGGGAAACCGAATCGTGCAAATATATTTGGTAACATATTGATCGTGGCTTCAGCAGTACCATTCCTAGTTATTATAGCTTCTAACCATTTCGAATGAGCATCTACTAAAACCAAAATACTTCTACCAAAGATAGGTCCTAAATAATCAATGTGAACTCTGTCCCAGGATTGGATTGCTATTTCTCATGGAATTAATTTTGATAAATTTGGAGAATCTTTTCTTTCTCGTATTCTCGGCTTCGCCTCGTATTGTAATTTTCATACTCGTATCTTAATAGCTATCATTAAATGCTCGTTGCATAATATAGGTACTATTAACAAGTTTACGAGCTCATTATAAGATTTCGTAAACGGATCGTTCGGGACACACAAACTATGAATAACTTTATACCTTTCTTCGTTACATCAATTTAACAGTAACGCACGCTTTTTCTTTGCGTCCGTAATATCATTTGCTAGGAATAATTGTTGCAATCTAGCTTCGTATTCCGCCCATTCGCATATTTTCGGGTTAAATTCTCGTAAGCAGCCTATATAACTTGTCGCCATTTTTATATTTGCAATATAAAAGCTTGCACTCTTCGTCGTAATGTCGTAATCCTCGTCGCCACTGTAATGTCTTGTACTAATTTAAATACAAAATTAAAGTATGTTTACGCAATACAAACTTTATTCACTGTACTGGGTTCTACATTCGACGAATACAATATTAAAACTAAAACTCCTCTTGGCACAGGTACAGCACACCTGTGTCTTACAACTAAAAGACTAAACATTTTTTGTATTACCTATCCATACACATATACATACATATAGTATAACATGATATATCACAGTCTTAAACTCCAGGTATAATCAATTATAGCTCCCTCAGTTGAGCCGTACTTCCTAATGCATGATTGTCTCCAGGTAAAATTCTTTTAATCAGTTTTGAAATTGCTTTCAACTGGAGTAAAGATTTTCTTTACATGATCAAATTCACGAGGGAATCCCTCTAAAAACATGCACCTTTTCCACCTTTACTGTGAGTACGAAGCTTCTTCGTGCTAAAAGTGGACAAATGTAAAAATGTACTGTATCTTTTTAACTGTTTTCATATATTTATTCATTTTCCCTCTCAAACTTTGACGGTATAAAATTGTTTGATGTATTAAACAACACTCTAGTATGCAAGTCTTCATACATAATTAAATTTTGCCTTTTCCACGACCTCTCTTTGACTGGATATTGAATAAATGTTGACTAGATTTAGTCGTTGCATAATTAACAAACGTAATGTTTGAATTATAACACCAAGCTTACACCATCTTATGTATAAAAGGGAAACAGATGAAAATCTAATCCCAATTCTGTTATTTTATGAAAATATGTATACTTAGTATCAAAATCAACATGGTAGTATCCCGCTAACCGCCCGAATGAAACAGACGACCTTTTGCATTTTTAATAATAGGATTTCTTAATTAAAGTGCCGCCATGCTTAACATACTTTTGAGATTTTAATTTGAAGCGAATACCTTTGAGACTTTCGCGCGCTTCCTTCTTTTTCCCGTTCGGTCTGTGTCGTTTCGTTTAGTTTATTAGATTAGCAAAAAGTACCTACCTACCTGCTTGCTGTACAGGATGCGTTATCAAAACGGAAAATTTAATAACCTGATGTTGTTTTTTGTCGTATTTATTCGTATTACAGTTATACGTAGCGCGTAAATCACGCGGACACTTTTATTGGATAGAGTATATTTCTTGTCCGTTGTTCTCTTTGAGAATATATTGCATAGTATTGCGGTTACCTTTGTGTAAACCTGCAACAAATATTATGTAGGAACGAAAAGATTATTTTATTACTACCAGTACTACCACGTAATTTCATTTTACTTTTAATACAAATGTCAGAATAGATTTGTTATATAAGGTAACACTGAAGTTTCTAAACTTAAAAAGAAATTTTATTTAGATCTAATTAAATAACATCAAAGAAATTTCAGCAGTTTTACGTCTTGATTAAGGGATGAAATATAGGTGGTATTAAAGGTGAGATAAAGCTGTTTTATAATCATTTATATAGTGTTGACCTAAACCTCGGTTTCGAAATGTGATCCGGGTAGGTGTGGAAAGCAACAAAACTAAGTTTGTCAGCAAAGTACAGCATATTTAATGAGGATGAAGACATCTAAATCAAGTGCTGAGCAACGAAAATACCTACACGATCCATGCTATTGCTGTCCCACCAATACAGATATTCAGCTGAAACACTAGTACAAGCACATGAAGCATGTTACTCGATGTATACTGAATTGCTTGAAGGAAGAATTATTCTGGCATTAAATGATCTATTTAGAAGGTTGGGGTTATGGTCTATGTACGATGGCAAGCCATCCCGTTACTCCTTGTATATGAGAGAATTGCTAAATCTTCAATTCAGTACAAGATAGATTGAAAGGCTTGAGTAATTGGGTGGTCGCCAAGATTGCCATATCTTTCACCCATTGCTTTTTAATTGGAGAAAGTTAAATTATTCGTCGTTTACAAAGTTACGATTATACACAGAGCAAAAAGCTAATTTGGACATGTTTTTGCACGAAATTCGATTTATTAAATTATCCTACAAGGTGTCAATGTTAAAAAGTGTGAAAGATTGATTATGATCTTCAGTCGGTCCACGAAACAGATTTGTACGACAATTTCGACGAGGAATTTGAGGCATAAATAGAGACCATCACATATAGCCCTACTTGGAGGATCAGGATCTCGTTCTGACGAACCTGGATGAAGTCAACGCCTTATCAAGGTCACCAAACCAGAAAAGGTCACTGGCTCACATTCTATATCTAATACAGCCTTGAAAAAACTCATTCTCAAGGCCGTAAAAATCTAGTACACATTATCAACGCTATTCTCCGACTTAGATTTTGTCTCCAACACCTGGAAATATATTATTGTAGTCGTCATCTCTAAGCCCGAAAAAGATCACTTTTTTGCACAAAGCTGGAAATCAGTTCTGTTGATTTTCCGCCTAGTCAAACTAGTTGAGGCAGACATAACTAAGAACTTTTAGAATGTTGCTCCACTCATAGATATATCATACTGTGTCAGCATGTCGAAAAGATAATTACAAAATCCAACATCGGTAAGTTCGTGGTTTGCTTTCGTTAGGAGCCAAGTTTCTCATTTACTTCACGTTTCTCATACTGATCATCACTTATAGATCTCTTTTCTGGTTGAATACGGCAGATTCCTACATTAGATGTCTTGCCGCATAGTCTACCTTCTTATTGATTGCTTCTGGCTTATAGATAATCAACAACAAATGAAAAAATTGAATGTCTCTTTTATTAAATGTTTTACAATATAACTTGCTACAAAGACATTACAAAAGATTGAAAGATACCAGACCCAGATCGGCCTCCTCCCCTCTCCCTCGAAGAGTTTTCGTCAGAAGGACTCTTACCATGAACGAATATTTCATTTTGTACTGGCCATAATAGACAATTAATTCTCTTTTTCTAGAACAAATTTGATAGAGACATCTTGCCCATATTTGGACTAGGAAGGGATAACCATTAATTATGTAAAAATAAGTTTAATTACTTTGTTTACTGAGACTATTCACGACAAAAAAATTCCTTCAATGTATAAATGACAGAAATTAGCAAACGTTAAAAGAGTAATTGTGATACTAAGCTTCTTCCTTAAATACATGTATGGGTAAATATTTCCCATATTGGCACGTCATACAGTCAAATTTTAGTAGCATAGTGGTTTCTAAAAATCCTGTCGTACTAAACAAGAATTATTTACTTTAATTAAAATGTTGAGGAATGTGTTGAAAAGATCGACTTTTAGATAGGGTCTTTCCTCCATTCTCGACAAAACATCTAATCTGATTAGAATAGTCGTAGTAACATTAAAGTCGATCTTCAACTGAAAAAACTAGTTGAGTCTATTACTAGTTCCATATTAAGTCTTAGTAAGTACAATCATACAGATTATGCCTGATGTTTAATAAATTCAACCTTTCACGATCGAATTATCGAGCTGCTTTTTCGATTTATTTTTCTTGTTTATGTTTTTTTGATTATTAAGTTTTTCAAAAGTTGTATTGATTATTTAAACAAAAAAGTAGAACGTCAACAAACAAAGCATAAAGTTTATAACATCTTAAGTCAATTAAATATCACGATCTTCAACAAAGTTACTTAAATCAACTTGTCAAAACAACGTACAGAATAGTTTCATAGTAAATAATGTAGTCGCGTAGTTTACGCTTTCCGCGTCAACACCAAATGCCTATTTCATCCGTATTATTTTGCCCCTATCCTGTTTATTTATACATTTAAATTAGCCTGTGGATGTGTCGCAAACGAAGATATCACCTTGTAGAGGGAAAACTACATCAACCGAACAGCAACCAACATCAGCCGCACCAGTACGAGCGCAGGCATTTACACAACCGCTCTCTAAAGTGCCGAACAACATTCATTATTTTCCGTCCCTCATCCGACGCCATTCCGAAACACTCAATTAATTTGTTTCCACAACATTGCGCCGCACCGAGTTCTTCTCTTTAATTTAACCAAGAATTACGCCAACTCCCGGTTTCGCCGTTCAAACAACTTGGCAGCGAGTACATAAAAATCGAAATCTCTTAAGATAACAAGTAATGGTTCATTCCGTATATACAATTCCAATCAATTCCTGTATTGCAAACCTGAAATTCTAGTAATAATATTGCTGAATATGCATTAAAACATCTGTTGTAACATATGAAATGCCTGCTGGTGAAAATACTTGAGATTATTACAATTTAGCTATTTAAGTAAATTTCATTCTTCAGACGCTGTCCAGAATTTGCACCTACCGAGCCTTCACTTCCAGTAGTCAGTCATTCCTACCACTATGACTATTGAGGTATTATTATTATTTTGCATTTTTGTTGTATGTTTTTCGATGAATTTCTTTTATCTTATTGTGAACTGATTATGATAAAAATGTATGCTGTTTCTATAACAGAACTTTTAACGATTTCAATTATCACCTGTTGACCTTAATACAAATAGATTATTAGAATTATTTGAAATTATTTAACGTTTTAATTTTATATTAAATTCAGCATTACATATATATTACAAGAAAATGACTGCAGACTCAAAATTACATCAAAAATTCAAGGAAGTATAGAAAGGTAAGTTCCGGCAAAACTACTTTCGTTCCATACAAGAAGCAATTTTACAATCATTCTATTATAGCATTTAAGTTCAAGAAATTAATTTCGCAACATCCATCTTCGTGCACACTAACAATACCGGATTAAAATCGTCAGCGGACGAATTCATCATAGTTAAACTAGACGACAATGAGGCGAGAAAAATTGGCTACAAAACGCGGATTCAAGTTTCTCTTCTCCTTAGAGATATAAATGCCAACGAACATGTCGTCTAATGGTAATTTCTTTCGGTATTTTAGCCCCGGGTAACTTCTATATTCTTACATGCATGTACGACGTCGCACCAGGCGTCTAATTTGCGTCTCTTTGTAGTGGCGTCTCCGTCTTAACGTTGCAATTGAGACGACAAAGACAACTACCGATGACGACGAAAGGAAACTAGAAAGGATGGGACAACAATACTGCCAGATTATATCGCAAATTGAAATCATACTGGAGTTATAATGTTCCAGATTAACTAAGAATTACTAATTATACACTGCGAGGAGGAGACCAACTGCGGAAAGGATTTGCGCGAATAAGTTTTGTGGCGCTATGGTACACTTTTCGGTTATCTGCCTTCCGAAAGTTGGTCCGGCGAATTAAGACGTCTTAATGAAATACGATGTCTTAGTGGGTTGGTAAGACATTAGGTACGTCGGAATCGCACTAAGAACGTAATTCCTATTCTTCTGCGTTTTGAAACGTGGAATTGTGGTAGTTTGCATGAATAATTACAAGAGCTACACAAAATAAATGGTATCAACCAACTATTTCGTGAATATTTCAGTAAATGTAACTTTAATTTTAATACGTTATCAGTTGAATCTTAGCGTGATGTTTTAAGGCAGTTTGTATTAGTTTTACTTTCTTTGGCTTAATTAATAATTATGTAAACATGTTTTCGGATCAATGTCATGCCTATTTCTGATAAGTACCGATGCTAGATTTAGTTCTTGACTGTTATCGAAGAAATATTTACTTTAAAAGCTCCACAATTAGACAATAAATAAGAAGATAAGGTACTGAACATGTTAAAGACAAACACTTATTTGCTTTAGAAACTTTATGTAGATCTCAATCTAAATACATTTTCAAAAAGCATTTATGTATATGTACAGTTGAAACACCCAAAAAGTCAACACCTTTAACCGTGGTGGAAATGTGGATGGACCCGTTATAAATGTAAGCCGAGCCACAGAATAAACAGAATGGACAAAGTTGAAAAATAAGAAATCTTGGAATTTATGCGCAGACTCGTTATCAGCCATATTTTAGCGGTGTATTGTTTACAAACAAGTTTCAAATATAACCTAAAAACAGATGATTTTGAAACAAGTAAAAAATATTTAGAAGATTTTTATAATCATAACAAGACCTTGGCCGTGAGATGCGCTCCAAAACTAACAGATTTCCAAATAAATCCGAATAATTTCCAAAAGCTGAAAGTTAAATATGCAGTGAATCTGTTGCTGCAGGAATATTAACATATATTAATTTAGGGGTCTTGCCATTTTCAGCTACTGAAACCGCAACTTTTGACATGAACAAATTATTTGATTTGCGCAACTCCTCACCAAAAACCAAAAGGGGCTTTCATCCGCCTTTTGAAGGTGACAAAGATCATATTGAATTTTTGTGGAAGATGAAGGAAATGGTTGGACAAATAAAACCTTTCAACCAAGTAGAAGAAAATGTAACAACAAAAATTCGAAATTTTAAATGTTGGCAAATAACTCTGCACGGTTTACTGCTATTATGAGAACATTTAGGTAAGAGGGTTCTATATACTAGAAGAATTCAACAAGACTGCTTAGAAAACTTTTTTGGATCGATAAGGCAACAATGTGGTGATGCAGGAAACTCTACGCCCATACAATTTAAACGAGCTTTCTAAACTTTTCTGTATGGGTTACTTTCAGCATACTGAAAACGCAAATTGTGCGGAAGATGTTTTATTAGACAATTTTTCAGCCAATAAGGAAAAAAAAACCCTGTGTTGCAAATGCATTCATAAATACACTGATATATTTATGAATGCGTCTCTTTTTAACATTTTATTAACGCATTTTGCCGTATTTAGATAAATTTAAATAAATGTTCTCATAATACCATAACGAACATTCCTAGCAAATTTACATCAAGTTATCGCATCAGGCTTGAATTAATGTGAAAACTTATTACAAACAATAAAATAATGAAAATTTTTTCATGCTATGTAACATCAATACCTTAATTATTAGTTGCAGACAGTTATAATTCATACAAAATGTTTAAATTCACTTTTATCTCTTTTTTTCTTTTGTAAACATACATATTCTTTGTATTAAATACGTGTATTTACAAAATATTGAAAGCCCACACGTCAGCTAAACTGAATTATTCACGCTAGACATAGTGATAGTTTCCAGACAATCTATTTGAACTTAACAAAATAATGTATAATGTATGGCATTCAGTTCCTTCTGATTATAACACACAAGTATTCTTCTGCCGATATTGCTATCCTATTATATCTTATACAAAACTGATATCGGCGAGTTTCTCATCTGCATTTCCACCAAAGTGCTACTAAAATTCCCTTTAAATTCGCTGTAGGTCGTTGCTTTTCTGGGTGTCGAACCTGTACAGTGTTAAACAAAAGCCAACGTTTTCATTATGAAACGAAAAGACACGCGATACTGAACATAATAATTAAGTGACAAATGAAATTTGCGACTGGTGAGTTTACGTATTGCATCTAGATATAACATACGCCATGGCAATTTTCATAATTAAACTTTATTCACGTCCATGCCATTATTTTTTGGGGAGAGCTTACGCCAAGAAAATATAATTTATTTCCTCGTACGAGGACGTCGTGGCCTATATATGACTTTTCATTAAGTTTAATGAGAATTCCTAACAGCGTGCGGTATGAAAAAAGCAATATCAGTATTTAGTATCGCGAATTTTATATAAAGAAAACCAAAGCTTTTGTAATAATTTAATAAAACTCTAGTTAAATATTAGGTTTAACGAAAATGTTTAAAGAAACGGGTGAAACTTGTGTGCCGTGTTTAATTATTAACATTTTTCTTAATAATGAGCAGCTAATTACTTATGACTATGATATAATGATCTCTATCTCTAATTCCATATAATTGAGCAAATGAGTTGCGTGATAATGATATTGCATCTCCCCAAGCTCTAAGATTCTTGTCAGTATAGGGCGATAGTGAAGAGGTATAATGCACTTTAATAACTTAATTGATATTCACATTTAATACGTAATTTTACTATGTTCTAAATGCATACCTAACAATATTACGTATTTTTAACACTTATTTAATTTTCTGTTCTTCATTTATTTCATACTCATGATATTCTGGCCCTAGGTGTGTTAAATTTTTTAGTACTATAAAAGGCTCTTTTTATAACATTATTCCAGGAATAGAAATTATACGTTTTGACAGCAAAATAAAAATAGTGGACATATACGAGGGCGACCTGAAATGTTTTCGGAATCGGTAGGGGTAATCTTTTGTATAGCAATTGTCAAAATGTCAGACGTCTTACTGTCAATAGTTGTTGTTTAAGGGTGTGTTTTGTGTAGTCAAACGATTTCGCAAAAATGGATAAAATCGAATTTCGCGCAGTGATAAAACACTTCTGGATGATTGGAAAAACGGCCACGGAAATTCGAAATATTTTGCTAGAGGTTCATGGCGGATCTACTCCATCATTTTCGACCAACAGCGAGTTCAAACGTGGTCGCACAAGCACAAGTGACGAACCACGCAGTGGACGCCCAAAAACCGCTAACAACGATGAAATGGTCGACAAGATTTATGACGTCGTGTTAGCCGATCATCAATTGAAGCTGAAAGAGACAGCAGACACACAGGCATGTAAGACGAACGCGTTGACCATATCCTACACGAAATTTTGGGCATGATAAAGTTTTCGGCGCGATGGATACCGCGTTTGCTCACACCGGAGCAAAAACGAAATCGGGTGATCGTTTTGGAGGAGTGTCTGGCCAGAGTTCAACGCAATCCAAGAAATTCCTTCATGCGTTTCTTAACCATGATGAGACTAGGATCTACCACTGCATACCGGATACCAAGGAGCAGTCAAAGCAGTGGACTTTTCCGGGCGAATCAGCTCCGAAGAAAGCAAAGACCGTTCCATAGGCCGGAAAGGCCATGGCGAACAGCTGGCAGGAAAGAGATTTATCTCAAATAAGGAGGTCATCGCCGCTACAGATTATTATTTTGCAGACCTCGAAACATTCTACTTTTTCGACGGCGTGAAGAGACTGGAGCACCGTTTGAAAAAGTATATTGATCTTCGAGAAGACTACATCGAAAAATAAAAATAAAAACCACACCAATACCGTGTTTTTTCTTGTCGATTCCGGAAACATTTCAGGTTGCCCTCGTATTTTGATCTAAGCAAAGTATTCAACTGCATTTTGTAGTAGACATCAAATAATAATAAATCTAGCCAACATTGACTGATCTTCAGTAGTGTTTCAAGCAGATTAACTGCTCGTTGGTGTACCACAATATTCAGATTTGGATCCATGTTTCTACATCCGGGATCCAACCAGGATCATGCTACGTATTCCGTTTTTTTGTTTAATTTAATCCGAGGAATATCTATTTATAACTATGACTAACTCAAAAGAGCGGCAATCTACAGTTACTGAAAATGGTTTCTATCTTTATCTCGGTCACAAAAGTGAGTATTACCTTCTGAATAAATACAACATTGTTATTAACTGGTCTTGTATAGATTTTTTTGTGATGCTATAAATAAAAATCGTGAGGTGCAACCAGCTGGAGAGATTAATGCCAAGACCATTTCCGTCCAATCCAACGACCTTCAAACGTTACTGTAACCTATCTATCTACATTTAAACCAAAATACGCTAAAACGTCATCCATTTGAAACCAAAATTACGCATAAGATGTCTAAATCTATTTCGCCGGACAAATCTGAAACATATTCTTCAAAATTTTATCGTTTTTCAGTACTCAAATTTTCTTAGTGGTTTAGTTTCAAGCTAAACATTTCTTGGGAGTTACTATCGCGAGCCTGATGAGGACTTTCTGTCCCCCAGTAGTGTTCATTGTGCCTATTGACTGTACATTCACAAGCAAATTTTGATACGTTTCTTCTCAACCTGTGATTATCGCCCTACGAAATTCCACTCTAGATACTTAATCACGAAAGGCTTAGGTATTAGTAAATGAATATCGATATAGTTTGAATTGTGACAAATTAAGTGAGTGAACTTTACAACGCTTTCATTTTCCAGAGGCTCGCCAATATATCTTAGCTTTAATTTTTTTTCTAGTTATAGTATGCAGATATGGAGAAAAGGCAGATTCTACTAACAATTTTGCACATTTATGATTAATGCACAAGATATCGTTCATCATATGAGGATGTATGACTAAAGTAATGAAACAGCAACAAGCAAAAAATTTTAAATGAAAGAGCAATAGGAAAGGTATTTGCAAAACCGAGAGCAGACCATATTTTTATTCCTTATGAAACAAACTTGACTTTGTTTTTAATAACTCCGAAATATTTTGGAAAATATGCTAGTTGTTACTGCAGACACAGTATTAAGCTGGTTTATAAATCACTGAAATGGAAACCATGTCACCCGTTGTTGTTACAAAGGCAAAGTTTGTATTTATTGAATGGAAACTAAACTAAACCAAATTCTCTCAAAAATATACAAATGATAGGAAACATTAAAACAAATCAGCAATTCTTGGCATGTTCATGTGGAAGCAATGTACGATGACTACTACAAAGCGAGCGAGTGAAGTCGTATTAGACGAGGTAAGGAATCCCCTATATACTCAATTTCGAGGTGGAAGGGGACATTATGCAACATACTAATTAGTAACTACGTCTACCTTATGCAAAAAAAGCTTACTTTTAAAACAAAATTTTCTTTAATAGATAACCAAACTCTTCAAGTTCTACGAAGTTGAAGTATTATTTAGTAGAAGTACATTTTTAGCTTATATGTGTTTTAATTAAAGTAATATGCACTAGTAATGTTTATATTATAAGTTATAAAATAAAACATTGTAATATACAAGATTAATTTTCCGGTTATTAAAGAAGATTATGCCAAGAATTCCTTTTCCAAAATAACGTCCCATAATAATCATAAATTTCATTCCCCTTATTATAACATTATTAAGACTTAATGTTTATTTCCGCCACTTGCCTTATCCCATTTATAATAAACAATTCTACGTCGTCGTATCTGTACCTTCGGGCACGACATTCTGACGATAATGAGCCACATTGTTTATTAAGCGTTTATGACTCAATTAATATTTGATTCGATTTCTACAACCTACAACTATGACGAACATGATGGAAGTCGAGTTTGGGCAGGGATAGTATTAACTGAACCCAGCGTGTTAATCTCGAGTAGGCCATTAATATTGAGTTCAATCTAGACGTGTAAATAATCCAGCACTTGTCGTCCCTGTCATCCACTGAAACTTCGTATTTAAAAGACTTCAATGTTTTTATTGAAGATGTTGTTTCATATGATCGATAATGTCAATTTTCAAAGATACTGTGCAAACTAAATACAGGGCACAACAGAAAAATTTTGACTTTATTGGACTGCATAGGTTTCAGAACGAAATGAGAGGCAATGCGATTTCTATGGATGTTTTTCTCAAATTGTGCATGAAAGCCTTCGAACTCTTATTGTGATAATAGACCAATCGATTTATTAATGAGCTTATTAAGTAGCTCTAACCGAAGCAGACCAAGAGCTAACCAAGAAAAGCAATTGCACGTAGATAATTTTTATACAAGTTATTCACTAGCAAAAGCCTTACTGAGTTAACCTATACATGTTATAGGAACTTTTAAAGCAAACAAAAATATTATAGTAACAAATAATTAATTGGCCGAAACGTGTCTGCAGCTATCACTGGACGACATATATACCATAATACTCAAGAATGTGACCTTAGCATTGAATCAAACATAAAAGTACAACCTATTATTTTCCAAAACCCGTTTACAGACACAAATATATAAGAGGAATGCCGCCAATCAAAATCAGTGCTGATTCTGTCACGAGTAAGATAACCCAATCAGCTGATTCTAAAAATCAGCTTAGAGTTGCCCCTAGAAAACGTAAAATGCCAAAAAAAAAACTACCCAAATAAAACTGAAACAGATCTCTCTGGTCAAAGGACATCATATGCAAGAACTCTCCAAAAAAGGAATCAAGTGGTATCAACAGTTTGGTTGGGAGCTTCCACTGGGAATCTCTACTGTAAATGTTTACGAAAAGATAATGGAAAAAAATGACAATCAAGGTTATTGAGAAGCGGTGGTTCATCAATGACACAAGCTTACTGATACACAGGAGGCTCATGTATTTAGCTTCTTCACTTATTTCAATATCCTATTTATGTTATAAATGTTTTTCTTCAAACTACAGGTTTTATGCAAAGTATAAATTTTACTGGACTTCTTAAGAATTTGCCCAATAACCCATAAAATCCAAAAGAATATGGATTTGCTCCAACCAATCACTGTTGTAAATTTCAATTGTTCGCAATTGTTGTCATACAAGAATGTAAGTAAGTCACCCATACATATCAGAAATGACTTTCAAGAAAAACTAGCGTTATCTACGAGGGTGGTCTGACAAGTTTCCGACCTAACAAAGACACCAGACAGTTTTTCCTAATCTTTCCTAAACAAGAAGAAGTCGCTTGGGGCTAGTGGGGCTGGTAATTCGTGAATTTTCACCTTGGTAACCGGTGGGGTATGAGGCAGCATCTTGTGTTGGTGTGACTAATATTTTCGATCTACTAAACACACCACCACTTCAAAGGTCACCAAATCGCTTCATCTGATATCAAAAACTACACAAACAACAAATAATTGATACTTTTGTTTTAGGACCAATGCTCTCGATACTTTCAACTGTTGACAATAGCTGGAAAACTAAAGCTAATATAATTCATTGATTTTAGAAGTGTGTCATAAGCTTCAAGAGAACGACATTGTTTTAGAGCTTCACTTACCAATACCAAATAAATCTAATACAAAATTTTTAATTGTTCTAACTTTTAAAATACCCAGTAATATCTCAAAGCTTAAAAATTTTATATTAATATTTATTTATTTTCATTTTTTGTTACTTACCGTACTGTTCATCCGCTTCCATTTTTATTTTTCTTCATGACCTTTTGTCTCTAGTTGCAACGTTTGCTCGAGATAAATCATAACATATTTTAATCACTATATTTCCTGACTATATTGCATACAGAATGTGACAGAATCATGACATCAACATTGTTGAAAGCCTTAATTGGATGTTGTTGATGCTTATTACAAAGTTGAAAAACATGCATTATGTCTCAAATGGCACCTTCAGTATTGTTGTATTATCTGTGCACAAATACATTTGCAAGAAAACTGTAAACAAGTACTTACATACATGATTACAGATAGGTTTAAATTTTTGTTATAAATATGATAATAAAAACCTTATAACTGTCTAAGTGAAACTTTTTAATACTACCATTATAGCCGCAACCAATTTATGTATACACATATGTGCACAATCTCATAGAAGTAATTTATAATGCACTACTCAGATTGATACCAAAACGAAGTATTTACAAAACACAGGTTACAAAAATTCCCCACGCATTTCAAAGTACAACAGATTAGGATAATAACGTAATAACACATAAAGCAAAGATCGAGATAGCATGCTATAATAAAAAGCGGTTAGAAAAGACTCACCTTTAGTTTCCAAAGCGCATTCAAACGCCTAAAAGAAAGAGAGAGAAAATTAAAGAATATTTAAATTAACACACACATATATACACAAATAAAAGGAGATAGTCACCAAACAAAAGGTTATAGAGAAAAAGTAAAGCAAGATCAAACTGTTTAAAATCACTTGAAGTTTGCGAAGATTCAAGGTAAGCGTATATAGTTAAATTATTTATAACAGTACACAATAGGTAATAAAAACAGCAAAATAGGAGTTAAAATATACAAAGAAATACCGTATACCGTCTTGGTTTTCTTAAACTCCAAATTAATTAAAGGGCACTAAAGTTCTACTAGAATCTAACAATGAATACGTCTGATATATACGACCAAGACTGTACACGTAGTAATATATATTCCTTCTGTTGCAAGCAATGCAGCATATTTGCATTTTCCATTATGGCAAGCTCTGAGTCTCTATGATCGCACTTTTATGATTCCATTTTATACATTGTGCAATGTACTGTATTGATTTTACCTTGAATACCTGGGCAAAATATACGGGATTGCATTGCAACATTTTAAATGTATTATCGAGAAGATAGTGTAAGAGAAAATTCTGTTTTTGGAAAACTGTCTTTAGAGTGCTAAATCGTGCGCAAAAAACGTGTGATAACAACTAGAACATAATTAATAATAATGTGCAGAATATTAGTAATTTAAAGCAGATATTATATAACAATAAATAATAGGAAAGTCATTTGTAGAAGGTAGTACGTCAAATAGTTTAAAATCGAAGCTTTTGCAGTTTCCACTTTTAAATATGATCATATTTTCAAGATTTACATTTCAACATATACCAAAGATACATGCAACATTAGATCTAACAGATAATTAGTAACTTTGATTTTAAACATCCAAACAGATGATAAAAGTGTATACTTACTAGGCTAACTAAAATATATTTTTAATATTCACCTGGTAGTTGTTTTCCGGTGTTAAAGTTCCTACAACTTTCACTATTTGAACAGCAAATAGTTATTAAGATTATTTAAATCTGTAACATATATTGTTTTATTTCTACAGCATTAATGCTGCTTATTAATTTTCATCTCTACGCGAAACCAAAGGAGTGAATTTCGAAGTAAGTTAACCAATACAGCACTAGTACTGAAGTCATTTATCTAACTCCCATGATATACATACATACATGCTAATAAATCAACATCAGGCTACACCCTTATTCAATAGTTTCAACATGGTAAGATGTAGAACTAGTGTATTAGTTACATGCTGTAAATAGGCATATTTGATTACTTGCGAGTATAAGATCATATATCATTAAGAAAATCAATAGTATTAACTTCAGACTACCCAACTTTCAAAGATAATTCTAAAGTCACCTTAAATCCGGCGATAATTACGTATGAGAAGGAAGTACATGACCAATAAGCAGTGTCAAATACAAAACATGAATCTATAATATAACAACCATGATTAATGATTAACACTGTCATCTGGTGGGAAACATAATAATGGCGCTTGCAAAAATGGCATCTTTTAAATTATAAAAATTACTTTAAAAAGTTATTCTAAATTTATGCGTGGATGACGCAATATATACTACGCCTACCCTAAAACCGCTTCTTCAAAATACCGAAAAATTGCTAGTCATTTCAACAGAGCGTTGCAGCTTGCAATTAGAACTTAATGTATCCTTACTTAACGTAACCTCAAGTCTGTGATCGAATTATTGTTAACGACTGCTTTTTATTATTAAAAACAATCGAATCTTTGATGGAGGCTTCAGCCAGTGATAAATATCCCACGTTATCGGTGATTATGCTACTTGTTGCAATATCTACTTCAATATAATTTAACAAATCAATATCCTTAACATACACGGATAAATTTCTAAAGATTATTCTGAATAATAGAGTATCAAAACGATTTAAATATGTAAAAAGATTATTGAGAAACTATTTTTGGAATGTGAATCTAATTAGTTACCCTTTTCTTCTGAAGAAGATTCAAATCTGGCAGAGCAGCTAGCTATAAACGAATTGGTTATATACTAAAAATTGGACAAGAAACCTTCATTTCAATATTGGTTCTCTCCAAGCGACAGAGCAACAGCAATTCACACTAGAACTATTTTGAGAATAAAATAATGGAAATAAGGATTGGGGAAAATGTGAGAGCACACGTTGCAAGTTAGAATCAAAATTTGTTGAAAATACCTCATTTAAATAAGCTGGTCGATCCACTAGATATCTGGAATACACACAAACTTGTTTGTTAAAAACTTTTGGATCTTGACTGAAAATATACACTTTAGCTACTTCAACCTTATCAAAAAAATATTTTCAAAAACCTGTGTACTCCTCTGTGCAAAACTGAACAGACTTTCCGCAAACAACTAAATGACATTATATTTTTAAACAGAAATATAAGTTTTTAAAGTATCTCCTACCCGGCTTTCGCTCCAAAAGAAGACATTTATTTTAATGGCTAAACGTGGAGTTTATTTAATTTCATGTCATTAATAAAAAGAAAGAGATATTTTTAAGCGGAGTATATTTTTAACTAGATTTCTTATTGAATAAAATTGTTCAATTAACTAATAATGTCCAGAACTATAACTTGAATTACCCTTGATCCAATACTGTTATAGTGTATCTAAGGTTAAAAGCGTATCTTGTACTGCTGGGAGTTTAGTGCAGACTGTTATGAGATCTTCCGGGTTTTGATCTCGTCGTAGTAAAGTACATATGTATATACAATACAAAATGAAATGAAAAATAAAAACAAAATACAAAAATATTTAGAGAAAAAAAGGTAAAATCATCCAAAATATCACGAAACTATCTTATTATTTTGTTCGAACAAGCTCGGTGGTCGCCGTGGTAGAGTAACCGTTCTCTAGTAGTGGCGGACCCGAGTTGCGAGGATCGAATACTGGTCCCAGCTTTCTAGTACGTTTAGCTGGGGGATCGGTTCGCCAATCGAGTACCATTCGTTTTTGGGAAACAATACAACGCAATGTTACATTTGGCGACGTAATGTTGCTACAAAGTCCACGACACACGTTCACATAGACAAAATCCACAGGAAGAGCAAATGTAGTCGGATAAGCAATACAGCTTGAAAAATTAAAACTACCTCAGGTAACACGCTCATCACTTGATATTCTTTATTCGTTATTATTTCAATAGTGAATTCACCAAAATCTTACGCTATAAAGGCGTTAGTTAATAATGTCGTCCTTGTTCCGTTTAGTTGATTTCAAAAATTTCAGGACTAACCTTCAAATTCCAAATGGGACTCCAGCTCCCATCTTCTTGGTAGAGTTATTTTTACAACTAATATTGGCCACGTTACTTTCGGTTGGGCAGTTAGGTTTATTTGTATGACTTCAGTGTCACGTAATTCTAAATTTTTATGTAATAAAATGTGAGATCACGGAGTCCTCCTATTCGGAATTAGTGTGACTATGGCATCATTTTCTTTGTTTAAGATAAAGTTTATACACAAGCGGAGCTACAAAGATTAGTAGAATGTTTATATGAATTCAGTTATCTCAGGGTAGTGATGTATAAGTGACGGATAGGCAGGTTTTGTTTCAAAATGAAAAGCTATCCAAAACGGAAGACGGTAGCCTCAGCCTGGATTAAAATTATTTAATCAACTAAAGCCATCGACACAGTGTTATCAACCATTGTTACGGCGAATACTTGGGGCGCAATATTGCTACCGACAATAATAGACATCAAGCCCTGAAAATTAGAAGAAAAGTGCTCACGAAGTGTATATAACTGAAACAAGCACTAAACCATTTTTAGCAAATTTCAAACTATTCCAGACTTGATGACGTCAAAATTCATTTGAACCTGAGGTGGATCAAAATTTCCGTGTAACAAGACATGTGAACCAATTTATAGTTCATGCGTCTCTACTATCTATCCAATACTTTCACGGGTACAGCTTGCAAATTTTCTAGTAAGCAAGAATCTAACATTATTCGGCATTATTCCGAATCTAACCCTGATATTGAAGAATGTCAAAAAAGTTTTCAAAATTTGTATTTGCCGAGATTACAATGGTAGCTTATGAACCCAAGAAAAGACTGTAGTACACGTCCTATTTATCTAACAGTTTGATGACTCTGTTTCCCAAAAAGAGCACAAAAAACTTTGAATGTTATCAAGTGAAACATTAAAATCACTCGACGACGTTTTCACTACTGTTTCAGCACACTACATTTTACAGAAAACATCATAGTAAAACTACAGTGAATGAAGGTATCAAAAAGTGATTGAAATTAATTAAAATGAATATTAATATTAACTATTTATTAAATAATTCATGTTCCAATGTCGTCTTATCTAACATAGAAGGCATTACATAAATATTATGATAATTTTATCTGATAAATTTCAGGCTATATATTAGAAGTTTCTTTCACCGGCAATAATTTCGAAATAGGCCTCGTGCCGTGCGATCTAATTCTGTTTTTACTATCCTACCCACCATTGCCACACGATGACTACTCCTTGATCCGACACAGCCCTTGTTATTTTCCCGTTAGTCCTTAAGACGGCTCTTCGCCAAGTGGTGCAATATTACTTCAAGAAGATTTACGGGCGAAACCGCAAAACTGTATTTCTCTTTCTCAACGAACGAAGAGGATGACTACTACCTAAACGAAAATCCTTGCAGCCAACCGTTTCCCTTTGCACATGCCCACTTAAATATTTACTTTCGTAAAGTTGACTACTTAGAGTAATCCGACGGAAGCAAAGCAAAATAATCGTCTTTTAATCTCTACATTTCTCCAGGTAGTTGGTACATTGTTAAATATGAAAGATTAAAGCTCGACCAGCAGTTGCGCGTGGCAAACAGAGTATTTTGTTATATTATGGATTTCTCTCCCTTCCAGGATTTGCGTGGATGTTTCGATAATTTCCTTTAGAAACAAGCCGAAATGTACTGCACTTCAAACCAGAAATTGGTCGTTTGAGATAACTCGGCTGGGCAATTCACTTAAACGCAATATATATTTATAAAAACGAAGTTAGTAGGATTCTTTTGAAACGAAAAAGCCATATGATTAAATAAATTAAATCGTAAAGTTAAGTACTTAATCACAAAAGCATTTCTAGTGTATGTGAATAAAAGATTATGAAAATATAGGCAGCAGAACCACTTCTTTCATTCATTTCAATAAATTCCAATTTTTAAGCTATTTATATTAGCATCAGAGAGAGAGAGAGAAAGAGGATATATCTATATACTGAATTTCTGAAGTTTTCAAAAAGCGAAGAAGCAAAAAAATGGCTTTTTAATCTATTAAACATGGTCTCATATGGTTATCTATAGTTATCAAAATAAGAAAAAAGTATAACATATTCGCTATGTATGAAAATCGTTAGGAAATTTCTCCGACCGACACAGAGATGGGGCAAATATGATTAAGTAACAATGGTATTCACGCTAGCATGATCCATGCGGTAGTTGCTTGCTGCAATATTTCTTTAAAAATGCATAAAGTCTTTCCAGAATATCTTTATTTTTCCATTTCCATGAAGAATGTTGTACATGAATAGAACTAAAACCGATTTTGGAATCCACTGTCAAATGATATGACACAATAATTGTGTCCTTTGATTCTTTATTCAAAAGAGAGTAGCTAGAATGGCGGCAAACCATTACCACGAAATGAAGATTTTTTTGAATAAAATGTTCGCAGAGTACGAAACATGGGTTCACTATAAAAATTAGGAAACAAAATAGCACCCCAAACAGTAGGTGTATTCTCATACCCAGAGTATACCAAAGAAGTGTAAGCGAACCTTCTATAAGAGAAAATGTATTGTGAAATAGAAAAGGAATTTTGTTGTGGAGGTCGTAGAATGCGGCACAACCATCATTGCAGTCTCATATAACATGATTCTCCAACGAAGGGCAAGTCAGAGCAAGGGAAGAGAAATGTTGGTATAAAACATTGTCCTTCTTCAAGACAATGCTCGGCTGCACACTGCAGCTGTAACAAAAACGCTCCTATATCGATTTCAATGAGAAGTCTTTGATCATCTACCATACAGCCCAGACTTAGTTACCTCTGATTTTTACGTCTTTGCTCACATAAAATGCTAGGACGTAATTAACCGAAAGCTTTCTACGACGTGGGCGGGCTATGAAAAACATTGATGATGAAAATTGGGACAACGACTATGTCGAGAAATAGCTGGAAGCAGTAGCAGTTGCGTAGTAGCTGTAAATGAAACATTTTTTTTATGTTTTATTAGAACTAACAAAAATGCCTTTATAATTAGATTTAGCAACTGGTCGATTGAACTTAACAAAAATAGCCTTTATAATTAGATGATTTAATTTCGAAACCCATTACAAAAAAACCTAAGTCCGCTTGGTTTTCATAAACCGCAAGATACGGTACTGCACTTCAATAACAAAAAATTTTAAAGGCTTCCAGCTGTTAGCATCACTGAACATTTTGAGATTTAATTTCTTGAAACCCATTACTGGTGCAAAAAAAGCAAGAACTGCGTTTGTTTAACAGTGTGTTGAAATTTTGAATGAAATGTAAACAAAACGAAAACTTGAAAGGTTTTTACATCATAAACCACCCCACCACCCTTTATTTGTTTACACTTTATCTGTACCTGAACTGTCTGAGTTAGTTCACGGTTTCCAGCTCCGGAGCTGTTCCCGAGTAACTGCACTTCAATATGTTTTATAAAACATTGAAAGGATTTCTGACGTATGGACAGCTACGGACACCTAAGAGCATTACAATCTATATATCACAATATTAGATCAATCATACATGGTAAAAAATTAATGTAAACAGCAAGATGTTTACAGACTATCTGCTATATTTGCTACAGAACAGATTTCTAATTTATAGCAATATGATCTCCACTGCAGTGCACTCAATACATGAATGAGTGAATACAAACTATGTCTCCTTACAATAACATCCTGTACTAATATAACATTTGTAGAACAATATGATTTATGTCTGAACTCTAGGCAATAACTATAAAGAAAATGTAGGAAGTTGCTAAGCGCAATATTACATAATGTTGATCCATTGTCTTTATGTTAGGTTTTAATTATGCCAAAGTTTTTGCTACATCATTCTTGTTGGAGCATATACATATAAAGTTATTTGTGAAACGACCTCATGTTACCATGTAATAGAGCCATAGTTACGGCACAACTCATAATCAAGAGGTTATTGTCTTTTGTTTATAGGTTAGAAGTTAGAATCGATAAAATACGGTTACACCTCAGTCGTATTATACGAAACTTAATGACACCCACACCTACATATGATAACGGCCACCTTTAATAGCTAAATAGGAACGATTATTATGATAGAGGTTACCATGCCGGTCGTAAATAAAGACGAACACTGTTGAGATTTTCTAGAAACAACGATAAAGGCAACGATGAATGTAATGAACGTAAACGTTTTATTGTCATCAGACCATCGTAAAACAATAGATACGTAGGATTTCTCACAGAAACCATTCATTCAATGCTTGCTATATTTATTACATACGAGCTACAAAAAAAATATAAATGATACCTACCAGAAATTTTCGAAAATTAACTGAATAATAATAATAAATTTAAAATAAATTGCGTCAGTTACGTTTACAGTCGTTACATTCTGTACACTACCTTCATTTTTCTCGATATCCGCAAAACCTCTTCAAGTTATTATTACATAAACATCCATAGATCAACGGGAGCCTGTGACTGTCAAATCAGACAACATTTATTTAGTTTCTTCGAATTTAAACATACATTCTGCGTGCCATATTTCATATTCCAAATATAAAAATCCTAGTTCAGTTCATTTATTTTAAACTGTTTATAAAACAAATCAAATCGCATGCATTGATTTGTGTCCATGTGTATATTTATACAACATGGGATATAAATTAAACGTGCGGATTTCGTAGCGTCGATCGCAGCGTCTCGTGCCCACCTTTCCGTTTTCTAGACGTTTCAATAACATCAATAGAAAAGCAAATATACAAAATCGTACACAGACAGACTGTAGATTCGATTTAATAGCCTATGTGTGTTCAAATGATGTGTTAACATTTATGATGAAAAATTAAATATGTTTACCTTAATCGAATGTTTTAGTTCCTTTATTTCCATGTTAGAAACGTTTTTTTTTATTTTCATTACAGTTAATATAAAGTGACATTCTAGTGTGGCTATATCCAATTAAACTTTCTTTATTTATATTGAATCTTAAATGATTTTCGATGTGAAACTCATTAAAATAAAATATTATATAATATCAGTGTATTACTACAAACAAAAACAGCAATGAACCAAGAATAGAACCTTAAAAGGATTTCTTCTCTGAAGAACCAAGAAAAACATGCAACATACAAGACAATGATTAAAAATATTATCTACCTACATCTTCGTTTTCATTTAATTTGTCGAAAATTTCAATTAGACACTTATTTATAACATCTTCACAGGAGCGACCTGATAAAAAGCATGCTGGTTATCAGTGATTATATTATTCTGATTAGGAAATCATGTCAATCTTTTAACGGATAAATTGTAGCGTACGTTAATGGAATATTCCTGTGGTAAACATTGAATTGATTATATTAGCAACGGAAGCCGATATGAATGACCTTCTGTGGTTCCTAAATTATATCTCATATTCTAATTTGGAAAGTCCTTTGTTAATATCATAGTTTTCGCTAAAACTTTTGGGCTACATACATTTTACCGATTATGTTTTATTTAATAAAGTTTCATCATATTACTTATATTGCAATATTCATCTTAATCTGTTCTTCAGTCGCTTAAATGGCGGTAAAAGTAACACTAATGAAGTTTAAAGACTCATTTATAACACGGCTCGAATCACGGTACACCATTCGGGGACTACTTTTTGGGAGACATGATCCAGTATCCAAGACTAGAGAAGAAAATCACTGCGATTGTTTAAACAATCACGGTTTCGGTTGCAAGTAAATGGCGCAAGTGTTATTTGTGTACAGAATCGCACAGAAATATTTTTCGCAAGTATCTAAGCCCTATTATTTTAGCATCGTATGAATCACATTTTAGACTGAGTAATTACGGAAATGTAATATTCTATATACAGTGTGGTCATAAAGTTTGGAACAAAGCTTATAACCGCATTATTTTACCGCTCGGACAGGTAAATTTTCTTTTTTAAAACGCCATCTTTTGACATACAATTTTCTTCTATGACGTCATTGGTTTTTAGTGTGATGACGTTATCAACCCTTTTTTTAAATGGCAACCATATTATTTTTTTATCGTTTTTGGTATATCTTTATATCCTCCAAGTAGTGATATAAAACAATTGGTATGTTGCATCACATTTTTTTAATAATATAAATTTAGAAAAAATAAGAAAATTTTATTTTACCAGAAAATTAAAATTAAATTAAAAAAAATACATCTGAACTGAAATTTATTGTAACAGTTAACGTAAATTTTCAAAATGGACCCCACCAACCAACTGACACTGTCCCAGCCGAGTGTAAATGCTTTGCAATCAATAGTAATCTGCGTTATTCGCTTCAGATCAAAACAACAGAAAAAACAACCAACAAACAAAACGGATCGTAAAAAGCACATGTACTCATGTTACTATGCAAAAAATTTACAAAAACAAAAACACGCACTTTTTTTGCAAGATATTTCTTTATGACATTCTTTCTTTTTTTTATACAAATTATGTACAACACTAATATAGTCTTCAGGCTTTCACGGCCGCTGTTGATGGCTGCTCTTCGGTTCTCGGGTTCTCTGCCGTGTAGAAAAGTTGTGGTACTTAACATTTCGATCATCTTCTTCAGTTCTGAAGAAGATCACGACAAGATGATTCTTTTCGTGATCTTCGGTTCTCGGGTTCTCTGCCGTGTAGAAAAGTTGTGGTACTTAACGTTTCGATCATCTTGTCGTTAAGTACCACAACTGTTCTCAGAACGAGAACCGAAGAAGACTAATATTTCGAAAAACGGGTCGATCGAAACGTTAAGTACCTGGAGGGACAACGGAGAGTTTTCTCGACTTGCCATTCGCTGTTGGGAGCAAAGTGATGAAACATCATAAAAGGCGATATGATGCTGTCACAAAGCAATTTAAACACAACTTACACACACTAAATTAACCGAAGAGTTGCAACACTAATATTTCGAAATTGTTTCTATGGCGACAACATTGTTGAATTATTTACTTCTATTTTTGACGTTAATTTTGTTAGACATTGCGTAAAAATTGTTCATTTTCGCTAATATAAAAAATGGCACATTTATCCGAGCGAGAAAGAATCGAAATTTTAATTATGGTTGGGTATGGGGACAGACAAAGAACGCCTGCAGAAGCATTCGAATTGTTTAACGATGAACATCCTGATAGATCTCCAATTGCCAGGTCTACGGCCAATCAGGTGGCTCACTCATTTGTCGTCAACTTATTTAAAAAAGAACACTATCATCTTTACAAAGTTCAACTTGTACAGGAATTATATGAGGATGACGAATGATCGTGACGGAATGACGGATGAAGACGTAATATTACGTTGTTTGTGACCAAAATGCAAATTTCTTGGAAAACATCGTCTTCTCTGATGAAGCTACGTTCTGCCTAAATGGATCTGTTCACCGCCATAATTGCAGATATTGGTCGCAGACCAATCCGCATTTGACTCAATCGTGTCATACTCAGCGCAGAAGAAAAGTTAACGTATGGGTTGGAATGATTGGACAACGCATTTTAGGACCATATTTTTTTGAAGGAAATTTGACTGCTGTGTAATATTTAGAATTTTTAAGATTTGAACTGGTTCCAGCGCTCGCTGTAATTTTCCCAAATCACGAGGATGGTGATGTACCCCATCCAAATATTTGGTTTCAACAAGATGGGGCACCTCCCCATTATGGTGTAGACGTTCGCTACTATCTTGACGAAATATTTCCTAATAAACGGATTGGACTGATTCCGTTAGACTTTTTTTTGTGGTGTTATTTGAAATAGAAAGTGTATTTTAACAAACCGAACAATTAAGAAGATTTAAAACAACAAATTCGCGTAGAAATTACACAAATATCCCCTGACATAATTGAGGCGAGTATACGAACTGTTTACACTCGGCTGGGACAGTGTCAGTTGGTTGGTGGGGTTCATTTTGAAAATTTACGTTAACTGTTACAATAAATTTAAGTTCAGCTGTATTTTTTTAATTTAATTTTAATTTTGTACAAAAATAAAATTTTCTTATTTTTTTCTAAATTTATATTATTAAAAAAAATTGTGAGGCAACATATCAATTGTTTTATAGCATTATTTGGAGGATATAAAGATCTACCAAAAACGATAAAAAAATAATATGGTTGCCATTTAAAAAAGGGTTGATAACGTCATCACTCTAAAAACCAATGACGTCACAGAAAAAAATTGTATGTCAAAAGATGGCGTTTTAAAAAAGAAAATTTACCTGTCCGAGCGTTTTTCCTAAAAATGTAAAATAATGCGGTTATAAGCTTAATTCCAAACTTTATGACCACACTGTATGTAGATAATAGGTATGGTATTTCAAGTGCCGCATCATAAATAGACATGACAATTATCTGCCTAACTTAAAATTCACTTATTCTGTCTATATCCAAAGACGACATATGAGCTGCAGCCGTTTGATAAAAGTGTCTTCCGCTCCTTTGAACATTCTTGAGGAGAGCAATTATTACATTTCTGGAAGAAATATCATGATAGAAAAATGAACAAGGTTTTACGCCAATAACCATTTATCCTTTCGACAAGAGTATAATTCCTGAATATGTCTATGTATTAAGTATTCCTACCGGAAAGAAATACAAAAAGGAAGATTCAAATAATTCAAACGATGATTGGGAACCAGATGACATGGATTCCTTTACTCTAGTAAGAAAATGTGTAAATAAGGAAACTACGTTTTGAAACAATATTTTGTCTCAAAGATTTTAATCACTTTTAATATGAAACTCAAAGAGCAGTAAAAAAAAGTACCAAACTATAGGGCATAACTACAGACATTTTCCTTCATAACCAAATAAAAATAAAATATCTAAATCTAGCATTGTCGTATCTCACAAAAAGTCTAGATAAGTTGCAGAGCTTCAGTCCAGCTGTAGTTTCTGAGCAGGGCTTAACAAAGATAGTATAGAAGATCTCAAATGTCTGGAGAGCAGCGACTAGATCCTGAGACAATTATGTGTGGCTTTAAATAGATCTTATTCTTGTAAGTCATTGTGGATAATAAGGCCTAATACTGAACTTATATTTACGTTCTATTTTGACGAGAATCATATTGTTTTTGTTGATGTTATCTTGTGGAATGAAAATCATAAATAAATTATTTGTGACCAGAAAAGCTGTGCCATTAAAATACTGCATTGGAGCAACAAATATGTCAATTCAATTGCATTGAAATGATGTGTATGTACCATCTTTGGCAATTTAAATGCGATTTTTTTATCGGGGAATGTTGATTTTGTAAATAAAGGCTTTGCTTTAAAGTGAATTGAATTACTCTAAAGAAGTTCATCAAAGCAGTACTCTCTTTTATAGAAATTAAATTTGCTTCAAAGTATAGCCTTTATTTAGTAAATGGAAATTCCCCGCTGAAAAATTCGCATTTAATTTGCCAAAGATGGTACGTGTAATTACTTAGCGGACATTCGCAAGCTACTATATAGATTTTGAATTAAGAAAAAAATTCTTCTGAATATTTAATCAAGAATGATTGAATGTTTTTAAATACTTTCAAACATGTATTACACCTATATGATAACTAGCTAACAATAACTATTCCTTTTCAGCGATATATGTATAATACCTACCTAAATTTTTATCTGGGTGATAGTATTACACACAAATTGTAGAGCCTCCCAGCTGCACGCTTGTTGAAACAAAGATTATATTCCTCCTTCTCAAGGATATCAAAATGTGTAAACAACATCTTACTCCCAATTTGTCAGTGTCGGGTGCTTCGGCAATATGTGCGCCTCTGTGTGTTCAGCCCGAGAGAATGCGCTGAGCGTAATCGTAGAATTTCAGCCGTCGCCGCTCTACCGTAATCCAAACAAAAAGCCTCCGGATGAACAACGGCAAAAGGCTAGTCAATTCCAATATCCGAGCGAAAACGGCAAATACAGGAAAAAAAGTAGAAGAAAAAACGGCGGGCGTTGATTGAAGATCTGTGGAATGGGGACGGTTGTGTGGAAGAGAGATACCCCCGGTGGGACTGGCTTCCGCTTCTTCTGCTGCCAATTCGAGCAGCCGTAGAAAGAGATTAAATCTAGCGATGCTGTGAAATGTAAGTGTTGAAGATGATTGGAGCAAATAGCACGTACCACCTGTGCAGCTGACAACTTTGTACAATTGAAGCGGTAGGAAAATTTAAAAAATAGGAATTTTTTTGCTTCGTAATTAATATTACTCTAAAATAAAACTCGCATGCCAACTATATCCAAGCTGTAAAGTAACACGATTGCACAACATAGGCGATTACCGTGTCATATACTTAAACATACCTTTAGATTATCAAGAAATTAATTCAATTTTTCACGAAAATGTTAGTATTTTTAATCGGCCAACTCCTTACCAGACCATATTTTCGTTATAGAGTATGTACAAAATGATGCCGTAGGTAGGCAATACATGACGATTTAAGCCAACTTATCTTCATGCAAAAGTTGGTAGTGTGCAGGATATAGAATGAGCCAGTCAATTTTCTTGAAGGTGCTTCTAAATAACTTCTTTAATAATAAATTGTAATACCCACACAATACTTGATACTAAGTGCTGCTGTAAGATAACAAACTCTGAGATTATATTATAACATAACAGAAGGGTACCTAGCAGGGTTGATATGCAATCCAAACTTTTTTCAGGACCTTGGTTTAAGATTTCAATTTTACACAACTCAAGTACTCTCAGCGATACATAATACTAATATGTTTTGTGTTTGTGATTGATAAAAATTTGTATGCAAAAGAATTATGCATTCTGAGTCTTTAGACTTTAAATTAAACGAAAACATTTTGAAATTCGGTATTCTATTAAAAAAAAGCCCATCAAAGCAATTATTTCTTTAAGTTGTACAAATTAATTCCACAATTATTTTGGAAGCGTATTGTGAGTAATTAGATAAATTAAACTATTAGACCAGCAGTTTCCCAACCCCGTGCCTGCAGACATCATCGCACACTTCTACCAATTTGTACGTCAGTCGCCGTTTGAACACAAAACTAAAGCATACAATTTGAAGCTGTCCTTCAGCGCTCAAACGAATTGATCAGTTCGTTCATAAAGAAACCAGTGAATTTATTGAAAATATATTTTTTGATTACATCGTCAAATATTAGAAAACTTGAAAGGTACGGCTTTAGGGGCAAAGTAAACGACTGGTTCCGCTCATATTTGGCGAATCGCCGCCAATTTGTAAGGCTGCGGGTTGGGGGTGACAGCGTAGATTCAACACTGGGCCGGGTAGTGTGTGGTGTGCCGCAGGGCTCGATGCTTGGACCTACGTTATTTATAATATTTATTAATGACATGGCACATGTGGCTCGTCAGTCTAACACGACTCTCTTCGCTCACGATACATCACTGACTTGGCATGCTTCGGAATATGGCGATTTGAAACAACAAATCAACGCCGACACCTCTAGAGTTTGTGAGTAGTTTAGAATTAATGAAATTATTCTCAACGCTAGCAAAACTAAATTGTTAATTTACAAACAACGTACCAACCTCAATATCGTGATTGATAACAATCTTTTGTCCCCGTCGACTAATGTTAAATTCTTGGGTGTTACCGTGGATACTGGCTTGGGGTGGACCGAGCATGTTCAGCTGTTGTCGAGGAGTTTGTCATCAGCCTGCTATGCCCTAAGAATCATAAAACAAAATCTTGGGGAGCACACGGCCAGAGAGGTATACTTCGCACTATTTGAGGCTCGCATGAGATATTGCATTTCCTCATGGGGTTTCACTACTACGACCAATTCATCTGAAATTCTAAAATTAGAGAAGAGGGCCGTAAGGGTGATTGGCAGCGAGGACAACAGAGCCCACTGTCGTCCTTGTTTTGTTTCTCAGGGGATACTGACATTATATTCATTGATTATCTATACGTCGGTGAGTATGGTGTTTAAACATAGAAGCAAATATATCTACCGAGCAGATATTCACTCTTACAACACTCGTAACTGTGTAAAACTGACAACTCTCTCTGCAAAAATTCTCTATAGTTTATGAGTTTTTCTTTCTTCAATAAATTGCCTTGGTTTATATTGGATTCCCCTAATTTAACTACATTTAGACGCAAATTAAAGAACATTTTACTAGAACAACCTTTTTATTCATTTGATGAATTTATTAAGTTCAAGTTATGACACGTGTCCACGTTGTGAACGTTGTTTATTGTACTACCTCTATTTTAAGTGCTACTGTCAGACAACATGTATTTGTTTATTGGCAATAAATATATTCTATTCTATTCTATTTGATTGTGACTTTTCATTGATTCCAACAAGAAAGATATAACTTTTGCTTGCTGCCAACTTGCCAAAAATATATTTTTCAATTGTATTAAGTATCAACAACGCAATCAATTTACGACAATTGGTACCTTGTAAATCGGTCGTACTACCAGAAAAATCTAATGGGCAGATTTAGCACAATCCAGCACCACAGCAGGATGCTACTGATCAGTTTCCTGCTTCAAACTGCAGCAAAACTGAGTGTCTGGATAATCACATTCAGGTACTTAAAGAACAGTTTGAAGAGAGACATTTGAGAGACAACTATCATGATGTTAATAGTCTCCTTTTTTATCAATCCTTTTATTTCCAAATACATTGAATGTATAAATATATGCATACATTGATGAAATGTTGGATCTTCAAAATGAAATTATGCTGAAAATCCTATTTAGAACATGAGACTTCAGGAATTTAGTGGACAAAAAATACATCTATACTTAAAAAGAGCACCGTACAAATCCTACCTTTACCAATCTCTGCTTTTAACCAAGATCGAATATCACAGTAAAAATATAAATTTCAACTCGCCAATGAGTATTTTAATGATTGTTTTAAAAGCCGCGAGAGCATCACATACTCCAAATTAAGAGGCACTGGCTAATAGAATGCTAGTGCCATACAATGTAAAACATCACATTGCGATTTACAGTTCCGTTAAGACATGCTACCGCGTCCCTTAAATCTGACACTATCCCATTAGTACTTCTTAAAATAAGTTTAAAACATTTGGTTCAAATGAGATGTCAAAACCTTATGGCTCGGGTTCCTATATACAAAAATTATATGCTCTATGAACATGATATCATGCCATAATTAGTTAGATGGTAAAAGGCATACAGCCAAAAAAAGAAAGAAACTATAAAATGCGAAGTTCTTCACTGGATCTCTTGGTGCAGAAGTAGAACACTAAACAATTTAACCCACTGAACACCAAACAAGTTTTAACTAAAA
Source organism: Holotrichia oblita (assembly GCA_023690525.1). Lineage (NCBI taxonomy): Eukaryota > Metazoa > Arthropoda > Insecta > Coleoptera > Scarabaeidae > Holotrichia > Holotrichia oblita. The sequence goes on from CM043019.1 coordinate 113,975,186, forward strand.
CACCGACGCGTTTCAACAGCAATGCTGTCATTATCAAGGCGATAATAAAACTAAATTAAAATAAAATCTACAAAAACAGGTAACCTAAATGTTATGCACGGTCAATCCGATACGCATCATTAATTTCCGATTAACGAAAACAATGACGAATACGGTATACGGTCATTGTCACAATTCATTACACATGACTTATTTTTATATATTTCTAAACTTTCGAAAACATTTAGAAACTTACAATTGTTTATTTGTCTAATTAATTTAACATTGGTATGATCGATGATGATCTGTTTCAAAAATGTGTTGGGCAACGCTCGATTTCTCAATTCTATTAAATCTAAGATGAGCCATATGCTCTTTGAATCTAGTTGAGACTGCTCTCCTGGTTTGCCCAATATATTTTTGATTACAATCTTTACAATTGATTTCGTAAATGCCTGACTTTTCTAGAGGTTGTATTTTATCTTTAGGGTTACCGATGAGACTTCGTAAACTAGTCCCAGAACTGTAAACTATTCTGAGATCTAGCTCTTTGAAGATTTTACTCAAACCTTTAGTGATAAAGGGAGCGTAAGGGAGGGTCACAACGGGTAAATCACCTCAGAAATCCGAAAACATCAAAATCATTAAAACTTTGCGGGAAAAAGATTGTTTTTATTTGAAAGCTGACAAAGGGAACAAGGTTGTTATTTTAGATAAAGAGGACTACTATGATCGGGTTAATGACCTGTTGAGTAGTGGCCCTTATCAGTCAATTTCAAAAAATCCTTTACCGAAAATGATTAGAGACGTCAACAACGTGTATAAAACTTGTAACAACCTTGTTACCGCCGACGTTAGACGTAAGCTACATGTTTCCAATCCTGTTGTCCCTAAATTATATTGTTTACCTAAAATCCACAAACCTGGCAAGTCGGTAAGGCCAATTGTTTCGGCAATTGACGCACCGACTTATAAGGTTTCCAAATGGCTGACCAATGAATTTAGTAATTTGCCAATACAGCAACCTAGTTTTGCAGTAAAAAATTCGTTAGAATTTATTAAAGAAATTCAAAATATTCAGTTGCTGGAGGGTGAAGTATTGATTTCATTTGATGTTAGTTCTCTCTTTCCTAGTGTACCGATTCCAGACACCTTGACATACCTCGAGGAAAAAATAGTTTGAGTCAACAATGTGTCCAGGAATATATTCGCTTAACTGACATCTGTATGAAACAGAACATTTTTCAATTCAACGGGGGTTTTTATGAACAGCTGGAAGGAACGGCAATGGGTAACTCCTTGTCGCCCCTTTTTGGCTAACCTTTTCATGAGCCGTTTTGAAAAGGACTTAGAATCTGAGAGCGAAACTTTCCTAGGGTTTGGTTGAGGTATGTGGATGATATTTTCGCTATATTTGACACTAAAAAATGTAATATTGACGATTTTCTCAATAGATTAAATAATCGGTTCGAAACCATAAAGTTCACTTGTGAAAGAGAAGAAAACGGTCAGCTACCCTTTCTAGATACTTTAGTAATTAGAAATAACAATAGATTAGAGTTTGACGTGTATAGAAAGGAAACCAGTAACTTCGCTACATTCCTTCAGACTCCCATCATTGTGTTCAACACAAAATGGCAAGCCTGAATTTTTTGGTCCACAGACTTCTCACTTTTCCCTTGAACAAGGCGAGGTATGAGAAAGAGCTTAAAATTATAAAAGATGCGGCCAAGTGTAATGGTTTCCAGCCTCAGCATATCTATAAGTTAATTAGGAAGTTTAATTATAAGAAAACTGTGAAAGAATCTACGACTTTTCGAGAGGATGTTAAAGCTTCACCCGTTGTGACCCTCCCTTACGCTCCCTTTATCACTAAAGGTTTGAGTAAAATCTTCAAAGAGCTAGATCTCAGAATAGTTTACAGTTCTGGGACTAGTTTACGAAGTCTCATCGGTAACCCTAAAGATAAAATACAACCTCTAGAAAAGTCAGGCATTTACGAAATCAATTGTAAAGATTGTAATCAAAAATATATTGGGCAAACCAGGAGAGCGTCTCAACTAGATTCAAAGAGCATATGGCTCATCTTAGATTTAATAGAATTGAGAAATCGAGCGTTGCCCAACACATTTTTGAAACAGATCACAACATCGATCATACCAATGTTAAATTAATTAGACAAATAAACAATTGTAAGTTTCTAAATGTTTTCGAAAGTTTAGAAATATATAAAAATAAGTCATGTGTAATGAATTGTGACAATGGCCCTATACCGTATTCGTCATTGTTTTCGTTAATCGGAAATTAATGATGCGTATCGGATTGACCGTGCATAACATTTAGGTTACCTGTTTTTGTAGATTTTATTTTAATTTAGTTTTATTATCGCCTTGATAATGACAGCATTGCTGTTGAAACGCGTCGGTGTTTTAGTTAAAACTTGTTTGGTGTTCAGTGGGTTAAATTGTTTAGTGTTCTATAAAATGCGGATAAAATCTTTTTAAAATGATCAAAAATTTATAATTGAACTGAGATAGGTAACCAGCTGGGAAGCGAAAACTTTTTTAGGGGAAATAATTTGCAGTCAGCTCTGAATTTTCTACACAGACCAATGTGTACACCGTCCAGTTATGCTACTTAAAAGTAATCATATGGAAAGCTGTTACAGTTGGTCGTTTTAAGAAATAGCAGAGCTTTGAAAAATACATAGCTTTCAGGATACATACAAACAATAGTAATTAACAATTAACTAAACACTTACATATACATATGAGTATTGGCATCCTAGTTTGGAAATGTAACACCGTACCATTGCACGTAACATAACACTATTCCAACATTTCAATGTGCTAAGAACAACAAGTGGAAACAAACCAGTAAATGAAAAGCAAGTATAATCTAAATTGTAACAGTGTAGGACCACATCACCTACACATCTCCATTTTGAGGTTAACAAGGCATATCGAAATTTCTATGTAAAATTGAATATCAGAGGCCACCTCACGAGCGTCCATTATAATAGCCGGGAGTTATTTAGACATCGGACCTCTGTTTGCTTTGGAGTTGCGGTAGTACCAGTATGACTATTAGAATGCCATGGCGGAGAGCAAGCACGCAACATGGACATTTTAATTAGCTTATATTATATAAATTTGAACTATCCACCCGTAATTATGTCAATCAATACACGCACGTGTCTGCTTGCCTGGGCCAACCGCACATGCATTCAACTGAATGTAGTGGACTATCAAAGGTGTCGACAATTACCAATTTATAAAATTAATTTGTTAGTGAATAGCGTCGCTAAAAGCACACCTATCGTGTATAAATTAAAACAAAATTGGTTTAGAAACTATGCAAATGAAATGACACAATATTCAACACTAAAGGGTACTGTTTTACTCGTTTATTTTTTTGTTGGTGTATGTATAGGTTTTGTAGTTTCTTTTTTGCGTAAATATGTGTAACTATATTTAAAAAAAGATTATTGCATGTTTATTTTAAATATTCATGCAAACTAAACATTTAATACACTTTAGCTTTAGTTTTTTTTAAATATCAAATCACAAACATTCCCCAAAATTAATTGCAGCACTGTGTGTCATATAGAATTTCAAAATATGCGTTTGAGGTAGTCCTGTAAAACAAAAATTATTGGTCGAGTAAATTAAAAATATTTAGTTCCAGGTCACAAATATATTTGTACAAAAAGTAATACTCAAAATAAACGTCATGTAAATAACGGTGACGAATTATGAAAATGCTGTTACTGTTACCGTTAAATTGTATAATTCCACATATACATATTATGTATGTACATATATGTACAGGTCACAGATACAGCAAAAATATTACTGCACTTAAAAAACATGATTTAAGAGAATTAGACTCTTAAATCACAAATTAATTATTTATCTACTTTTACCATATTTATTTAATAAATAATAATTACTATTTATTAACATCATACCTATATATTTTTACCAAAACATTTTTTTTGCACGCAGCAAACTCCAAGTTTGATTGTCTATTAACAAGGCCTAAATAATCCAAGAAAATTTTCCTTTCCTACTATAAATTACGGCCAAGTACCTACTTCTAAAAAAACATGCACATATGTGCATTCGTGACCGACTGCTACGATTACCTTGTATACAGAAAATGTTATTAGAACATAGTCCTTGGAAATTATCATCTGACCAAAAGGCTTTAATAAAGTCGAAGCGTTAGATTGTCATTATCGTTAACAGTAATAGCTTTTTGAATTTTTTGTTGGGACAACGGTGGGGCGTATCCTCATTAAAAAAGCAGGATATAAGACTGTCGGATATGCTGTTAATACGTTAAGTATAATAGTCGGTATATTGTCTCCAAAAGGAGTCCAGTCAGATTCAAAGACAATAATCTACCAAGTCATTGACCAACCTCAAAATTCCTGACTAACGTAATCGATTAAGTTATTAAAGCTTTATGGAAGTATAGGTGAACCTTTTAGTCGAATTATGGATAATGTTTGTACTCTTACATCCTTTATATTATGGGCCCATTATTATGGCCACACTAACACAAAGTATTGAAAAATTATTTAATACAGTACAAAGGCAGGCTTACTTGGATACAATGCAGGCAATGAATACACCACTAACCGCTGTCATGAATTTACTTTCCTCATTTTTATCTAGGCTGTAATAATAGCGAGTGATACTGATGTCAATGGAGTAATGCGGAGTTAGTTTTCATGATTATCTATGCTGTAGTAGGTAGTAGACATTTCCTGAAAAATATTTACTTCTTCAAAGAAAAGAAAATACCAGGTGGCGCAAAGTCAAGTCTCCTATAGGTAGCTACTATAATTTTGTTTTCAGTTGACATACGTCAGAATTGTTTTATGAGTTGGAAAGTAAACAAATTAGAAATTAATTATGAATCGATGTACACCTTCAGAACGCGCAGAAATTGTAACAGTTTTACAATCAAAAACAATCGTCGATTATCTTCAATCAACGAGAATTGCGTACAAATTTTGGTAGACATTGTATTCCATTAACAAAGACAGTTCAGCGTTTAGCTGCAAAATTTGAATAAAATGGCTACGGCTGATCAATCATATTCTGTCAGAATTCGCACAATTCGTTCGAGAAAAAATATAGATCGTGATGGTGTGGTGCAAAGACCAAGAATTTCGACAAGAAAACAATCTAGGCTGTAAGGCATCTCCAGACCTCCATTACAGGGTATGTTAGTAAAAGACTTGCGTCTATATCCTTACAAAATCTAGGTAACCCACAGGGTCCTGTCTGCAGACCTCCAAAAACGAATGCAATATTGTAATACTCTAGTTAACCTTGAAAATAAAATTCCTGATGATAATGATCGACGAAACCCATTTCTGCCTAAATGGAGCTGTGAATAAGCAACCCCACCCATTCGGGGCTACTGAGAACCCGCAAATTATTTACCAGCAACCTCTACATGATCCCAAAATTACAGTATGGTGTGGCGTTAGTGCTGGGAACATAAATGGGCCTTATTTTTTTGAGGCCGATCAAAGAAGATCAACTACCGCAGTTGGTGATCGTTACAGAATGATGCTGCAATATTTCTTGGTTCCAAAAATGGAAAAACTTGAGCTGGAGAATATGTGGTATCAACAGAACGGTGCCATGGAGCACCGAGCTCGTCAGACAATGGCTATTTTAAGGGGAATATTTTTCGGGGGGGCATTTCCAAAAACGCCGATATGGCATATCCGTCAAGATCCCCTGATTTAACTGTGTGTCCTGAAATATTGGAAGCATTAAAAGCCAATATTTAGAAAGAAATTGCGGAGATGCTGGAGAACGTAATAAAAAAAAGAAAAAAAGAGATGGTCATTTAGTTGATATTACTTTTAGAGTATAACAAAAGAAATTTTTAATATTTAGATAAATATTTTTGGTTCACAATATGAATGTTTATTAATTAACTTTACTTCTACAAGTATACCAAAAAATGGGATCTAATTTTGCGCCATATTGTATCTAACTTCACTAGAGATAAATATTATTATAAGTTAAGAATCCCTCTAGTTCTGGACAATACTTAGTTTAGGGGACTTTCTAACACTTTTTCGGATAACCATAAATCTTCTTGAGGTAACAGCCACTACCACAAAAGTTAATTGTTGCCACAGGACAACAATACACTTCTCAGTGCAAAACTAACACTCTTTATTTTAACTAACCTAATTTTGACACTAGAAACGGACGAACGCGAGGAAACATCGAAAACGTGTTATTAGAATTAACTCTATACGAGTTTTCAATTTCCGGTTTCAGCAAAAATTATTTTAACCCGTTTATTACAAACAGAACATCCTGTACATATTCATTTTTTTTGAAGTGCAATTGGATTAAAGATATTCAACTCACTATTGCATTGGTCTGCGTATATTTTTAATTTTAGTTTGAATAAGATCACTAGTCCCAATAAAGATTGAAGCGATTAGGTAATCACTTAAGAACTTATGGTATTACATAAATCAATTTTATGGACAAGGGACAAATTACACAATAAACAAATGAAGTGTTTTGTAAGGACCCTGAAGGGTCGATCTGGTGTAGGAAAAGGGATAATGCGTCTTATTAAACTGTTGTTCCTTATCTTTAAAATACGGCTGACTGGGTAAAGTTATCGGTCAGCGGGAATTAATATTCCGATCACGATTTAATCGCATCTGTTCAATTAAGGGGATTCGGTTGCGGATGGTGGTAGATATTTAAAGTTACTTTTTAAGTCTGATTTAGAAAATATAGAATAAATTCGTACAATATTTGGCATAAAAGAGAATATCTGTTGCGTTGCTTATTTATTTTATTTAATTCGATGTCTATCTACATGTATACATCGTACAAAGCTATTTTTCCTTAAATTAGTTAGTTATCTATCCCGCGTCATCTGTTTGATGTTTCTTTGTACCATTACTTTTATTCTGGTTTCCTCTTCAATCCGCCCAATACCTAAATATTTTAACGACATAAATTGTCCTGTACACTCGTGAAAAATAAAATGGAACATGTATACCTCGTTTACAAATTCGTCATTATCGAAACTATTCATATTTTTAATATGAAACATACAATTTACATGGGTCACAATTAATTATAAATTACCTACCACGATTATGTATAGCGAACTTGAAAAATGTTAATTAAAACTGCCTCCAGCTAGTAAACCAATTTCGCATAGTTAAAATATACAATTACCTGCTGTACGCTCCCATACAATAATTTTAAAATGAAAATATTTTATATAGGTCGATATAATGTTATTGTATCTATATTTCAAATTACTATCCATTCTTTGTTATAATTTTGTAGCTGTAGAACAGAGTACGATGTACTGAGTTAACAGGATAATAATGCAGGCAATGAATAAATAAATGGCTTTTATGTGTATAGTTTAATTATAAAATAATAATAGAAAACTGTCTGCTTTTTTAATGAAAATAGCTATAAATCATCTATTAATGGGCCGATTTGTTCTCCTCCAGTATTTTTGTGTGTAGTCAGCAAAAACTCGTTAACATCCCCGGAGTTGATTGTTTCCGGCAGGGGAAATAACAACATCCGTATTTCCAGAGGTGAAGTACGAGAACTGGTGAACAGTTAACCGATAAAAGTGACACTTCGAAAATGTCCTTTGCGAATATGTGTACAATTTTTAGGAAAGTACTTTTATAACAATTAACTTCAATTTCTACAAACCATTCCAAACAAAACGCGATGAAAACTCGACTTTATATTTAAGATTGGGTCTGCGCATACCAACAACAACATCATTTTAAACTAAATACAGGTACTGTAAAATTACTAATTACAAAAAAAGCATACAAGAGATTTTAATAGAAATAGAGGAACTGTCTTAGCAGCAGGAATACAATTCTACTCAAACATTTAGACATACAGAGTCTGCCGTCCTGCTAAGAAGACTATGTCATGCAAAGCAATGGAAAATATATAACAGAAGTCTTCATATTGATTCTCCTTTCTTCTGGAAAAAACTTTGCCAATCTTGAGTTATTACTATTAAATTGAGCTATTCCAGAATAGGTTCTCGGTGAAAGTTAATTGTGCTCTTGTTGCAGGCTGCAGTAAGCATAACATTAAAGACAATCGTAAGTATGTAAGTAGTGCCTACGAGTAATATTAATAATACTTGACTGAAGTCAAGATTCTTTGTCGAAAGCAAATTTACGACCTTTTAAACATTTTTTTTCAGTGGAGGAAAGATAGCCAGATCTAGTGAACATGAAGGCGAGTAATTCGAACACTGAATCACGAATTATTTGCATGGCAATATGTGATTTGTGCATGTGCAGGAGCATTATCCTGCTGAAACAAAGCACCTCAGGACAACTTTCCGCGTCTTCCCCCCATAATTTTTTCCCATAGAATGGTCAATAGGTAACGTCAAATAATAATTCCCAGTCGTTGTTCCACCTTTACCCCCAAAATCACTCAAGATTATTCCATGGCAATCCAAAAAAACTGAAGCAAGAACTTTTCCAGCAGATTTTTTAACACGATACTTTTTAGGCTTTGAACAACCAGTGTGTCTCCATTCCATCGATTGTTCAACAAAGCAAATAATGTTGCTTTGTTTCAGATAATGCTTTAAAATTCAAGAAAATGAGCAGTAAAAGAATATCCAGAGTATATACACAAGCAGAGATTAGCTGAAAATTTCTATGACTAGTGATTTGAGTGAGTGCAGTGATATAGGTGAAGAGGATACAGATTTTATTCCAAATGAAAATGTATCCGAATCAGAAGACGAATTGGGAGAAGAAGTCGAAGAAGATAGTGATGAAGAAGTAGGTGAGTTTGAAGTTGATATAGCAGAAAGTAGTGAAGAAATTGTGGCCAAGTCGAGATTGAAATGGCTTAATAAACCAAAACCGCCTACATGGCGCTACCAACGTAATATAGTTACCGCGAAACCTGGTCCCACAGATTATGTGCAGAATGCTGTAACACTAAAAAACTATTTTGATTTACTTATTACAAACGACATAAAAAGACAAATTTGTACTCATACAAATCAAGAAGCGGAACGAGATATTGCTACATGGAATAGTGCAAGGGTATCGTGTGGTAAAAGACTTGTGTGAACCAATTTATGGTACAGGGCGCGGTGTGACTACTGATCATTTTTTCACATCTGTACAGCTTGCGAAGTTTTTACTGAGTAAGAATCTAACATTACTCGGCACTGTTCGAAAATCTCCTGTCTGATACACCATACGAACTGAAAGTACCAGAAATGCCAGAAAAGTTTTCAAACTTTGCATTTAGTGACGAGGTCACAATGGCAGCTTATGTACCTAAGAAAAGACGAATCATCAGGTGCTATCGACCCAACATTCTGATAACTTTATTTCTCAAAACGAGCACAAAAAACCAATCATGATTGACCATTACAATAAGAGCAAAGGAGGTGTTGATAATGCCGACAAACTTATTCGTGAATACACGTGTGCTAGACGAACAGCTCGTTGGCCTTATAGAATTTTTATGAATATTTTAGACATTTGTGCACTAAATACTTTCATTTTATTTATTTCAAGAAATCCCGATTGGATGAAACACAAACTGTATCGCAGAAAATGTTTTATGTTGCAACTAGGAGATCATCTTACGAACGCCAACATGAAAATTCGTGCTGCAAAACCAGATAAAAAAAACACACATTTTAGAGGCCTTGAAAAATTGCGAAATTGACATCCCTGAAACATTGCTCACAAAACAGAATTTGGAACGAAAACGAGGTAGGTGCCATATATGTCCCAGAAATCAAGATAAGAAGTCCAGGATTAGATGTGACAAATGTAAACAATTTATTTGCGAACAGCACAGAAAACAAGCAAAAGCAGTATCTTGCCTCACTAACTGCAGTGTTGAAGAGCCCTAGATTTAAAAATTAATATTTGCAATAGTTCAGTAGAAAAATATTTTATTTTGCTTATTTTCGTTATGAATGATAGAAAAATATTATACTTTGCTTGTTTTTGTAATGAATAATAAATAAATACTTGTTTAAGTCTATTGCAGTTATTATTATTTATGAAAAACGACTGGGGTCCACAATATACCCCCATTCGGAATCTATGTATAATTTAAATGGTACGGAATTTAAGGGTTAATAACAGAAGAATTAGAAGAACATGTTATAGATTCCAACAACCTTAACTTACCTTTTCTTAAACGTTATTTAGACGATTCAAAAGCTGCCACCCTCCCCCACAAACATGGAAAATTGAATTGCCAAACTATTAAGTCAGTACTGTCACAGACAAACCAGATCACTAATAAATTGGTATTAAGATTCTTTTGTTTTCACACTTTAACTGCTTTATACAATGCTATTACTGAAGTACTTACTCATCGAAATCCATTTAGCTGAGGTTGAAAATCGACTAGTAATATACGTATTTAGTAGATAAGATAAACACGATATTCAATTACCTGTAGCATTTACAGTTGTTTATGTAAAGACGTCAATAACAACTTGAAATACGAATCCAATCATGACTATATTCACAGAAAGTCTATTCGTATAACCACTGAAATGGAAATTACTTCGACTGAATCGTAAATATATCTTCACTTAACAACTAACAATAACAGAGCAATAAAACTCTCCTGAAAGTAGTTACTGCTACTGTTTAATATAGAATCAGCAAGTTGTGAAGATAAAACAAAAATGGATGCGGATGCTCATCGTGGCACAGAGCTTGCAAATTAGAGAGTATATATGTATGTATATGCTTTGATCATCTTCACCTGGTTTAGGCGTTAGATTTGTGTGTTAAAGTTAGATCGTTGTGTTGTGAACAACTCAATGAGTACAATAAGAAGAGCCCCGCGGCTAGTCTTAAATGAATTGTTCTTAGAATACGGGAAAAGCTATCTTGGTGGAAATTATTACTTAAAATAATATTAACTGTCGTTAGTAAATTAGATGTAATATCAAATAAATGGTAATATTGCTGAATGTAGTAGACAAGTGTTACTTTTGCTTATTAATTGCTTCTAATTCATAAACGAAATTATTCAAATATTTCAAACAAATTACAGTTTGCATATTGTGGAAAAAATATTAATAGAGATGTGATTGAGGTAACAGGAGTTTATAAAATTAATTGTTGAAACGATTTTCATCCCAAGTTGCAATTCACATACATAAAGTGTTGAATACCGTTTTCTCACTAATCCATAGATGAGGTGGAACAATAGGACATCTTTATGTAATTTTTTACGTAAGTAGACCATTAATATTGCAACTTGCGCTAATTATCTTCTGGATGGTATAGAAGCAAACTACAGAAAAGTCAATATAAATTCTCATTTAAAGCAAATTAGCATCAGAACTATTAAACTGTCACAATAACGAGGTACAATCAATTTCAATGTCTGGTCATTAGTTAGTCATCGCTTAATTCATTTACTGATAACGTCGACTATACGACTGCGGAATCATGTAATTATGTCACATACCATTGTCATGAATCTAATGACAGTTCATACACGGAAAAAATCGCTAAAAAATAATGATTACCATTTTACAAATAGTTTTTTCGTAATAACTATTGCTATAATTACATATATTTTATTTCTACTAGTGTAGTTAACACACTCGTAAAATTGTTGTAACATTGTTTTTGTATTTTATTTAAAAAAGATTAATTAAACAAAACACAAAGCATGTAATAAAATTTCCTAGAAAAAGTTAGGTACTTGTAGAATCAATCACTTTATTGAGAACTTGTGATAATTGTTCCTAAACTTGTGAAAATAATTTATGCAACTTTATGCAAAATTTAAATTACAAGGAATCAATTCTAGAAAAACTAGAATTTATCACGTGCTGAGCCGTGCTGTATTATGGGGTTACAATCTTTGTCTAGCGTCCCTCTAGCACAGAATTTTATAGCTTTCCACGGTTTTGCGTCCTTATGAAAACGTACACTGCTTGTTAAAGTAATATTTCCCTCTAGGAATCAAAGTATATCAAAACTATGTTCCTTAAAGTTCGACCGGTCTCAGGTTAGGCAAACACGACTGTAGTAATACTCTAATTATTAGCAGTTTTAAGAACAAATAAAGATTTATTGTTTGTTTTGAAATATGAAAACACATAAATGTATAATAAATGCTGTGGTTTTTAGCGCAGAGCACTACACAACACAGGTCGGTACAGCAGATACTAATCCAGCTCGATCAATTCGTGGATTGTCATTTCTACTAGATGTCTCGATCTGCTAAGCAGTCTAGTAGTGATTCCATATACGGCTTACCATGCTTAGCAAACAAAGACATTTAACGGGAACGATAATCCACAAATTGTCCAAGCTAGATCGGTATCTGCTGTACTAACCCGTCTTGTGTAGTGCCCTGTGGTGTGCTACTTCCAACATTGCCCACTAGAGAACATGGAGCTGGAACTAGTCCATTGTCTGAGGTATTATACAATTAATATTCAGATGCGAATTGTGATGAAATTAGATCTTGCATTCGAAGTTGCTCTGACGAGGTCTAGAAGGTCGAAACCACGTGGTTCGCGTCTGATGCTTGATTTATTTTCATTGCACTTGTTTGCAGGGTGATTCTAACGACATATCATAAGTGCCTATTACAGGCATTTGTTTATAAATATTTCCAGTAAAGTTATTTAATTTAATTCGCGGTTCTTCGGAAATCGATAAAATGTAAAATGTACTCCCATAAATTCATCTATCAGGTAAATATGTAAATGAGGCCCCGAGTTGTGACAGCACTTGAAATCATGCCACTCCGACTAGGAAGAAAGGTTTGATTCCGAATCTCTAGGGGGAGAATACTTTTGACGAGTATACATATTGATAATTAAGTTAGAAAATTGATTGATATATTGGAATTAGCTGAAAAGCAAGTTAACTGTACTGTTTGAAAAATTACTAGAAAAAGTTTCAGGTCAAGATTTGCATCAATTTTTTTTGTACTAGTTTTTCTTCTCTTTTTTATTGTAAATATGTCACTACCTCGACATTATGATAGAACAAGAACTACGTTTTATTGATAATTTTTGTGACTTTAAAAGTTAAAGAAATCTAGGGAAATGATTGATTTGCAAATCTTTTGCCCCAAAATCAGAAGTTTAAATAGAACGGCCTCTTTTAGTCTCACTTGTGTAGACGTACAGTTTGCGGTGCTATAAAAATATAATTTCGACTCATCGTAGATTTGTAATGTTGACGAAATGGGCATTACTATATTTTAAGAACGGAAGAAAGTGGAGCTAACGCAACTAGGAGCTGTAAAGCTGCAGTTAATAAAATTGGGCTTTCAGAGCGAGCTTACAATAAATCATCATCAATCATACAAATGCCATCCCTTGCAATTTCTGTAGAGGCTAGGATACCTCGGAATACAGAAACTGATTTACATATTGCATAAGAGTCCGAAGCTAACATATCTGCATCTTACTGTATCTTCCGTTGTTCCAGTTCCATATACTTATATATTTATATTTCCTTCGACACGAAGAGTCGAATTGCATTTCAAAGACAGATAGAATGCAATATTTATTCGATTAAGATAAACGTTTCAATAAATTCGATGGCACGGAAGTACTTCTTAACGCTCGGCTTCCCCTTTCAATTGTGTAATCTATGTATGGTGTATTCAAAGAGTGAACAAAAAAATAAGAGAAAAAAAAACAGTCGGAGACGGGGTACCTACCTGGTAGTACTATGGCGGCGTAATAAAAATTCAAATTTTCCGAATTTACATTTTAAATGCTTTTTCCTGAGAGCAATGAGGCAATGACGTCCGGTGGCGGGTATTCGGTCGAAAAACAATGGTCACCATAGCGACGTGTATCTATTTTGTACATTGTACGTGAATGTGATTGTATAACAACACATTGTTTTTAAAGGGGAGGCTCGACGAATTAGCTTTCATTAAATAAAATTCTGATGAATGCAAATACTCATCCGTTCGGACTTTAATTAATTTAGATTTTAGCGTTTCCGCCCGAACGTTGGAATACAATTTTCATGATTTAGGTTATCAAAGAAGTCGGAGTAAAAATATGCAGAAAATGAGAAATATATTGTTGCAAATTTACATGAATGAATTAATACGATTTTTGTTTTAATATTGTATTAATTGGCTATTATAGCCATCTACAAATGCGTGCTATTTACAACGTTGCGATTATTAACCACTTCAAAATTTGAGCGAATTCAGTTGATATTTCAATGTGGGTTGACTTTTTATGTAAAGTCACGGTCGAAAAACCAACATGGAACAAAAAGCGATTATTAAATTCTGTTCTAAATTACCTAGGTAAAAATGGTGCCGTGACGACCGTGACGATCTTACAGACGATTACCGAGCAGCGATGCGAAAACCGCTCACAATGAAGAAGACATCGAAAAAGTCAAAGAAAATTCTTCAAAGTGAGTGACGCTATGTATCTGTGAGATTAATCGAAGAAGAAACTGGGATACAGAAAAGCACAGTCTATCGAATTTTTACCGATCTAATAACAGAACGTTAAAGTGTGGCATGGAAGTCGTCAGAAGCAACAAATGAGAAAAAAATTACGCTTTCAGTAGAGCAAAATCAAGACAATGCTGGCCGTTTTCTTCGATTCAAAGAGAATTATTCATAGTGAATTCGTCCCCGAAGGTCAGACGGTGAACGCAGACTTTTATTTGAGAGTTCCACAACGATTGTGGACCAGAATTTGACGCATTCGACCGGAATATCGACAGCCAGGTAGTTGGTTTTTGTAGCACGACAATGCACCATCGCACAAAATTATCACCGTACGTGAATTCTTGACTAAATCAAGGCATCATTGTTATCGATTATCCACTCCATTCACCTGATTTAGCTCCGTGCGACTTCTGGCTATTCCCCAAACTGAAATTGGCGATAAAAGAAAATCGTTTCGATACTATCACAGTCATCCAAAAGACTGCAACCGTCACAGTAAAGGCCATTTCAGTCGATGAGTATAAAAAATGTTGTAAAAAATGTGTTGAACGTTTCCTACATCGTGTAGTCCCAATACAGGCCGTCCCATTACGGCCCGCGTTTGAAAACTACCTGAAACAGTGCCAATACAGGCCGCATCCCTTTTTGACCAAAAACCGAGTCTCATTACAGGCCGCCGCGATGATTCATTAATTCCCATAGATTTAACATTATACGGAATAGGAAAAACCCAGATAATCAAGTTACTTTCACATTCAACAATATTTTAATGTGCGTAACATCCAGAAACTCTTAATAACCTATTGTCCTACAATCCTAATCCTGATGTATTTGCGATTACAAAATGCAAAATCTGGAATTAGATAATCGGAATATATTTATATTTCTCAGAAATAGGTCATTAGTCATATCTATTACCTGTACTTAATAATTACAAAATGACGACATTCCGACCAATAGGTGTATTTTCTAAGTTGTAATGGTTAAGTAGTTATTAGTATAATTATTAGTACGTAGTGAACTTCAATACGGTTAACACAGTGTGAAAATTAAAGTTGCAATGGATTGTGTTGAAATTATTGAGAGTGCAAGGGGAAATCCGCAAGTTCTCTATCAAGGATTTAAATATTGTTTGAAGAGGACTAACAAAAATTTTACCAAAAACTGGAAATGTGTAAATAGCAATTCAAAGTTAGAATGCAGCGGCAGAATTACAACGAACAATGAAAACAAGGTTATCCGCACCAGTCAACACAATTGTTTAGTAATACCTAACGTTGCATATACCGATGTTGAGAAGTGCAAATCAATTTGTAGAAAACGTGCCAGACAGGAAATGACATGCATACCAAAAGTGTATGAAGAAGAATTTCATCAAATTAAAGATAGTGGATTGGAATTTGTTACAAAAATGCAGAAATAAAGCTCTAGGGGTGCCTGCGTTACCAAAAACTAGAGCAGAATTTATAGTTCCCGATTATATAAATAAAACTGAAGATGGAGAGAATTTCACAATTTTCGATCAAGGTACGACAGATCGAATTATCGGCTTTGGGAGTAAGCTGGGTATACAGGGATTATCGTCAAAAAATACCATTTTTGGGGATGGTACATTTAAATGTTGCAACTCATTATTTGATCAACTATATACATTCCACGTGGATTTAAAAAGTACCGAAGAAACGACTAGTGTACGACCAGCGTTGTACGCGTTACTACCTAACAGAAAAAAAGACACCTACATAAAGTTGTTAACGTTAATGAAAGAACATATTCCAAATTTCAACCCAAGGAGCATGAAGATAGATTTTGAAACAATATTAGCGTGCAGAGAAATGTTCCCTGATTGCAAACTCAAAGGTTGCAATTTTTACTTTAACCAAAGCATATGGCGAAAAGTGCAAGAATTGGGATTGGCTAAAAGATACAGGGAAGACAAAGACATCAGGAAGCATATAAAGCTTACAGCTTCATTAGCTCATTTACCTCTCCAATATATTGACGATGGCTGGCTGTATATAATGGAAAGCTCCCCCAATTTTAGAGAAATAATGGACTTTAATGATTATTTTGTTACAAAATGGTTAGAAAATTCTATAGTGCAAGACATGTGGATATGCTATGAAGAACGTCATAGAACGACGAATGTATGCGAATCTTGGCATAGTCGTCTAAACAGGCATATTGGGAAGTCGAAGCCAAATCTAATGGAATTAATTATATCTTTAAAAAACGATTCAAGGCACTACGACATTATTCAACAAAGGATTGACCACAATATATCCCCAAAAAAAGCGTGCTGCAAAATATATTTAAATGGATAGGAGGATAAATGGAATAGTGTCGCAAATACAAGAAAGTCAAGATGTAGAGCAAGCACTTCCCAAATTAGCAAGTTTAATTAATTTTTAATATTTGCATATTTGCTATATTTAGCAAACGTAATTAGTTTTTAATATTTGCATATTTGTATTTCTATTTGCATATTTGTATATTTTGTATATTTAGCAAATGTGATTCATTTATATTTTAGACGATACTGAAACATGGTAGAATTGTAAATATAAATAATTATGTATGTATGTTATCATAAACTTTATAATAAATAATTAATTATAATTGATAGTTTTTATTGCCAATTTCTCGTCGCGGCCTGTAATGGCACCGTTCAATCCTACATTTACGGCATAAAAATTTCGCGGCCTGTAGTGCTACTCCATTGCTCCGCGGCCTGTAATGGGGTGGCCTGTAATGGGACTAAGTCTTCCTACATTGTATTCACTCAGAAGGAAACTATTTTGAATAAACAAAAATAAAAAAAAATAATAACCCTGTCTCATTGGATCTGGGACAGACCGTGTATATGAATACGACAGATATTAATTATTATTTCGCTTTGAATATTCTTCAATAGTGCTAGACAAGCATCGATTTGTCAGAACTAATTACAAAACAAACTGCTTTTAAACAAAAGAGTAAATGGTATTTTCAAGACACTCGTTCTTAATTTTGCTATGCGTCATTGTATCGCAAATTACTTTATTATTACATAATCGCAAGTGATTATAACACTGGTTTATATGTAATTAAAGTTATTATTTCTACTATAATGCACAATCATCGTTACCTAATCACAATTACGCAGTTGCATATGTAATCATATTATACTAATACTGATGAACATATTTAACTAAATTTATATGCATAACGGATATACATATTTCAAAACTATACTTGTACATAACTTATTCGAGCAATGACTGTAAATTATGGATTTCCGCAAGTTTCGTCGATATTACACTTATGTTGATTGTATTAGTTCAATGTCCTTGTAAAATGCTATTTTCTGTAGGATGTGACTTTATGCGATATTTACTTTTGTTGTTACTAAAAAAAAGTTTGCATATAAAATTTTTGATTCAATTATTTTAAATTTAGACATTAATTATGACCAGATTTGTGCACTTGTAAATCCTGTTGAATGAAATGAGCTAATAATGAATTATTATTAAATTTGCCTTCGTCAAACAGCCCTGCATATGTGGTATGAAATAATGACAACATCAATAAATCAAACGGTCAAATGGTAGACTCATAAATGCTTATTATGTACCGGGTGGTCAACTAAGAATGTTGCTCGGCCATATCTCAGGAACGGTTTACAGTAGAGCTTTGCTGTAAACCGTTCCTGAGATATGGCCGAGCAACATTCTTAGTTGGTCACCCGGTACATACTAACATGAATTCGGTGAAGATTCTTCCCATAAGTAACTGTACTGGCAAAACGCCACACGAAAATGATGGTTTTCTGTACGAGTGTGCCAACAACCCTAAAAATATATCGTCGCTTCTTCTGATAATTACTACTGTTTTTACGGCACTCTCTGCTACATCTTTTGATTGAGCATGAGCCACACTGCTCAACTACTATCTAAACCGTCATCTACCTTTGTTGTCTTTGAATGCCGCATAGACTAACTGCAGACTTCCACGTACTGACATGACGTGTGACAGGGTGCCAGGAGACACTAAAAATGTTTGCCAAGGGAATATCTCGATATATGAACAACGTCGTGACAGCTAATAAAACTTTGTTATACTATTATGATGTGCCGGCCAAGACTCAAAACAAAGTTTGGATCTATGATGATGAGGACACGCTGGTAGCTGTCAAAAAATTCCGATCTGTAAGTAAATATTTTTCAAATCGACTGGAATTGTAGAGCATTTCATTTTGGACACAAAAAAGACAGCCACAGCTAAATGAGGCACAGAACAGTGGCCGTCTGAATTCATCAAACCGATGAGCAACCTGCAGCCAATGTCAAGAATGGACTTTTGATTTCTCCATCATGACAACGCTCCAGCTCACCGCACCAAAGCTTGTAGTGAATATTTGATCACTACAGGACTAGAACTTCTTCAGCACTCTCCTTACAGTCAAGACCTTGTTCCCTGTGACTTTGCGCTGTTCCCAAATGTGAAAATGAAGCCGAAAGGAAATCGGATTTCCAGCGAAGAAGAACTTCTGAGGGCTTGGAACAACGAGTGCGCCTTACTCCCTAGTGAAACTTAGTAGAGTTGGTTTAAAGATTAGTTTCGGAGGATAAGTTCTTCGCCTTCCCTTTTCTGGCAATTGTTCATAACACCATAAACCAAAAAGCGTATAATTCTGGGATTGCTTTTCTTTAGCAAGCGCATATTTAAAGTTGTTACCCATAACACAAGATTTGTTTAGACAAAAAAATTATTATTATATCTCCTTTGGCTGTTTTAAAAAGATGGTATTTCGGTCGTCGCACTCCGTAGATATATGGTTTAAGTTTGGAAATATTACCAGTAATGTTAGAAGCAAGCATTCGTAAAAGAATAGTGTAAACAGTTGCTGAAGCACATGTAACTTATGCAGTTTCTACTGAACTATTCGCCATACAAAGTATCATGTGGGAATAAAAATTCCACAAACGATTTTAAATTGGCAAAAATTCGAAAAGCAAATGGTACGGACATACATACATATATGTACGCGAATTCCACAAGTGAATTTAACAATGGAAGCTATTGAAAATACAAAGTTATACATACGCTGAGACGGCAGCAGTCCTGTGGGCCACGAACATCGATACATCATAAATTTCTTTACGATTTTACATCGGCGCCTTTACTATCACACAGGTTTTTACTGCGACATTAGAAAATTTAACGATGGAATTCGGAAAGAAGCGCCAAAGTCTTTGTAGTTCTTTCATTTCTCTCCTTTTTGCTCGATATTCTGATACTGATTCGTCGAACTGTCCAATAAAACGAACAGTGAACGCTCTTTTTTCTGAAGTATTCGACTGTTCGACGTTTTATTATATAAAAATAAAATTTCAATGCGGAAGAAATAACGCTTTTCAAGATCAAACGGCTGAATCGGATAGAATTAAATGGCGTAAATAAAACAGAGATTTGTGCCAATAAATAAAAGAAAAATAACGTATCAAAAAGAAATAAAAATGAAATCTTCAGTTTCAGTAGGTGATTTGTAATACCATACGTATAGTGGATACATATTGTTCAGAAAGCCATATTTGTCACTAACGACATAATTCTATAAATGCACAGGTATGTCTAACAAACGGTTCGCTGTTCTCTAGGAACCGAGAGATGGTGCGTGTCAATAACGTTAGATGTCAAGAATGCCTTCAACATGGCATCTTGGAGTTTAATTATTCGTAAAATGAAGGTCAAAGGCATTACCAAATATCTTGTCAGGATCATAGAGAGCTATTTTGTAGTACGACGTTTAGAAATAAAAGAAAGAATTGGTATAAAACAAACACGTGGTAGACCTCAGAGGTCGGTTTTAGGCGCCACGTTGTGAAACATCTTATACGATGATGTTCTTCGAGTGGAACTGCGGGATGGATGCAGAATATCCAGAAAAACAGAACAGAAAAGGTACTCATATGCGCGGCAAACACTGCGTTGTTGAAAATTATTAGTTTGATGTTAGCAAACAGGTTAGAACTTGCTCTCTGATATCCAAAAAAAAAAAAAGATGTAATCATAAAAGGTTCAAGGGACAAGACAGCTGTACAGTTTCTCATTCAAGATATAGAAATTACCCCAAAAAAGAGCTTAAGTATTTAGGTATATGGTTCAACGAACGACCATCTTGTATGGCACACATTAAAAAGACGTGCGTTAACATGAATAATGCCTAGTTCAAGTAAGAAACGAGTAATTTATGGTGCTGCACAATCGACCATTTTGTATGCTGTGCCAGTGTGGTGGGAAGTTCTGAATAAGCCCGTCAGCTGAGCAGGCTTTTTCTTAAAGTAATCGAGGGATATAGAACAGTATCAAAGCAGACAGTTCAGATTTTAGCAAGTGTGCTTCTTATAAACCTCCTTGTGTAAGAACACAATGAAATCTTTTCGGATGAAAACAGCACGCTAGACTGCAAAAAACAACAGTAAGTAGAACGGTGCTTAAATGGCAAGAGAGGTGGAGCGCTTTGGAGGGCAAGGCAGAATGGACCAGGGCACTCATACCAACAATAAACCCTTGGCTACAGTGCAAGCACAGGTCCGTCGACTGCTACATGTCTCAGTTCTTTACTGGCTACGACTCCTTCCGTAGCTATACTTTTCGCATATGTAAGATGGAGGATGATATTTGCGCTCACTGTGGTGGTGGCAGAGACTCTCCACAACATACATTCACGGAATGTTGCAGATGGAATCGCAAAAGAGCAGAAATTACACTAACAATGGAGACGAGAATAAAAGCCATAACTGTAACTAAATATCTACTAGAGAAGAAGGAAAACTGGCGAAACTTCTAGGTTTTCCCTAAAAAAATAATGCCCACCAAAGAACAGGATGAGAGGCAACGGCAACCACGAGATGTGTGAATGACTAAGTAGTAGGAGAACGACAATCCTGACGCTTTGGTCTATAAGGCCGGTACCAGAAAAATTGGTGAAGAATTGAAGAACAGGTAGTTTTAGTGGGTACACAGGGCCTTGCACAAACCGCACCGGAGTCCGACACTACTGAAGGCATAAAACCCAGCCCGTAGTGTCCACAAAGGATTTTCACCTCAAAAAAAACAATATGAAAAAACCAGGTGGGTCTAAGCTTAGATACTTGATGGTTTCTCACCTTAATCCTTGCTATATAGTCATATTATTTATTTTAATATTTTAAATTTGCTTACATAGATAGAAATTAAATAATTCTAGAGATACTTCTCTGGTGTCATTTTTTCCAAGAGTAGTCAAAAATGAATAATCTTCCATCGAAGGATGAAGTTGAAATATTAATCATTTCCGCCAATGCTGCATCAATACTTTTGGTATTTCAAAAACTATATCAAAATGGACTCAACACACCTTTATTTGTCAAAAATATTGTTAAGCAAATATTTATAGCGCTTGCATAGATTTTAGCAAAATTGAATAAACTAATTGGTTTATAGTTTAGAGTCATCTTTTTTAAATACGGTGTGACATATGCAATCTTTAGTCTTCCTGAAAAAATCACACGAAAATGTCAAGTTGATAAGGATCCAATGTTGAGCTCCTAATCTCTACTACATTTAACAGTTTCAGTCACATGTTAATATTTGAATCCTCCTGTTCTATTACCGAGGCAAGGAAGAAGGAAACATTATTTGAAACAGGATTAATGTCTATCAAATCAAAGTCGGGTTTAGATCGATTACATATTTATGTATGTTGCTAAAGAAGTGAAATACTCATAAAATGTATTCAATACCTCGAGATCTGTTTTCCTTTTTGATATTCTAAATTAACCTCCTTATACTGAAGCCTAAAACATTGTACTGTATTACCAAGCCAGCAATCCAATGATAGATGCTTCGTAAGTTCTAAAATCTCGTCTGATATCCAATTAATATTAAACCTTAGTTTATTATTTGTAACAATCTCTTTACTAGGAAAAGAAATATTAGTGATACAAAAAAAGTTAGTGAAATTATCAAAAGAATCGTTGGAACACCCCTCCAAAGATAAGTTTTGCTTGAAATTTGTGATTGATAAGATGCGAGACCATATTTATAATTGAAGCAAATGGAACATTGTTTTGAGACTAAGTGTCCAAAAACTACCAAAGCACTACTACTTATTAAAATTTATATTTGATTTCAGTTTTAGTTTGAGTGGTCTATGAAAAGAGTCTAAATAAAAGATGTTGCACTGTTTAAATATTATTGTTATTTATACCTAATGTAATTATTTCACGTATCATTACATAGACCTGATGAGCCGTAATTGAGCGATACGCGTTGAGATATTGGTTGGCGGAAGAGAACCATTTTAACGCGTTATAGTTACCTTTTTTATGACGCACACATATTTATCTATATATGAATAAATTGAAACAATTCAAGTTCAAATATTTATTCGATATTTTTCATTATAAAAAGCATTATCTCTATCTTCCTATAGTACGGTTATCAGAATCTCATAAATAACACAGGAAACTGTCGTCAATATTACCCCAACAAACAGCGCGCCTTTTACATATCAGGATATATTCTACCTGTAAATGCAATTTACCTTGTTGTGTAGGATGTGCATCTTTATAGACGGTAACAAACGCTATTTTTCCATACATTTCTTTCGTATAGTCCCTTTCCCCCATTTAAGTCTTTTGTGTTCCTTTTTATATTTATAAGTACATTCTGAGGAATATACAACACATTACCGATGGTATAATAAATATGAAAAATATCGATGTCATCGCATCTTCCACAGATCCGAGTGATACGAAAAGAAATGAAAGCACGAGGCATAAATAAATTACGAAGGACGACGGACCTCGAAAAAGGATCTCATCAAAGGGAATCGTAAGGAAGACACTTAACAATAAAAAGGGCGCGCGATGGCAAAGATCGCGTTGTATTCACCTTTCCTTTAGTCATTATTTTCAAGCGGTTTTTTTTAACGATGGTATGGACGTCGTTCGGTCCGAGTAGACAAAAGCGAAATAACGAAATAAAAATGTCGCCGAATGCAAATTATATAATGGTATTAAAAATCGCTTGGTCGAGTTAAGTAAATTAAAAATTCTGTTTATACGCTGTGCACAAAGTGGAGCATCCCAGATGAAAATATTGCAAGAGAAAATGGTCTCATTCCTTTATAAAAGTAGAAACTTGTCAGAAGTCATTATGAGCTTAATTTCCGTGCGTTAAGTTGAAGTTATTATGGCAATACATACACTTAAACAATATATACATTACAACCATGATAATAAACAAACAAGTAAAAACTAACAATCATTATAAAGTAACTATAATTCCAAAAGTATCCAGTCTAAGGATACTTATGAGATAGATTTTCAGTAAAAAGACCTTTTCGATATTTTAAATCTTTAACATGAAAAAGACAATTAAATATTAAATGCACGCACATATCTTCTTTATTTGTCAAGTTCATGACAAGCACACACTATGACACAAAATTTGATCGGATTGTCTACAGAAGACATCACGAAGTATGGTTGGAAAAAAGGCGACAAAGAACATTGATTTGGTTTTCTTAAAAAACAATAGTGTCGCGCAATGACTTCTGAAAAACGTTGAATTGAATTATTTTCAAGAAGATGTACTATTTGCAAAACCTCTGAAAACCTACACAACAGAAGAAGCACTTTTCGATGCGATCAATGGTTATTTGAAAAAACAAAAATTGAAGAAATTGGTCTTTTTGTTTGATGATGTTGTAGATCAACCAGAAAATTATAGCTGCAATGCTATATTAAGTGAAGCTGTATTTTAAATTTTATATAATTGCATTGTCACGACTGGAAGCCTTCAGGTTGTTTTTACTACTTCATACACATGTTAGAGAACTTTCGAGTGGGATAGTTTTGACTTGCTAGTTTGAATTGAAGCATGAAGTTCAAGCATTTTCTCTTGTCCATCATTACATATGTCCTATTCTATATTTGATATGCTTTGGCTGGAAAAATTTGCATACTTAACTGAAATTTTTTTCTAAGTTAGAGCTATCTTCACAAGATCTAGGTGTCACGATGTTCTGTGTATATGATAGAATAGAAGTAATGCTAGAGAAGTTAAACTTTTGGATTCAATGTCTGGCGATAAATGAGTACACATATTTTGGGTCATTCAGTAAAACGAATTGACGGAAACCTTAAGAGCGATATAAGTGAACATCTTACACAGCTTCAATTAACATTCGAGGACTATTTTCTTAATACACCTAATCTTTCTGATTCTAACTAGATACGTAGTCCTTTTCAAGGAGATGTAAGTTTAACTGCACTTATCTTCAATCGTTCTCTGAAAGATGTTTTTCAGATCACTCTGTAATTTATGTTTGGCTCATTGTCAGTGTGAGAAATGAATATTCTATTTTGTTATCAAAACCAAAAAAGTTTTATTAAATTTTTCTACGCAGAACCTGATTTAAGCGTCAAACATTCACACATTGAACCAAGCTTTGAATTGTTTTGTTTCCGCTCAAAGGTACAAATATAAATATAATCTTAGCTAAAAACCAGTTATTCATTGACATAAAGATCATTACGTCTTATTTCCAGCTTACTGTACTGTAACAAATGTTGTTATACGCTGTTATAGGTCCTAAATTAATGTTGTATTCATTATTCTTTAGTGTTACTAATGATTACACAGGGGGTTCACCATTTTTTTTCAGTTTTTAGAAGGGATTCGAAAGGAGAAAAAGATTGAGAACCTGTATTGTAAATGTTCTTTAAGTATAAACGCCGACTGTAGGGGCTGCACCGCTTCAAAAAGCTTTCTAAATCCTATTCATTCATGGTAGATCAGCCCCCATGCTAAGTTTCGTATCCTCCGGCTTATTGCTCTCCACAACTTCCTATCTTTTACTTTTTCTTGCCAGTTGTTAATGATCCTTGATTGATTCTGAGATCTTCCACTACTTCTTCCAGCCACTTTGACCTTGGTCTATCCCTTCTCTTCTTTCTACTCCATTTCCATTCCAATAATAACTTGATTGATAACTTGAGGCCGGGCTCGTGGCCTAGTGGCTAGCACACTTGCCTCGTAGTCCGGCAGTACCGGGTTCGAACCCCGGTGCTTCCTTTCTGAGTTTGGTCACGTTTGGTTTTCTGTAGTTTTCCAAATTCCACGGCAAATGCGGAAAGGTTACATCTTAAGTCGGTCTACAGCCGCAGGCGTAATAATAACTCATGGCCAGCCGATGCCCCCTGTAATTGGCGCAAGCTGTGGGGGGATGCTAAGGCATGAATTATTATTATTATTATTATTATTATTATTATTTTATTATTATTATTGATCCCCATACATGTCCCAACGACTTTATTCTTTGTTGTTTTATTTTCCGTACTATATCTTCTCCCTTGATTTCTTTCTGCAACTCGTTATTAGTTCTTATTCAATATTCATTATCTGTTAGTTTAACTGGCCAAATTATTTTCATCATTTATGTTTATTTTGCTCTTTTTGGAAAGATTACCATCGCTTGCTCTCACCGCGTCCAAGTATTTAAATTTGTCTACCTGTTTAGATGTCAAGTTTCCTATTGTGATACTTCTATTCTCTTTTCCTTTCTTTCCAATTCTGATCAACTTCATTTTTGTTCCGTTGATTTTCAAGCCCAATTTATCTACTTCTCTTATTATCTCTAGCATTATTTTCACCATTATCTCTCTGTTTTTTGTTATGACTACTACATCATCCGCATATGCTATTACAAGGTTAAATTAAATAATGTTGCGGACGGCGAGTCGCCTTGCCGAACTTTTCACACTAGACAGTTTAATTGCCGTTAGATTAATGAGGTCTTGTCCAGAATTATTTACTATACTCTCTTGTGTTTAATAAAAATGTCTTGATGTGCAATATCATTTCTTCATACTACTACCTTCATTAATTTCCTCGATTCCTTTGAATGTTAACCTCGACAAATATCTTATAGATTATTCTTTTTTGATTCATATACATTCTCGTTTTAGTATCGATGTTCATTCATACCAGTAGTTACCGAACCAAGAACTGTGCAATTCACAACATCTAAATTAAGAGGGTTGTCTACCAGCTGATTATTTTACAGCGGTGCCATATCTACATAATTCTATAAATCGTTTGCTTGATTTTATTTCAATATAATTTGAAAATTGGGCTTTATACACATATTTCTACAAATGTTTTACATCTACATATACAATTTTGTCTATTAATATTCGGTATTAACTTCACAATCTCTTTTCCCGTTACAGGCCGTTACCTTGATACGGGAATCGAGATTACGCTATTAATTTTTAGATTTAATTACTGAAGTTTGCTATGAGCCTACAAAATACGTCTACACATGTGTGTATGAAGCCCGATTTTAAAATACGTTTTAAATAAATTATAAAAACATTATATTATGAAAAAATGTAACTGTGGCAACATCGCCAACTGTCAAACGGTAGTCGGGCCTCTTAAACGGACATGCTCACATAGCCTAAATCCATTAGAATGAGTTGACGATTTAACGCTACTAACGATATTTGACTCTATCAAAGTAATATCAATTTCATTTATATCTTCTCCTGGATTTTTTAAATGAAACTTCCTTACAATTTTACGCCAAGTCTACTTTACACCACAAAAGGAATTACAGCAAGTCACTTTTTCCCTAAACAAGTACGGATAAAAAACCTTAAAGGTGTACTTGTAAAATACCTCAGTATCTTCCGGTACTGATTAAACACTCGATTTGGAACGAAGGTTTGGATACAACACAATTCGATTTTTCTTATGGAGGTACGACATTAAGTTACCTTTTATTGACCTGCAATGTTCTAGTGCATGTATGCTTGGCTGATATGTGAATTTTCATGTCATTACATCATTAATAAACATTAAAACTAAAACGGGAAAGAGACTAGGTCGCCTCGGAACATCGGACTTGATATTATGTAACTCAACGAATTATTAATGATCTTATAAAATGAAAATTTAAAAAGCCCAGTCTCATCATAAATAAATTTGAACTTCCAGAATTTCTTAAAAAACGTTATCTAGAAAATAAATGAATTTATTCCATGTATTCGGACAACAATGTAAATTATTCCTCTGATACCTGTTTTATCGTTTATACGGGCTAGCTACCGTTTTCAAATACCAATCGAATGGGAGCGGACAATTCATCTCAAAATTGTTATACTTTCCTAGAACAGTATCCACATTGAGTTATAGATTTTCAACAGTTGTCTTTCCACTTCTCTATCCTTTCATGCGTCATGTATATCTATTTGTATATGTAGGTGTGTGTCATCGTAAGCCATACACCGCTTTTAGATCAAAGTGAATCGATTCAGGGATTTATGAATTTTAAATCCGGGAGAACTTGGGGCGACGTTGCCTGCGTCCGGAATCTCTCATTGAATAAACATAGGTAGGAAGCTTGTACGGTACAGACCGGCTTTCAGAAAGACAGTTCGAATTGATGTTTATTTTTCAAAAAGTTTTCTTAGTTTTATACACATTTTACTACTATATATACTGCCGCATAGAAGTACAAAGTGTATATCGATATAGTGCATTTAACTTGATGGAAGATAAATAAACAATCTTTCACATTCGAATTTAAAAGTTACACCCAATTAAAATAAATAAAAATGAAGATACTAACATACACTAAAGCTTATCAAACGCTTTTATATTTTAAGCCAGTGTCACAAAGAATATAGAGCCATAACAATTTAAAATGTAAATGATAAAATCATTCGTAAATAAAACGAATGTAAAACTGCAGTATTAATGAATCTTAAATTCAAATTGGACAGACGTAATTAATGCATTTATTGGAAAGCTTAAGCATAGCAGTACCGTTTACAAATTCTTGGAAGTTCGCAAGCAACAAAACCCTAGCGAGCAGAGCTGCATATTCCAGTATTTATTCCTATCAACCAGAACTGATATCGTACTTTGCATACAAATTATGCAATGCTACTTGTCTGCGGAAGTAGATTCATTTATAACAAGATTTTAAAGCCAATAGATCCCTTTCTTTATGTTACGTGCTGGTGCACACTCTCAAGGAGTTGTTTTGTTAAGATCCCTTAAGCCAATGTGTTTTATGGTATAAACAAAATTATATTAGTTTAGTGTCGGTAATATTTTCCCTTTGTGGTAAATAAACATCCTTGGGAAAGTATATCCAATGCAATCCAATTTCAAATACTATAAGGAAGGGATTTAAAATATAGGTTGTACATTTTTCTTTCTTAGTTTTCTTTTAGATGCAACTTTTTCGCAACTGCTTTTTGTAGTGGATACAACTGCATTGTTGTTTCTGACCGACTTCGAAATGAAGTAGATATCAATTTAGGCTTAATACACAGCAATATTTTTAAGAAGGCCAACATCAGAAAACCTATTGCCAGAGATGCAACCATATCCAGTAAAAGTTTATTTCTTTCGTTTAGTCAAATGTAAGCAAATGGTAGCTTACAGTATCTGAATACTATGTTCTAAATCGCCGTCAGCAATGTGCATGCGAAGTTTTTTTTGATTGAAAACATTAATAACAAACTTTTTACATCATAAAACAGCTTTCTAAGCTCATATTTTATAACACGATCCGATTATTTCAATCAACATCGTGGAACTGTAAATGAATGTGATATATGTATATTTTTTTAATACTTCGTCATACAATTTCCTATGCCACAGATAGAAGGCTTTGGTCAACAATGAAGCTGAAAATAAACAGATAAACAGAACTCCACTCCGATTCATCGAATAAGAAACGTTTTCGATTTGCACGAGCTGGATACTTTCTGAAATGATTTTTAAGACAACTGGAAGCAAGGACTATAGTCGTTCTTTATATCGCTTAAGTTACCTGGTTTAAACTCTTATTTGCTGCAGAAACTACCACAGCCTATCTCGTTGCTTCTCGCCACTCTAACCTGTATTTTCCAACGACTGCAACAGTAAACTAATTCTGAACCCACTCCCCCTATTGGGCGACGTCGGAAGTAGTACCACAGGTCGTAAACACAATACGTCGATACCAGCAGACGTTTAGCATTTCTTATTTGCTCAAAGGTTAAAGATTTGAACTATCTAATATCGACTCAATAGGGTACTAAACTAACTAAATAAGGCGGTTCATTTAATTGACTACGTAGTTCGTTTCATGGACAACTTGAGACTATTCTCGTCATTTATTCTATCCTGTACAAATTCTAGATAAAGTCAAAGTGAAATATAAATTTATATTCCATGTGACGCTTTTGGACCACTCCGCTTGAAACATTTACAATAAAATAGATTTTAGAAGATGGCAATCAGTTCTGAAAATTGTCAGTTTAACTTAGTCCACATAGCCTGTGTGGATTTGACTAAGTTTTTGGAAAAAGTGGAATCTTTGCCATCTCACAAGTCAATTCTTGTTGATTATTTCAGATATTCCGAGGAGAAACAAGTGAGAGACCATATGCCCTTAGCTCAGCGCACGGCTGAACTTAAGAAGCAGAAGTAACGAAAAAACATGTATAAGGTAAACAAGAGACTGAAAATTTATTGAGAATATAACTGACGTAACAAATAAACATTGCAATTATTCTAGCATAAAAAACGACCGGTCTAAGTAAACCTCTTATAAAGATAAAATATTAAAACCTTACGGTCTGACGAAAATTCAGTTGATATCAGAAACTTATCAACCCAAACGTACCATAAGAAAGTACGGTTTGTATATCACGAAGTTTTAACCAGTGCACAGTAATTTAAAGTGATTTTGATACGCGCAACGTTCCACTTTTTGGGGAACAAAACTGTTTTCAAACTTACCATAAGAACTAGATTATATTATTTTCTCATTTTCCTTTTGTAATTCTTCTAATAAATGATATTAGCTTTCCCCATTCGGGAAGTAAGAGTTAACCAAGATGCTCTACACTTTTGTAACTAAGCTTCCGCATTGTGTTTTAGTCTTTCAAACAGCCTGGTCATTTTATTCTAAAGAGGTAAACTCATCTAACCTATTTTCTACTACACCCGCAACAAACCATCACAAAAGCATCATGCTCTATGATCTTGTACCTCCCTTTAAAATACAAGAACTTGCAGATTCAATGTTGAATGAGAAAGATCTAAGATTCTCCTGCTTTGAGTGAGAATGCTACTGTTGAAATTTTCTTATTCC
Source organism: Holotrichia oblita (assembly GCA_023690525.1). Lineage (NCBI taxonomy): Eukaryota > Metazoa > Arthropoda > Insecta > Coleoptera > Scarabaeidae > Holotrichia > Holotrichia oblita. The sequence continues at coordinate 114,005,879 of CM043019.1, forward strand.
TACTGGACGACAAAGATGTCAGTTTCATAATTAAAATAATCGAGAATCGAGTGATTACATATTTTAAATAACAATTCGTTAGTCTAAAAATTTAAAAGAAAACATTTTAATAACTTTACATACAATAATACTTTACCTTAATGGCTTTGTCTTGTATTTTCTCAAACACTAATACAGTTCGCGCAAATAAATGTTATGAATCGATCTACTATAAACAGCAGCATTCTCAACATTAGTAGTTGCACTTGTTGAAAGTGATAAGTGGCTCAAAATTTTCAAATATTTGCTGATAACAGGATGTGGTGCATATCTTCTAAAGAATTTATATTTAAAACAAACGCAACACTCAAGGATTGTTTAACTGAGTTTTTCATGTAAAATAAAAACGTGTTATTCTAAATTAATAATGCATTTTATTATACCAGATTTATAAAAATATTGCTCTTGGAATATCTTCATTCATTATAGGTTCTCCTTTGCAAATACAATCGTGGACTATGTCATAAAAACTGAAACAAAAGAAAACACACCATACCTTTTAATTTCAATTATACCATACAAAAATGACAAATTAGTATCTGTGAATAGAAATATAAAAGAGATACAACAAATAGGTTAAATAACAAGAGGAAGGAAATAGTTTAATTATAGAAGTATTAATAAAAGGCAATAACCCCCAAGAAAAGTGTATTACCACCATCGCCAATAACATTGACAAATTTAAAGTAGGTATAGTAAAAGAAACAAAACGTCCCTCAAAAGAGAAGTGAAAATCCATAGAATGGTATAAAGAAGAAATTCGTATAGACATAGAAATGATAGATTTTAGACACGATTATACTTTCAGTAAATGTTAAAGGTAGTTTTAAAGAATAGCCGCTTCAAGATTGAAATGGCAATTACATACCTAAATTGAATATTGTTTATAACAGCATTAATAAATAAATGATTAATATTTAGGTGATCGATATTGTTGAAATTTCGACTGACACGTTCGATGTTAAAATTAATCTGAAAGTAGAAATAAGACCTTTAATTAAGTTGCTTTCTTTGAGGTAGATCAAAGACAAATATAGTGTTGGTGCAAGAACATTATGTACATATGTACATTATTCACAGCTTTGACATCAGTTTTAATTACATTCTGTATTCCTACAACCCATGTATACATTAAAACTAAATATAGAACTTGTTCATTAAAACCTGACGGTTTTAATTTTATTCCCTTCCTTGGTCAAATACATTATTTTCCAACAAATGGCCACCTCAAACCTTTGAGGGTTTGATTCTAAAACCAGTTCAACACTTCTTGGACGACCTCAATAGCCATGAAGATATGCAGATACCTTTGTTAGTACGCATAAGTGATGAACCGTCATGAGTATTCATGTTGATACTAGACGCAAAAACTTGGGCTTGCTGAGATAATTTTTTTTTTAGAGTTGACTACCGTTTCATATTTTACTATTCTGAAAAGATGAGGACCCGTAAGCTAACTGTTTTGACTTTTTTCCATTGAAATTTACTAAGAGGTTATTGCTCTCAAATACATCTAATCCACCCATTGTTTTTGAGAAAAACTATAGGCTTCGATCCTTTAAATGTTTATTAGTTTCTTGGAGTTATCTTCCTTAAATTTTCAACAGGTAAGCAAGGCTAAACCTTTGATTGCAGTCTTGGAACGATGATCTATAGAACAAATTACTAATCCTCTAACTTACTAGCTATCATACGTAATGCGTATTATATAATTTTAAAATTTTCCTAGAAGATTCCTGTATTGGAAACCTGTCCACATATGTTATGATCAAATTGAAAGACTAATCAACCGCTTCAAGAGAACTATCTCTAAAGTGTATGTCGATAAGCTTAAAAAAGATTTAAAATATTGACAATTCCATAAATACCTTGCTGGTTGAATTTTGATCAGGCCAGGCGAAGAAGTAGGTATACATCCGAAACTGATCATAATATAACATATGTTGCGAGAATTGATAACCCCCAATTATTCCCTACACCAAATGTAATGAAACTTTGGGCCTTACTTACAGGAAATGTGTGTGAGAGTAGTAGGAAATCCCAGAATGCTTAGATCATTCAAAATTTTGCCTTAGACTTAACTATGTGGGCATTCTTACACAGCATTATGAGAATGTTTAAAATAAACTGACCAGTACAGTTTTAAATAAGAGGATGTTTGGTATGAAATAAAAACGGTGTAAAAAAGGAGAGAATCTTCAAATTACGGCTCAGAATGAAGTTCTTATTCCTTGATGAGTGCAAGTACGGACTTACAGTTATTTCGTTCCGAGAATTAATAAGACTGAGCGGAGACTCTGACGATTTCCGAAAGCGAATCTGATAAATGCTCTTGATTTTGTTGAAATCATTGCAAGATAAGTAAAAAACCAAAGACGCTCTAAAATGTTCTACACTCTAACTATCAGGAATGTGCTAGCTTTAACCTAGGAATTAGCATCTATAAGTTGATGGAACATTGTTGCTGACTGGCACGATCCATGCTCGAAGATTAGATAAGATTTAACGACAAGTTAACACAGGGAAGTCCTAAAGGATGCAGTTTGACTAGAGCTACAGGACTTAGTAAACGTAACATTAATCCTGTTTTCTAAAAAGCATCCACGCTTTTCAAATTAATTAGTTATTTATAATCTGACGAAACTGCAACTATGACGACACAAAACTAGCAGAACGTGTTGGCACAAAAGTGGGCTAGACACGTGAATAAAAGATCACGTTCCAGGCAAAGGAGATTGGTTACGACCTGTCCTATCGTCAATGTTTTGGGAAATAATATTCCACGTGTAATTGTATTTGCAAGAGTCTATTTTAAAAGTCATATGCTTGTAGGTGCATCGCACTAAACGCTTTTTACAGGCTTTACAGTTAATTATTAACAATGAAAGCCATATTTCAATTCCGGGACTTGATTCATATGAGAGTTATGGAATTAGAATGTTATTCTTACCTCCACATTATATAAATAAGTTACAACCATTGGATATTGAACTTTTTAAAACCCTTACAACGCAGCGGATGAAGTGGATGATGTTCTGAAGAAACCTTTAAAATGTAAACTGTAGCATCACGTGGCATAATAGCATATCCTAGAGCTATGACTCCAGTAAATATAGGAGCTGCATTCAAAAAAAAAGCTGGGTTTATTCGATTTGATAGATATGTTGTTACAGATAGAGATGTTTTGCCTAGTACTCTTACTAATAGAAAAATTGTATTAACATAAATGTTCTTAAATAATGTTGAACGTTGAAGATGATAATGAACTTCCAATTGGAAATAAGAAAGGAAGAAAGAATTGAAAAGATGAAGTTTGAAATGCAAAAAATAAAAAATCTCAAAATCAATGAGGTAGACATGAAAGACATTAAGCGATAATCGCTATCTGATGACGACGTAGGTATTTAGATGTTAATCTCCGGAATCAGAACATATTGCTTCTTTTAACAGCATTGATTGTAATCTTATTAGTTGTAAACGAATATGTTTTAGTTGGTGTTTAAGGCTAAAAACGATAAAAATGTTTATTATAAAAAAATGAAGTTATGCCAAATATTGGAAATATTTCATTTGTATCTAAATCTTACATTAAGAAGATTCTTCCGAAGCCAAATAATACCGTAAACCAGCAAGGCAGGAAGCTCTAAAATATTTTGGTGTTGATTTTGTTTCGATTTAAGTGATTTGTGAAATTTTGTTTTTTGTAAGTGGTGTGTGTACGTATAGACAAAAGTTAATGAAACGTCTATCTCTGATTTTACATACTCTTCCCCTGCACTCATTAGATTCCAAAGAAATATGTCATATCTAGTTGTCGATGGTCGAAGAGATCGATAAAGTAGTCACTGCAGTAATATAAATCACCTTAAAGTAAGCTAAAACTTCTAGTGTATTAATTTTAAAAAGAATTTTATAAAAACTAAAATTGATTCGATTTCAATTGATGCACTAACTAAATTCTTGTGTCATTTAATTATGTTAAAGAAACGTAACAAAAATATAGTAGGTAGTCGTAAATATCTTTCGCATAGCATTTTTAATTATAGCGATTGCTCTTTACATTTCTCTACGTGGTATAAATCTTTAATTTGAATATTTGAATGGGTTCTTATTTTTAAAGCGATGACATCATTACTTTCCCACGTCTTTTAAATAATATGAATTCCTTGATTCACATTTATACCCACAGCATTCAATAAAACAATGTATGCGTTAAGATAGTTATTTTATTCAGTCTGGCTATGCATAGATAAACTTAATTATATATGCGATATAATATGCAATGAAACGTAATAGTATCACATTTTATGTCGTATAATGCTAGATTAAATTTCATTGGTTAACAAATCGCGCGCATAATTTTATTAAAAATTGAATAACTAGTGTAAATCCTATGTTTATAAGATGATTTTCCGGTAACATAAAGCATAAAATACGAAATTTATGACATAAGATAGGTACGATAAGGCATACTTTAACGTGTCACGCTATATTTACAGCGAGAGGTACCGTAAAATTGCCAACCGGCATCAATTAACCGCAATATCTACATCTACGTGCCTGTGTAAGAAATGAATACTTACCCGAACATCATACGACTCCCGGCGCCCCAAAATCGGAAGACCTGGAGTTACGGAAGGATCACAATATGCTCAGAAAGCTCACCTAAACGTGCGTGTTAAAACTAATCTAAATAAGGGACTTGTAGTATATGCGAAAATAATAAACAACACGCTATTGTTAACAAGTGGTTTGTTAAGATGGCGATCTGTCAAGCAACACAAATTATTATCGACATTAGTATACAAACAATACTACGGTTATAACCTAAGCACGAAACGCACACAGGACGTGTAAAAAAATTGTATAAAAAAAATACTCTGTCAAAATACTGATATATGTATAAGTATTACTTGGTCCGGCTTGTTTTTAAAAAAGAATTGGTCCGCTGAAAAAATTGTCTGTCAAAATCGCGTGTTTTGTATAGGTAGGGTCTCGCGCATGGCGGATCGGTAACGAAGGTGGCTAGCTTATCGGAATATATTATCGTTGACACGAACCCGTTATTAATTTCGAATCCTTTCCTGATAATTAAATCTTACTTAATTTAAACCCAATTTACATAGATTTCGGTTTCATATTTCAGGAATAATAAAGCGAAAGCTCCCTGAAGGAACTCAAACCTTATCGTTTCCTGCGGAGATAAAAGTAAACCGGGATATTTTCTAAATAACTGATAACATTTTAACGAAGTATGTGATAAGAGATTTAATTATTTTTTATTTGGTATTATAGCTCGAGTGTGGTAATCTTATTAAATATTAATATAAGCTGTAAATATTTGTTAAATCTTCGAATTACAATAAATAATTTGAGATAAAGTCTATTATTATATTTATTTTTGCTTTTCTTTCAAGCAAAATTTAATTGACACCCAACAGAATAAGATTTCCTTATTGGCAACACTTCTGGAGGTCGTGGCGCAATGGAAAAATATTTATAAATTATAATAATTCATTCCGAAATCGTGAAAATATGTAGATTACCCTTCCTTTTTCCAAACAAACTCCCCTAAAAAGAACAAATAATCAATTAAAACAAATAGTTGGTTGAATAATAATTAAATTAAAAAATTATTAAAAAGTTCAATAAAATACTTTAAACATTTTTTCAGAATAGGAATAGATTCTCCGCAATTGTGGGCAGCGCAAATTTAATAGTTGAAAATATAAATCAAATATTATAAAACAAATTAAATTATACTACAATTAACACACACACAAACATTTAATAATTTTACTATAAGTAGATTAAATTTCACAATTACAAAAAGTTTTATACACTTTTAAAATGTTAAAATAAAATGTACAACATATAACAATTATGAAATAGTATGCAATCGATTTTAGAACAGACCAGAAATATTACAATACATTTTTTTATACAATCATGCAATTTTCATGTATTTCTTATAAGTAAGTAGGAAGACAATTTAAATCCTGGCGCAGCAACAATACCAAGCAAAAAGAAACGTATTGAGATGTTGCCTGAAGAATCGGACTTCTCAGGCGTTTCTGGATATGAACCAACAACTGATTTGAATTCTGATTGCACAGACTTATGTTGGATAATTGCGAAGATTAGGAAAACATTCTTACGAATAATAAACAAGTGTGTAACAATAGGACTAATGACCAGAATGATATTGTGCATGCTTGTACTAATTTTTTGAAATTTAATTATAATTTTTCGATGATATTGATAATGGAATACCTTCTACCGTTACTTGGAGAGCCGTTTTCTATGGTTATTGTGGATTCTCGCCACAATAATCATAGAAAACGGCTCTTTTTACGACGTCTATAAGTTAGTTATACTACTAACGAAATATTACAGATATTTGTAGCTGAAACAAATCGATATGTTGTACAGGTAAAAACAGATAGATTTCGTATCCATTGACAGAAAGATAAAACCCAAAAAAAGATGGAAAAATTTGAGGCTTATACACTGTGTCCACGAACAACACTCAAAGAATGAAGGGGGTGATTGTACATACAAAAGTATGAAAAACGTTTCTATGAACGTTCAGATATGTTTCTTAAGGCAACTATCGTACTTATGGGAATCTAGTGTTCTTGAAACCGATATGCGATAGTCGCTGGCCAATAAACATAGTAAGTATAAATTATCATTTGTAAATCATGTACTAAATTTGAATCGTAAATTAAATGTAGTTCAAGACTAAATGACAAAAAAAAATCTAGTGCGATAGCTCCCTTAAGAAGCATTTCCAGACCTAAGTTGATAGAAACTTTTTTTCATATTTTTCTATGTACAATCATTTATTCAGGGGTTGTAGGCACGCTGTATAGACGGAACTTGTGTCTCTCGCTTCAATATCATTGTATTGATCAAAGAACTGGATATGTAAAAATAATTTCTGCTATACAATATGCAAGAATCACTTTCAGTTGCTTCTGAGCACCTAAAATTTTGCTAACAATAAAGCTGTATTTCTAAACGATGATAAACTTTACAAAATTAACCAATTTTTATCAAAACTCAGAGTAATATTTCAAATAAAGGCATCAGAATTTATATGCATTTACGAAATGTTAGTACCGTTATTAGTTAAATAGTCTATAAGTCATATATGTCACAAATTCATAGGCATCAAATTATTCTTTTTACGCAGTAAATTTTATATGATCTGAAAGTATGAAAAAAAAACCGATTCTAAAGTTCAAATTGTTCTAACAAAAAAGTTCTAGATTTGACAAAAATGTATTTATAGTATTATACGCCAAATAGTATATGCAGATAATTATACTTTGATAGAATTGGTTCATGAGTTAGCCTGAATTTCGTGAAAAGTCATGAAAGGCTTACTCATCAAAACACGTTGCCTAAATACAAGTCTTTATTAAATTTCCATGCTGGTCAAACAAAAAAGGATGATGTGCCTTGTGTTTTAGTTAGTTACAATTACGGTCTAATTGAAAATGACAAAAAAAATGCAGCTGTGCTCTCTCGGTTACTGGACGTCACAAATGTCGAAAGAAACTGCCTTTTTTTCAGGTCACATTTATAAATTGAGTTCTCAATCAAACTCTTCAAAGATTTTGTAAACTTTTTTCATCAATCAATATCTCTTTAAGCACTTTATACCTTTTTTCGTTATTAGAGTGTTTCGAGAGCAGATAGGCTCTCGAAACACGTATCTCGAATAATCAAACGTGGTGTTGGTGTTACCAATGTTTTATCTGTAATTTACGAGCCCACAGTCCCTGAAATCACACCTTTTTTTGTGTTTATAATTTCATTAGTCAACCAAAAAATAGTTACATTTTTAGTTAGCATGCATTTATTAAAATAACTATTTAATATTCCATTATCAAAAATTAATGTTAAATATTTCCATTATCATAGAATATATATAAAATAAACATCCATAAATTATAGTTTCAAATCATTAAAATAAACATCAAGATAAATTATAAAGTTTAAACACGTTATCAAATGAAATATTGTATATTTCCTAAGTATGAAAGCAAATTATTTTTAACTCCCTACAATAATCACTTGCTATATGTTCAAAAAAATTGAATTTTGCAAAAATAATTTTAAACACATCATTTAAAAACACAAAAAGAAAAACTTAATAATAGTTTATTATGTACTAACAACAATTTAAATACTAACAATATGTAAGAACTTATCGGTTGGAATAATTTATTCGTTGCTATATACCCACCGCCACCACAAAACTTTTAAGCGATCCCAAGCATTTTCGAAACTAGAAAAACATAAAATAAATAGTTTAACTTTAATATTAACGAACTTTTTACCTATCCATGGCAGGTCGTACGTCTAGAAGTGCAAACTCGTACTTATTATCAACTACACCCCCATCATAATAATCAATGACGTATCTAACTTCCTTACCACATCTATCAATGATCCAATCATGCCTATCAAAAGGAAGTTCATATCCTAACATCTGCCTTATTCGAGCCCTAGGGCTGTATTGAGTAGCTTTACCTCCAAAGCTCTTTAATCTAGAAAATAAAAAAAAAACGATTGATGAAAACTTACTTACAATTGACGGTATATTCTTACTTGGGATTTGTACATTCGTGCGCATGCAAAGCTTCCCACTTAAGAACTTCACGCCATGCTTGTTCATTGTTCGCATTATGGATTTTAATAATGTTTGACATATCTTCAGGGGCAATATCTTCATCCTTCCACCTCCAGCCTTTACGTAACATCGCATTCCAAAACATCTACACAGATATATATAAAAAAATACCTTCACCTTGAATTTAATTTTTGAGTAAAATACCTGTTGACTTGGATAAACCCAATATGGACTTTCTCCTTCTTTAACTATCGCTTTTGGAATTGTAGAAGTTTGTCTTGCAGTAGGCAACGGGAATGGCTGATCTGGGGCAGGTTTTTGATTAGCTGGCGGCATCTAGAAAGTTTCCAAATTATTCCCGCACCAATTTATACAATTTTTAAATTACCATATTTAAGGGATTGAGATCATCACTACCTCCTTTTACCGGACATTCCGAAGCAGCTTGCTTTTTATGCATTGGACATTCTGGTGGAATGTCAGCCATAGCATAACCGGACTGCAAAAATTTTGTGTGATCTGGCTTGCCCGGTGTAGGCGATTGAGGATGAATTATCTGCGTCGCTGCCAACTCAGCAGCGGATACAGTATTCCCCATTTCCGATTTATATTACTAGAAAAGAATATCATTAGCAAGAGGGTGCTCGAATTAAGGTTAGGATTATATAACAATGAAATTTTAGCGAACATATACAACGTAACAGTACACAATTAGGTATATATCATTATCAATTAAATTCATACTTACTTTAATTTAAAATAAGTAAATAATTGCAAAATTTTAGTTAATTTTAGTGAATAACATTATTCAATTATACACCACTTATATTTTTGACATTTCCACTGAAATTTTGAATACTACGAAAACGATGTCTACATTATCAACGCATCACGTTAGATGAATAGTATAGCATCTGATTGATAGATGGGGCTATTTATCTTGTGCAAATTAAATTTGTAATATATTCTTTGAATTAATATTGCTTTAATTTAAATAATGTAATTTAAATTCAAATTAAATCATGTTTATAAGAAAAAAAAAACAGAAATACATTAATGTGATATTAGTACCACCTAAAATAGGTACGAGTTTGTACATAAGCATCTTTACAAAGTACAATGTAATCGCAAATTCTTCGTGAATCTTCTTTACTTTCTCTATAAAGAACCTTTCGACCTGTCGGGAAAGTTCCCACATATTTACAAAGTAGGTATGTCGTAGGACTTCCTTACAAACGTTCGAACAATTGGTTTAATGATCGAGATTACTTACTATGGAGAAGAAATTGGAACGATCGCAATCTCTCTTGTATTGAAAACTGAGGTTTCTTGTGGTGTCAATTAAACGTAAAGTGGATATTAAATAACTTGACTGTTTACCTAGATACGATCCAGGATAGAGTGTTTTTTTAATCAAATTTATTTTGTATATCACGTTCGTCATAATATTCTCCTTGTTATAATCATGCAATCAACACAACTGCAATAAGCTTTTTAAGTTCTCTTGCTATTTGACGTAGTTAGATATATGCAGTTTTATCTTTCCTGTGAATACTTACGTGCATATCCGTTTCCTTTGCATCTTCAGAATTAATTAGATAATCTTTGGAATTGTTTGCATTACTTACCGCTAAAAAAATGAATCATTGTTAACTATAAAGATACTGGATTACGAAGCAGAATACTTTTAAGTAACCAATTTTTTATAAGGTTCTCTATTATGTACCTGAAACAATATTGTAGTCTTATTTCAAAGATTAATAAGTGAGTTAAGATGAATTAAACTGAACACTCTAGAATAGGAACAGCAACGTATTTCTCCGCAATAAATGAAGACAATACCTGCTTAACTATTCTTTTAATATAAAAATGTATCATCGTAAACAACTAGTCATCCACATTCCTATGGATATAAAACACAAAAAAGCAATATTGCAAAACAATGAGCAAGTAATAACCTACTCCGGTTTAGTATTCCAAAACATACATACATATACATTCTAGTATGAGATAATATCATTCGCCGAGTTGTAGCCATCATTACGCAACTCTTGAAGAAGAAAGCTGGATGTGACTTTTAATGATACGCAAAAACATTTGAATACATAGTAGTTATTCCCCTTCCTAATTTTGTACAGTACTTAGCCGTGAATAAGAGCGAGATGGCCTACAAGGATATTCTTCTAATTTATTAGAATTAACAGAATGAGAAGCTACGCACGTCGTAATTTTCTTATTACGTTATTGCGGTATGGATCTTTACCTTTGACATTTGCAGAACGCATATCTAATAATACATAATTTAAATTATATAAATAGAAAAAGTGATGTGTACCGTGTTATTTATTTTTTCGTTTAGAAGGCAAACATGAATGGTAATTAAGACTAAAAAACACTCGAAATCGATACACTTCGATTACATTCACTCATTGAAAATCCAATTTTACTCTTATTTTGTATTTTGATGTTTGTTCGTTGCTATTATTTTGTGGTAGATCTCTGCATGTGGTGTAAGTATTCCTTAACTTAGAAGTAAAAGCAAGTATCAGATTTGCATTATCAATTATTGCTAGATATTTAGAAATGCAAAAAACCGTAAGGTAAAATGTCTAAAGTGTGTGCCCAGCTTGAAGTAAGCATCTGTTGCTACAGCAAAGCATTTATTGCAGCGTTAAGCTTTGAAACATCGTAGCAAGTGACAGAGCACTTATTTAATTAACATTGATAATATGGACTTCAAACCAGATCTTCGCACCCAAAATCAAAATATTATTTTAAGCTTAATTATTGAAACCTATAGCAATGCAGTATGGTCTCATGTCTAAGTCAGTGAAGTATTTACGATATAAATACACTTCAAAGAATGTTAGAATGATGCCAAGAAATGGAAAGAGCCAACAGTTATGTCAAAGTCTATGTTCACACGATTAATGGTTAATCCGAAGACTTGTGTTGCATGTAATTTTTGAAAATGGGAATGCTGTACCGGTGGATTTTTTTAGGTCATACGTTTGAAGCTACTGGAATGAATACAGAAATGTCCATTACTTGATATTTTGGATTGCCAAACATTTTTAGTATTGGAACATTTAACGAGAAATATAACCAACAAACAGCAAACTTTATATATTTGGCTAACATGTTATTTCCTTGATATACATACTATAAACTGCGTACTGCTACTTCAATTTATTACAATGAGTTAGTGCGTTATTAGAGACATGTGATGGTTAAAGTTATTAAAATGATCCAGATTATTTTTGTTTAATTTTCTCTTTTACAGATTTTAGATCTGTGAATGCAAAACATTCTCAAAATATTTCGCGTTTATAATTACATTTTTCAAAATAATGGAAAATACCAATGCTGTTGCTTACAAAGAAAATTATTTTTGCAAGTAGGTATAAATTGAGAATGTGAATAGATATTGAATGAAGGAAAGCAATTTGTTATAAAGACATTTAAAACATGATAAATGAAAATAATCGACAGATCGGATGGTACAAATTAACCATTTATATTAATGAGATTGTATTTTGAACGTGTTTTTTAACACAGAATTTAAATTAATTTATATAAAGCTAGAAACTTAATTTAAAGAAATTATGTTAGGAAAATTGAATAGAATAATAATAATTAATAAGTCAAAATGATCGCATAAATTAATATTTACAATTATCTCTGCTAAATGTTTTTTTTTTCTGCAGATGATGTAATTCAAAGGTGATCTATATTCTTACATATACAGCGTTAGTAAAAAGTCGCGGAACGGTCGAATAACTTTGTTATTTGAAAATTATGATTTCTGAAATTTGATATGGGGGTATAGTTAATATAAATGCATTTTATGCAATACAGTTTATATTTTTTTCACTTCCGGTTTAATCGGCAATACGTCCAACTTTTTTTTTAAACGGAAAAAGAAAAAAGTGTCCTAATACAGAAAAATCAAGATACCTGTCTATTCAGGTTGCGATTACAATAATTGTTCAAGATGCTCTCCATTTACAATTTGACAAAAATGTAAACGGTCAGTAAAATTTCTTATTGAATTTTGTATTCGTTCTGGAGTGATGCGATTGGCTTCTTGAGCTATTCTCTCTTCCAATTGTTCAAGATTATGGGGACGATATTTGTACACTTGACATTTCAAGTGGTGAACGTGCTGGCCATTCGATTGCTCCTCTACGTCCGATCCAACGTTCCGGAAAAGTTTCATTCAAATAATCGCGGACATTATGGGCAAAATGGAGGGAAGCTCCATCTTGTTGAAACCAAAAATGTGCATTAGGGTGATCACCTATGTTTGCATTTGGAAAGAGGGCCGCAAGTGCTGGAACAACCATATTTCGCAATAAATTTAAGTAGACGTTGCCAGTTAAGTTTCCTCTTATAAAAAATGGTCCTATGATGTTGTTTCCAACAAGACCAGCCCAGACAGTCACCTTTTGAGGACGCTGTGTATGGACTTCTTCAATCCAATGCGGATTTTCAATTGACCAGTAGCGACAATTATGTCTGTTCACAGTGCCGTTGAGACAAAACGTTGCCTCATCTGAAAAAATGATGTGATCTAAAACATTAGGCTGCTGCTCGATCAATTCCGTCATTGTTTCGCAAAAATGTAGTCTTCGATCTGGATCATCTTCAGTTAACTCATGGACGGGATACATTTTATAGGCTTTCATTCTTGCTGATTTAAGAATCTTATGAGCAGATTTTTGAGAGATCTCATGAATTTGACCTAATTCTGTTGTGGACACGTGATGATTTTCTTCCACTGTAAGTAACACATTCAAACTACTTTCTTCATCTGTTGCTGTTAATGGACGTTGCCTTCTAGGTAAATCCTTCACCTGACGAAAGACTTCAAACTTTTGAATTGTTCGGCATACCGTACTTTTACTAATGTGACGATCCGGATAAATAGTATTAAACAAAATACGAACCTCTTCAAAAGAACGTTGACGATCACCGTACCCACGGATCATTAATATCTCAATTCGTTCTGATTCAGTAAGTTTTACTGCCATTTTCAAATGTGTCAATGTCTAAAATAAGTAAATTTATAGCGATGCAAAAGTTAAAACGCTTTTAAAATTGTCAAATATGACGGCAAAAAGAATGCAAACACTAAACGACAACTTTTTTCAAAGGTACCTTGTTTTTTCTGTATTAGGACACTTTTTTAATTTTTTTACTGTTTTCTTGTGAATAAAAATAAACATCTTAATACTTCCTGAACGTGGTTTTTTATTTTGCATTCAAAACTGTTAAAAAAGCTGGGCGTTCCGTTTAAAAAAAAGTTGGACGTATTGCCGATTAAACCGGAAGTGAAAAAATATAAACTTGCATAAAATGCATTTATATTAACTATACCCCCATACCAAATTTCAGAAATCATCATTTTCAAATAACAAAGTTATTCGACCGTTCCGAGACTTTTTACTAACGCTATATAGTAGATACATAAAAAGAGTTGTGAGCTGCGAGTCATTGGATACTAACCGGAACAATTTTTGACTAATACCTAATTTCGTAATTATATCGCATTTTTTGTTGTTATGCAATCACCATGATTGAGAGCAATTTAAGAAAACAAACAACGTGTCATGTTTCTATATTTATATTAAACTATTAAACAGTTTTAGAAAGGATTATCATATCATGTCAAAATTATGTGGCGGACATAACGATGGGACTTGATTATTTCTTTGGTTCAAGATTTAGTCTGTAAAGGCAATATAAATAAAACGTAATTCAACAGTTTCCCAATTCATTACATTTTTCAGTAATAATGTCTTCACAGAAAGATGGACAGTTGTTAAGATATAGTGCAGAAGCTATGGAGAAGATTGCTTTTGTAATAAGAGAACAGAACAGGTACATATGTACGTTTTTACAGTTTGTAATGTATTTAATGTACCTATAGGAACTCCTTATCGGGAAAAATTTCAATTCATGATAGAATGGTCGGGCTATTAAATGTTCTTCGCGAACAGTTTGAGGAAAAATTAGTTCATTGGATTTTAAACTTAGCAAAAAGAGGTTTTTTCTATTAATAGTGAACGGATAGTCACAGAATATAAGACAATCCAATTTTATACGGTAAATTACAAAACAAAACTTTTAGTATGGACGAGTCCACAATATTTTTTTTCTAGAAGAAAACTTATTTTTGAACTAAGAGAAAAAGGATTGTATGGTGTGGGCACCTACTTTAAAGATAATGTCACAACTTTGATTTAATTCTAGTTTACCTTCCCCCAACTACAACACACATCCTCCAGCCTTGGTTGTTTTTTTTTCCTCTATTAGAGCAAGTCTAAAAGGAATTCATTTGTAAACGGCTTTACAACCGCGGAAAAATACACCAACTGGTTTAGACGTAATCCTCAAACACAAAAGTTTCCCAGAAACTGTAATATCTGGGTTTGTGGTATATAACTATTTGACGAAACTACTCCAGATTGCAGTAGTAGCCTTACGTAGCAGCACACTGCGATCTAACACATACGAAGAAAATAATAATGAAAGCATAAAATTTATGGAAAGCAAGTTCGAACTAGTTATTTTTAATGAATTTCATGTCAAGTATTTCCTGGAACAACCATGGAATGGACAAGAAATGTATTTAGTTTTGGATAACATACGGATATTTTTAAAAGTTGCTTCTAGCAATCAAACTGTGGACAACAGTGATTAACAATCCGGATCTTTTGATTTTTGATTTTCCTGGATTTTCTTTTAGCCGTAGTCCATTGCCATGATACTACAGAATATTATTTTAATCCAGAAATTATTTTAATCAAAGAAACTTCAATATCTCCAACAAGTTCATTTGCGTACTACGGGACCAGACTTTTTATTATGTGGCAATAGCTCAAGTTAATAAAAGTCAAGGAACACCAAAAAATGAACCTGAAGCCAAAGGACTTAATTACCAAGCGACAATTAATCACAATAACAGCAAAACGGAGCATATCCCAATGATAAGGATTGCCCCTGGAACCGAAAATAAAAAAATACAAAAAACGCAACCCAAACAAGAGACTTCAACATTGGGTTTCCGTAATTGTGAGGTACGGCAATGAGTTTAATGCTACTACTGTTGTTATGCTATGTGGAGAAGTAGCAAGTTATACCAATAAATGTTGACTCTGTAAAATGTGTATACATAAACGAAACGATACCTTCAACCACAAAAATGCCAGTGAGAATGTAGTGCCAGTAGCCAGTGTTGGAGTAATCAGCTTAGCAGTATTACAGCGGCACCTAAGATAGTTTCACAAATTCTTAAGCTAGGCGGTTATTAAATAATTGGGTCAAAAATTCCAAAATAAAACCTGTTAATAATTCCTTAACTTAAAAAAGTTATTGATCATTCCTCATAGATACAATGTTTTATTATTTAAAAAATGTATGTCACAACAATATATTCGATTACAAAATAAAGAAAGTGACAATATACACAGCTTCATTGAAACGACGAATACTTTACCTTACGGTGTAATGATGACCAGTCAATAGATGAGCGATTGTTCAATTCATGAGCAAGCTAACGAACCGCGGTTTGGTTATGCAACAGAGTACCACTTTATATCAACTGTTTTAACGTTACGAATCTTACTACATTTCGTGGGAACTGTTACACATTCATCTTCAACGATGTACTATCATCCGAAAGGTACCTATCCAAAGAAGAAATATGGTGAGACAACATAGCTGCATGTAGTGCAACGCGAATATACGCATCTTTCGCAGATAACGTAGAAGAAGACATCCTTGTCCTCTTATTCCGTTGTAGTTACAGGATATAAATACAAGAACGACTAGTTGGAGAATCTAGCCTGTAATTAGAGGTTGTGAAAGAAGAATACAATTAAAAATTGTTTTCTGTGTCAGTTAGAACGATGAGTGACCTTGTATGCGGCCTTCTTTCCTACCTAACAGAGCATAATTCCAAATACTCTATACATAACTGACGCAAAAACAATTAAAGATGTTCTAGCAACTTCGTTTCATTCAGTTATTTTACTGTTTATTAAGTTATTCTAGGCAAGTATAACTGGAAGAGTAGTCATCTTCAATCAGGAAAAAAGGAATGTCTAGCTTACGAGTACGTAACTAAATAAGAAATTATGAAATTTTAAAGGAAGTATCATTATGGACATTTTTAATTAATGTACTTTTAGAATTAACAACCACTTGACGAAATATTTATACGTAGGTATATGTTCGTGGGACAAACAACTAATTATAATCATAACACAAAAGGTGTTACCATGAGAAAAGAAAGCACCGACCTGTATATCTCAACTATTTTGCATGCAGATTAATTAAAAATTTAAATTACTACTTCCTGATAGTGGTATAGAATGTCTGAATACGCATTAACAATGCCTTCCATAAAAATATGCTTCAAATCTTTTTGAAACGCAGATGGTATTTCTTTCGAAATAATAAACTTTAATACAAAAGTAATTTTTGTACTGTTCTCACTTTATTTTTAAATCGGTAAAAAGTAATGCTTAATAAATGCCCAAACATCCTAACTAAAATGTTCCGTTTGCGAGTAACCACTGATAGAGTCTGATGTCCGAAGTATAGGTTTCAAAGTGAAATATATGCATCCTACAATTTGATTCGAACTATAACAAAACTGTTTGCCCAGTTATATGAGTTTTTTACGTCATTTCCTTTGGCTGCCAAAACAAAATGGAGTTTCTCTGATCTTTGAGACTTCTAATTTTTCAATGAATTAGTCTTTTTGTCTGTTGTGTATAAGCTTTTTAGAAACTAAAACAAGACAATGGAACTAACTGAAAGAGTCCCCAAGGTAATTGAAACAGAACATTTAAAATTACTCCTTACTGAATCTAAGTCCTATTTCTCAGTAAACAACTCTTCAACGCTGAAAACGTTTAAAAATTCTGGATGTTAAGCAATTAGGTTTGTGAAAAGCCATACCAATTGAGAAATGAATGAATTAATTAAGAACGTAGAAAACTATGACTAACTTTTTTAAATGCTACTGCTGGATGCTAAGCTGATTTCTAAAATGAGATAGAAATTTATTGTCATTATGCAAAAGCACAGCTTTTAAACTAACCTTAGAGGAATCAATGAACAAGCGCTAATCTGTTAATCACGATCAAATGTCTCCATAAAAGAAGGAATGTCATTACAAAACACTATGCCGTTTTCGTCATCAAAATTACTTTTGGATTCTTTTGAAGAAACTTCCATCCTTTTAGACTGGAACCAAGTATGTATGTACATGTTTCAGTTTTTTGAGGTCACTTTAAATCTTATAGGCTATCTTCTTGAGTCAATAAATGAGGTCAGATGAACAGGTTGGTTCACAAGTTGTACCACCTCGTCATCTGTTACATTTTCTGGAGACTTTGATATGGGCACTTCTTTTCAGTATGGAACTGATTCTCTAGCAACTTTTATTTGAGAAAAAAAAAATGAAATAAAAAAGACGTGTGTAATGAAAGAATTTAAAAGTACAGTAATAAACAGTATCAAGTATAATTATTGCTATTCGTGTGATAAAAAATCATGTTGGTATGGGTCAAAATGTTCTCGAAGACCTGCCAGAGCAAAGCCAAAAACGTCAACACTCAGTGTCATTAAGTTGTTACACCGAACCAGTCATTTGCATTCATATGAGAAAAAATTATTCAAGTGAAACAGACGAATGCAATAAAATCATATCTTTTTCCAAATGACTGCTTTGCTCCTTCTCTTAGGTAGTAAAATCTTACATAACACAAACGAAGAATCTATAATGAAAACTCTAAAGAATGCGTTGAGAATATCGCCAACAATATTTTCCTGAATTAGTTCCGTGTAATATGTTTGGTCTATGCATTTCAATAATAGTAGAATGTATTAGAAGTAGCTACCTTAACTGTAGACCAGTTAATGGCCTTTACCTTTGCACCTTACAGTTGGAATTTAACTGAATGAAAGGTTTATTGAATAAATAAATAATATTTACGTGTTAGAATCTGTCTTCTTATCTATTTTATGTCTTTTTAACACAATAAACTTTATTGACTTGAGTTGTAATTGTCGTTGAAGGCAATAACAAATATAGAGTTTAATGATCCGAATGACAAAGTAGTTCATTATGGAATTTGTCATCATTATTGTGCTTACATTTATTTTACTAAATATGATTCTTATGCACATTTCGCTTTAGTATGATCATCATAATCTATATATATAATTTTTCTCACTTATTACACATTTATGACATTTTAGTCATTGACTTTGTTGTTCTACGAGATATAACAATAAATCACTTTTATGTAATGGTCGGCATCTGTCATCTTATCAAATTTATGTTATTATCTTATTTATATAAATTTATTTTATGGCTATAATGTTATCGACGTGAATTATTGTTAAGTTGAATGTGAAAGTAAAAAAGTTAATTAGCTTTGAATCGATAATAGCTCTGTTTATTTGTATAGGTATGTACATGCATACATTTATTTTATCGTGCTTAATTTTTATTGCAATTTAATTTTTTTGTCGTAATTATATCTAATAAACAAGACTTCGTTTACTGGACTTTAAATTTAGGATTCGACTGCATTTAACTTCCAAGACTTAATAGTACATCATGTTTAACGTAATAGCGTCTCTCAAGCATTGTCTACATTATGTAATTATGAGCTATTATTACAAAGAATAGGTACTGTTAGATAATTGCTAATATTTTGCAAATATTGTAAATATATATTACCGTACGCATGAATAGTCTTATTAACGTGAATTATGTTATCCTCTGTACTCGTTGTCAGTAATTATGATCAAAAGTGTGACTGTTTGTAGTTAACATAGTACCATAAAGAGGAGAAATTTTAACTTTCATGATTTATAATGCCCATCGTACGGATTTTTAACTTAATCCATCAATACTCAGAAGCATACATATGTATATGGTCTAATGGCTCTGAACCTATTTGCCATGTCCTTAAAAATGATAAACTTTTTATAAAGTTCCACAGGAAAACCTAACAGCAACCTAAAGCAGATTATTTGCAATGAAAATTATGTTTCAATGTCTAGATGACGACAGTAATAAGAGTCAATGTTTATATAATTAAAATATAATAATCCTTTATCTATGTTAACATAAAATTTCTGTTTCACAATTTTCAGCAGCATCCACATTGTAGACTCATATTGTAGAAATAATTGGCTATTACTATTGTATTTAGATACGTACTTAGAAACCCACTCACTGTGTATATGTATTCTATGTTGCGACATTAACGTACTTCTATAATTGCAGTCTCAAGGTTGAATCAATTTTTCTGGTTCAATTCAAAAAAGAAGGATGTATGTAATAATATATTTACGTTTTTGTTTTAGCGAACCTGTAATTACGTAAGTAATGCAAAGGATTCACGATGATTTTTTTTATTTTGTTTAGAAATATATATGTCGTATGCAGTTTTAAATGAGAAATTACATCTGCCGCTTATAAAAAAATGAGTATTTTATTTAATTTTAATTGAAATGTTATAAAACCACAGTATGACTAAATAGTTTTAATAATATGCACGTTCTGAGACAAAAAAAAACCAAATGTGTAATTCTTGACGGTAAGAACCGACTCTCAAAACTAATTCTTTTCATACAAGTGCATCCACAGTTTTGAAATGTTTGTTGTACGTTTATCCTAATAGTTCCTGGAACATCGAAAAATTTGTTACCTTAAACGTGAATAATCAATACTAATTTACTTAGAAGGTCAAAATAAAACGTGAATATACTTCCTCGGTATATGATGAAGTTACTTAGATGAAGAACGTGCTTTTGCAAAAATCATGAAAAAAATAGGAAATTTTTTCGCCAAAATGGCCTAAAAGGACCTATTGTGCTCCCATGCCGTTCTAATCATCTCAACCAGGTTGCACCCGAACAAAGAAGTACGCAACCTGGTCAAGAGTTAATTTACTTACTCCAGGATCATCTAATCTGGGATGAACTGGAGTTTACTCGGTACTCCTGCAGAGAGGAGAGTTTATTACGCTCGGGCGATGCATGCGTTTATTTAGTCCGCAGTAATCGATTAAGATTCCTGTGACTAAAGCAGCCTGTCTCTGCTCATACGACTTGATGCTACCATAATAACTCCCACACATCCGTTCTAGACCTGTCAATGGTCGTTCACTGGAACCTCTTGCTAACTTGTCAGCTATTTCATTGCTTCTGATTTCAGAGTGGCTTGGCAGTCATCTCATCGTAATGCTATGATGTTCCGACAGTTTTTCGAGATTCCTTTGGCACTCATGTATCATCTCGGAATCAAACCTGCCAGTCTATAGTGCTCTATAAGGGCAGCCTGGCTGTCAGATAGAATTCTACGAATCCATTTACCTGCGGGGAGTTTCAAACGCTCTCTACGCAAGTCTGGAGGGGTTGGAAGATTGATCCGGAGTCCTCCAAGCTGATAGCTTGACTATCGATAAACCAGGGGGAAGATCCTCGCCTCGATTGGCGAACGAAAATGTTTGCAGTCTTCCTGCTGGAGATGTCTACATTATATCCCACGTTGAAATTGGAAAAGTTACTGTAAAGTAATTTCTTCCACTTTTGGCGATCTGTCCTTGCATTCGTAGATCTTAAGTTTGCCTTGCTGATATCTGGTTCTGACACATCTAAGTATTTATGAATGAATATTTCACCAGATATTGAATTACAGAATAATCAATGTGTAGACATGTGTTTCAGATTTTTCTAGACTCATCAGTACACAATGTAATTAATTCTGCATTGTCAGTTAAAAGTCGACTGTAGTGTCAACTCGATGTTTATTGTGATTGTGAATTTATACGGTTATGTTATTTGGTGTTGTTAACGTTGAAATCATTTCACCTTATTTTTGTCTCTCTACTAATACAGTTGCAAGACGGGATTAAGTAAAGAATATCCTCAGTTAACATGCAGATTGCTCCGGTTGCAATTTTTGTCGGAGAGAGGTGAACATCGTAACTTGATGGGCTTGATGGGCAACCTGTGGCCTCTAATTTCACAATTTAGATATACATATATCCTGTCCTCGTGTTGTCAGTTTTTCTAGGATTATTAAAATGAAGAATGTGTAGTTCCCCGTTTGTAATATTTAAAATATTTTTATCTTGTATTTGTTAATCAAATGGGTTACTTTTCCATTTTATAAGTACTCACGTATTCACTTTTTGGATTTTTCCAATTCGTATAGGTATATTTTCTATTAAGCTAATATTGTGTTAAAACGCTTTGGTCTATGTAAACTTCTCCTAAATACAGGAATGGTAAGACTCTCTGTAATTCGTTGCTGGTATTATTAAAGCGTTCCCACCTTCATCATAAAAGTAGATTTTTACATAGAAGTATGATTATCAATGTATGTGAAATGAAAATTTTCTTTTAAGCAAACTTCCTAATACGTTAACCGGTTGTTTTATTACATAAGATTCACATACAATACGACGAGTATGCACAGTTACAACGCACGAAGTCACATAACTATCATCATAACTATTTGCTTTTGCTTTATGAGAATTTCATGCAAATATTCGAAGTACAAACACGTTCATTCAAAGACAGTATACATTACGGTAAGTATAATTTTTGTCGTGCAACATACAAACAAGATGAAGATACACAACAGTGAAAGTTCAATAGCAGAAGGTCAAATTAGACTTTTAGATGTTATAAGATGGCATATAGAAAACCGTGATGAGCTAACCAAACCAATAATGCCGTCATTCCCGTGTGAATAATCGGTAAAATTTCTTGATCGAATTGGAGGTCGGGACGTTTTGATTCTGTATACTACTCTGTCAAGGTTGGAATTATTACGAAACATTAGCATGATCACCGCAGAATTATTTTGTAAGTTAATGAGTAAAAGATAACCTTTTATGAATTTTATGGTGCTCGTACAATGGATAGCTATTTTAGTCCGTGACGATGATTAAAATGCTCGATCAGGTAAATATTGTACAAAATTTATCAAATTACAAAAAGGATTCATGGTTATTTGATGCTGAATATTTCCGTCAAAATTAATTTTGTATACATATCACCTTTAATTAACTAGGCAATTCTGCAGGCTCATGATTATGCATGCTTGTTAATAAAAATGCCTCTTACATTCTAATAATAATTGAAAGAGAAATTGAATGCGCTATCCGCCTTTATCAATTAAGATAAAATTAATTTTTTTCATAGAAAAGGTCAAAATACCGGTAGCGAAAGGTATGATTAAAAGATTACAAGTGTCACACTATAATTTTATAGAGGTTATAATTAAATCATTTCAGTAAATTTTTACAATTTAAAATATATAGATGTTTTGGAAAAAGTATTATTTTGCAAGGATTAATTATCTTTTTTTTTAATTCATGAAGAATGACAGATTATTTAGAATTTCCTCAGTCGTGAACATACTCTAAAATGCTACGCTTCTGATACTATGTATATTTCACGGAATTCTACTAATTCATCCATAATCGCAAAGGTGGGTTCGCGACAAAAAAGAAGATGCACCGTAAACCGGGGAACTAGTAAGACTTTTTATTAGTTAGAAATTATAGTTATATATAGTTTTGGAAAGAACTTTATATGAGCTTTTTATTTTGCATAGGAGATATTGCTTAACTATCCCAGTAAAGTGAGGTTTTTGTTAATGCTTTTCCTCAATTACAGCGTGGGTTGGGGTTACTGCGTAAACAAAAATTTATGGACAAAATAGTATAACTCTTAATGCGGTTAAGTGTATGCAGAGTTTTTAGAGATAGAAATTAACCTAGTCACCAATTGCTGGATTTTAGGGTTGATGTTTTACTGAAAGACGTTCTTTTCTTGAAGAGCTATTGTCTTCACTGCCTTCATTCTTATCTCCCCTTGTACGTAATTATATGGAATATTTTTGTTGATGTCTTCCTACCGTTTAGTGTTGAAGTTCCACTTGATGGCGGAGAAAGCAGATTATTACTGAATAATAGTTTTACTTGGTACAATTTCCAATCAAGGATCTTTTGTAACATCACGTTCAAGAGATAATTTTGTTTTTAGTTGAAATTGGTTATAGAGATGTTTTTAAGTCCCGGAATCCTGTTTTGGAATCCTTTGGCAGTTTCTGTAATTTTTCATGTTGTTTGCAGAAAAATTCTTTGTCTTTTTAGACTCCATATATGCCTTCTTATCGCTTTTTTCAATTTTGTCAAAAATTATCTCCAGTATTTTTCAAAGGAGCCGCTTGTCGGACGCTTTACATGAGTTGTATTAAACACATAAATGTCATATTCAGCCCCTGACATACCTCTAAAACATCTCTGGAAAAATGCGAGTAGTGTCCAATGAATACTAAACGAAATATGTATATATAGAAATATATTATATACCCTGTCGATAAATATTGATTCATTTGACTTAAAAAATACGACCTTTACTGTCAGAAACCAGTTCTTAAAACATGTGGAAACAAGCCACAGAGCTGCAAGATCGATTCTTGAGCCGTATTTTCTACCAATGCAATGATGCACGCATTCTATAAGGGTTCGTCTTGCAAACTAATCTACATATGTACATAATATGTCAGTCATTGATTTTGGGATCCCGAGTTTTTCAGCTGTAGCTTCCCTCCCTGTAGCTGTTAACTTCCCTCTCGAGCGGCTTCTAGAGCCTTTCTTAAGTTTTAGCATAATTTTCATATATAAGTTAATTAGGAAGTTTAATTATAAGAAAACTGTGAAAGAATCTACGACTTTTCGAGAGGATGTTAAAGCTTCACCCGTTGTGACCCTCCCTTACGCTCCCTTTATCACTAAAGGTTTGAGTAAAATCTTCAAAGAGCTAGATCTCAGAATAGTTTACAGTTCTGGGACTAGTTTACGAAGTCTCATCGGTAACCCTAAAGATAAAATACAACCTCTAGAAAAGTCAGGTATTTACGAAATCAATTGTAAAGATTGTAATCAAAAATATATTGGGCAAACCAGGAGAGCAGTCTCAACTAGATTCAAAGAGCACATGGCTCATCTTAGATTTAATAGAATTGAGAAATCGAGCGTTGCCCAATACATTTTTGAAACAGATCACAACATCGATCATACGAATGTTAAATTAATTAGACAAATAAACAATTGTAAGTTTCTAAATGTTTTCGAAAGTTTAGAAAGATATAAAAATAAGTCATGTGTAATGAATTGTGACAATGGCCCTATCCCGTATTGGTCATTGTTTTCGTTAATCGGAAATTAATGATGCGTATCGGATTGACCGTGCATAACTTTTAGGTTACCTGTTTTTGTAGATTTTATTTTAATTTAGTTTTATTATCGCCTTGATAATGACAGCATTGCTGTTGAAACGCGTCGGTGTTTTTAGTTAAAACTTGTTTGGTGTTCAGTGGGTTAAATTGTTTAGTGTTCTACTTCTGCACCAAGAGATCCAGTGAAAAACTTCCTAATAAAAATATAATTTTATATTGATAAATTAAAAGTATGACGTCCAGAAATCTGGTAACGATAGATTTGTAGATTGTCTATTAAATAAACTCACGAGCGCAACCCTTAAAATTTATATTTATATGGAATTGACAACCTTAATTACTAATGTAAAATATAAAAAACTTTGTGTTGTAAATGTTATCACAAAACTAGTCTCACGAATAATATTAAGAAAAATTTACATAACTATTAAGATATATAGTTAGCGACTAATTTTGTATAACAATAACTTGAATGATGCATCATTTTGAACGCTAAAAGAGGAACGATGTATCTCATAAATATGTATGTATTAAAGTCCGTACAAACATCAGCCAGTATTGCTAAATACTTCCGCATTCACGTTCTACTACGGCAGTCCAAATAAAGTATTCTTTAAAGTAAGAAATAATAATACACAATGTGGAAATATTTGGAATGTAGTAGGCAGATTCCCCCACAAATTGTGATAACTTAATATTGAATAGGTATCAGAAGGATAAATAACTTTCTTATTCTAGGAATTCAACGACGATTAAGTTATTATTGTGTTTTATAATAAATTATTGTGTTTCTGTTGTGTCAGTATAGTTTACTGCATATTTACGAAGAATTATTATTATTATTACATATGAGAAATTGCATATTAATAATTATTTAATTATTTAACGAGAATATAGTTCAAAAATTATGGAATAAGTTCATATAGCAACTACTGCTTCAATTAATACTTTGTTTCAGGAAACTATATTCATAATTTGTGCTATGACATCCGAATTAGACAGTTTGACAAGAAAAACTAAGCTTTCTGTACTAAATAGTGGATAAGGAATGATTTGGAAAAGCAGCCAATCTTAAAAACTCTGTTTTAGGTGTCGTTTCAATTAAGGCTACAAATATAAGGGAATTGAGTTCATTGACACGCTTTCGTTAAATATATGGTAATATAAATCGCTCATCTATTCTCGTTCATCGCTCTTTTATATAATTTATGTATTTTAATGATATTTTAAATTGATCAGAATTCCATTCGAAGGAAGTGTGTTGAATAATCAATACGATAGGTTGTTTCAAAAGTCAATATTGTTGAAAACAAATCAGAATAGTAAAACTCTGCAATCATTTCTAAAGTCAAGATCATGGTCGAAATATTCAACATAAATTTTCGGTCTATTTGAATACAACGACACTGAAGATTAACATGTATTTTGGTGTTTTTGAAGTTATTAAGTAAATAAATTAAAGTAGTATTTAGTTACTGAATGCGTGGTATACACAAATTAATAATGTATTATTGGTGTTCCAACTGACCACACCGTATTTCCTGACTACTTTACGATCTACGAACTTTCTAATATTTTTAGACACAAGCACTTGGCGAACAATGGTCGGGGATATTATTGCTATTGGTATGATGAAGGCAATTTTCTGAGTTTTCTAATATAGAATGAGATAATATAGCATAAATTCACTTGGTCAAAACTTATAATTCATCAATGGGTGCTCTTAATCTATTTGATCAAGGAATAAACAAATGTCGAGAATGCTGAGAAGTTGACTGAAAAAAGTAAATACTTTAAAACATTTCATTCACAAATTAAAGTGGACATCAAACATATTTTTAGGGACTGTGATTCCGTTTATTTTTTAATATGTACTTGCGTTTTTCATTTGAATAACAATTAAATGAAAAATGACAATATTACCCAAGTACAAAGAAGTAATTAATGAATTAAATCATTAGCACGATTGGGTAGGGCACCCTCTTAAAATGATTTTACAGGCTCCCCAAGGTGTATACATAAAATAAATACATATGTAACAAAATTGAATTCAGTGCTGCCTTGTGCAACATTGATGGTTATTTTAATAAGATATTATTTCTTTTTACTTGACACTCTACAGCAAGCATTTAAAATTAAAAACCTTGTTTTTCTAAATTGTGCTCAAAGCAATGGTTTGAATCTATCTAAATTTAATCGCAAGAATTGCCTAAAGAAACCTTAAAAACAGCAATTAATTGCTATTTATAAGGTTTAGAGGTAATTGCTAAGATAATGTCAGTGTATCTTACAGCAACGCTTAAAGCATTCGAAGGTCAACTCTTGAATGCTAAATCACAAAAGCTAAAAAAGGCATCCTAATGTTACCGACTTAGAAAATGCAAAAGTAAATTAAAGAAATCTTCTTTAAATGCTTTTCGACCTTACTTTCAGAGTACTTGTAGTTTGGCATATCAGTATGGCAAGAAGTTGCAAAAATCGTACCCTAAAATGACGAAGAAATAGATGATATGGAATGGAGGAGGTACTTTATGAAACAACTTTCATGCCTATGTTACCGTAGTCTAAAAAATATGAATATTTCCAAGGCATATGCCTTTAACGATGCGAACGTTAAAAAATTTTGCAAATTTTAAGGAAATTCGGGCCAAGTATAATGTTCCACCGTATAGAATGTGAAATACTAAAGAAACTGGCATAACTGTATTCCAATCTCCAAACTCATAGTCGACATTGGTTTCCGCAATGTAGGCCAACATGTGGCTCCTGGGGAAGCAGCACTTGTTAAGCAATTGTATTTAATGAAATTAAACATAAAGCATAACACTATACTGGAGTAGGTTTTTAACTCTAATAATCTTAGTTCAGTATATGTCAAGAACTTCACAATTAAATGAGTCAGGAACCACTGCAGCAGTGACATATTTCATTTAGAATCGTTTCAAGTATTTAAGCTATTTCTAGTGAGTATTCTACTTTAAAGAAAAACATTATTTTTTTTACATTTTACATCATTTATCTATAGATCTGAAATCGTGTTATAGGTTGATCAATTTTTACAAGATACATATTGCGTTGGTAAAGTATGTATGCCAGAACTGAGCGACGTTTTCAGAATACAGATAGTCTGCTATCAAAGTCATTTCCGTCCGTAGCAACCATAACGTTGACTTCCTTTCAAATACAACTTCTGCATTGCATACAATATTCACGAGAATTGTTTATAAGTTTCTGATTAGTTAACACAAAACTGCTTAAAAGCTGATCAAAAGATTTCGCTTAATCAGTAAAATGAGCCACCTTTAAAGTAAATGTAGAAACAGCATTTTCAAATGAAGCAATTTTGATTGATCAAGTATACATAGATCTAGGTCGCTTGCTTTTCCATTTTTCTTCACTGCAGGATCATTCTACATTTCGGTACGTTTCGAAAGCCTTATACAAATAAAGCTAAATTAAAATTCTTGAAGAATTAATAGCAGTTCACCTTTTCTTAAAGTTCCTCTTTATAAATATCATGTAAGTATAATTAATTACTGCTTCATATTAGTCATTTATGACGAGTTTTATTAGCCTATATCCACCTGTAACGCAAAAGCATCCTGCTACACTGAAAATCCGTGTCGATTTACACCAGCTCTCTGGAGAATGCCGTTCTAGAATTCATCTTCGCGTAACCTTCAAGCGATTGCCTAATTAATTTCTGTCTTCTTCTTCGACTACACATGCCGGCATATTAAGAATGGTTGATCGTCGTGAAAATGTCTTACGTTAACGATATTACGTGTAAGAAGGTAAGTGCTGTGTACAAATACGTACGTATAAACATCCTAGCTTTGGTGGATGATCCCCACTTATACGATGATGTGCATGGCCCCAGGGCACTGAAGGAGGAGGATCTGTCCTTTCACTCTCTAAGCTCATCTTAAGGTGCTTCTGCAAAATACAGTCAGTGTGTGACTTCCAAACATGAGGGTTGTAGGTTTGCTTATTTTTATCGGTGAGTGCGTTTATTTTTTTTATTATTTTTTATTTATATCTATTTTTAAACTAGTTTTACATAACTAGGGTTATTTCAATCAATAATATACTGCATATTAAGACATAAATCGAACTTTAATTAAATTAGATTTAAAGAATATTTTGGAGACAATATCAAAATTACCAGAAAAAAAATACTTATCTTAGTTTTAATGAAATGTTATTTTGTGAGAACCAATTACACCCTATTATGTCAAGGTCGGTTAGAAACTATTGAGTTTAATACGGTGGAAAAGATGGGCGTTAACGATGCATTGTCTTATAGTTTTGTTCACAACTACCTGCGATAATAAAATTTACCTTTAAGATACCACTAACCGTGGGAATGAATTAATGCATATAATGCTTAAAATCGTTGTATACCAGTAACAGATTTAATTAGAATAATTTCTATAGATATTTTGACTGTTAATGAAAATTTAACAAAATACTGTATAATAACTTGGATTTTTTTAAACCTATTTGTTGGTAAAGTTCGTAAAATCTTCCTCAAACGTGGGTTGTAATTTGTTGCTTCCTTACGCAACTGCTAACTCTAGGAAATATCCAGTTTTGAACCATCTTTTTTGTGAATTTGGTTTACAAGGGTTCAATATATTTAGGGAAGTAAAGTATTGCCCATTTAGGAGTGTAGTCAGAAGATATTTCAAATAGAAAGTTCTTCCTAAAATCCGAAGATGGAAACCTTGTTAAGCTCAAACTATAAAACTGCAACTTCTCCCAAAGGTTGAGAATCCTGGAATGTTAAATAACACATCGATTATTGGTTGAAGGAATCAAAATTTTTACTGTTAATTAGGAAATTAAAGCAGCTAACAATTTCGTGAAAACTATGGACCAGGAGGTGAAAAATCCACGAGACATTAAGTGTTTATGGACCAAAATTTCGAATCCTACACTGATATTGAGTTTGTGGTTTGGACTTTAATTTAATAGTAATATTCAATTTTTTGACAGGCTGCAATATTGAATTCAAATATCAATAAAAACCATCTACTAAATCTCGCCAATAAAAACTTGACGGTAAACATTTACAATTAACAGCAATTTTGGATGAATGCAAGACAAATGAAAAGATATATACTGAATTAAAATATTCAAACAATACTCGTGATAAGGCAATGCAATAGTTCAACTGAATTTTTTAAGCATAATTGAGTGAAGTCTTGTTCTTAACAGTAACAATGTTAAATATTTCCTGGCTAGAGCCCTTGGCCACCCGAATTAACAAGAATCCTGCTTGTTTTTGTAACCAAACTTCCAATATCAATGCCAAAACTTTCAGGAATCGTACTTGCTACGACACAACGTTTGAAACAGTTTAAGATTACCGCGCCTATCGGAAGTTTTCACACAAATGCCAATTGTTTTTATTCCTGTTGAGAACAAACTAAATTTCTTCTAATATTTACAGTAATATTTAATCAAGAATGTGAGTGTATGAAAGAATCAAATGTACCGTTATAATAAAGTAATTCTTGCAGTGTCTTCAGTTTATTCTTCTTAGTTATTCTACGATTAACGCACTTGAAAGTCATTAAAATTATTCAAAATGCTTGCTGGGTACAAAATGTCAAGAAACAACATTTATTTAAATTAATAATTATTGTAGCCATATATTATTACTGTTCGAACCTACTTCATGATGTAACATTGATTAATATTCATATATTGAACAAGAGATTCTAATTACAACAACGCTTTTTTGACGAATTAATTATCGGTAATCTCTACGACCTTCATGCATATGTTATTTAAAATTGGCCTCCTCTTCATTTAATGATTGTGTATAATCTTTTCAATCAATACAAGCAAATCATTTCTGGGTTGAAAGTCCAATCTAATTTGGTAATTATTACACTAACGTTTTACTATAAGATTTGCTGCTACTCTAAGGACAGTGCCAACTTTCAATATTTTCTACAGTTGACATTTTCGTTTCCGCTATTTAAACGAAGTTAGTTTATTTTCTATGCTACTACGAATTTTTTGTCGTCTAATTTCTTCGTTATAAGATTGATAAGTATATCTTATGTATACTTATGTAATTTCCTTTTCGTTTATGGGAATTCTTTTATTATTACTTCTACGCGAATTCGGGTCACACGAGACATTTTCTTTTCAAATATTGTACATCACTTCCAGCTGTATGTATACCGACAATGTTCAACACTGCAAACAATACAATTCACAATTATATACCTTCGAATAGCACTGGAATAATTGTGCTATCAAGATAGAAATGCTATATAATACCTTACTTGATGCAAAGTCAATTATGCGATGTTTCAATGCGTTACGTAATATTGCAGACAATACGTACATAGGTGTAGATATTCAAGCATGTACAGTAGCTTGTAGTGCTAATAACGGTGGTTCTCACATCAATCTAAGTTACAGTTTCGTGTGCAATTTAAATGTATCTGGTAAACAATTTTCTCGTCGTTTCGAAAAGATATAATTTAATATACAGTGCTTACAAAAAGTAACGCTTAAATTCAATAATTTAAATCGTAGAAGCTGTTTCAACAAGATGGTGCACCACCACATTTGGTTGTAGACTTGCGAATATAGGGGAGTTGGTAGACGAAACAAGAATGAAATGGTTATCTTGACTATCATATAGTACTCTATTAGTTTAGTTAAAATAAATGTTTGCGTTACTTTATGGATGGCCATCAATTTGTGTTCATTTGTCCTGGCAGAGGGTATCACTTTTAAACAAGTTATTATACATTTTTGAAATCAACCCAGTGAAGGAAGTGTTAAAATAAAATATATAGGGTGTTTGATTTAAAAAAATATTGATAACATCATCACTCATTTTACTTAGTGCATTGAATTAATATGGACATACTATACACAGTGCGTGTGTAAAGTTGCTGACCTTTGCTTCTTTAATTTTTGAAAATCAGTAGCGAATTGAAAGTAATTTGATATACGCAAAAGAAGCTAACTCAACTGTCAACTGTTTTTAATGATACCAATCAGTGAGTGGTACCTCATATGAGAGTTGATTCAAATTGCTATTCAATTGCATCTTTTATTTCGACGACAAACTTTTTACAGTGCCATCTTCTAATAATGTAATGAATCTAGCTCTTTTATGACGATTAACTCTAAAAGATATATTGACGTGTATGTCGATGACTTTTTTATGGGGGTTACTTAAAAACT
This sequence comes from Holotrichia oblita, assembly GCA_023690525.1. Classification (NCBI taxonomy): domain Eukaryota; kingdom Metazoa; phylum Arthropoda; class Insecta; order Coleoptera; family Scarabaeidae; genus Holotrichia; species Holotrichia oblita. Next base: position 114,038,068 of record CM043019.1, read on the forward strand.
AAGGAGTATGCAAAGAAATTTCATTAGTAGAGAAAGAAATGTATTTACTGAAATGTTTTTCAAGTTTACTTCATGTATACTAAGTTTGTCTCAATTGCGTGCGCTTCTTCAAAAGTTGACGGAAGGAGACGTCAACAGACTTTAGACGCGCACTGTATATTGTCATACATTGTTCCTTTGTTGTTTCTTTCGTTTCTCCCCCTTTTTCAGTTCATCCTTCTGTTTTTCTTCCTTTATTTCCTTCTTTTCCTATTTTTTTGTGATGTTTTGTTTATTATTTATCCCCTTTGTTTTTTGATATTTCCTTTTCCTTATTTTTTCGAAGTTTTACTTTTTCCGTTTCTTTCTTTATTTTTTTATTCTATCTCATCATTTTTGCTCAGCTTCCTTTTCTTCTTGCTTTTCCCATAATTCCCTTGCACTCCCTAGATTTTTATGATTAATTTTTTTCATTTTGGTCTTATTGGTATTCATTATACAGGGTGTTTCATAATATATGCGCAGGACTTCAGGATTTGATAGCTTGTCCAAAAATTTGAAAAAAAGTTTCTATCAACTTACCTTCTAAAATGTACCATTTTCGAGATACAGTGTGTTGAAATTTAATTTAAAAAAATCGTTTTTTGGAAATATCTCCGGAACGATTTATCGTAAAGAAAACAAGTTTTCTTAAGTGATAATTGGTGAAGATTTTGAAGGGGTAGTGGTTGTTCTTCTCCCCAACTTCTATACCACTGAAAAAAGTACGGTTTTGAGACGCCCATTTGAACCGCCAATGTTTTCTACACAAAAAAGGTACTGTTGGGCATGAGCTCTAAAGTTGACCGTTTCCGAGAAAAATCAACTTTTATGTTGTTAACGTTTGCTTTTCTTACTTGTTCTGATGTTTTAGTAAAATAAAACTTTTATTTCAAAAAATTTACCATGTTTTTCAACCAGTACCTTTTTTGTGTAGAAAACATTGGCGGTTCAAATGGGCGTCTCAAAACCGCACTTTTTTTAGTGGCGTAGAAGTTGGTGAGAAAAACAACCACTACCCAAAATCTTCACCAATTATAACTTAAAAAATTTTTTTTTCGCAAACAACTTAGCTTATTATAAGTAGAAAATAGTAACGAAAGCTGTTTTCTTTACGATAAAAGGTTCCGGAGATATTTCCAAAAAACGATTTTTTTAAATTAAATTTCAACACCCTGTATCTCGAAAATGGTGCATTTTAGAAGGTAAGTTGATAGAAACTTTTTTTCAAATTTTTGGACAAGGTATCACATCCTGAAGTCCTGCGCATATATTATGAAACACCTTATATATTGCATCGTTCCTGTTTAATTTTTGTTGTTTTTAATTTTCCAAATTTTTCCCAAAGTTTTGTTTTGAATTCAAAATAGTCCTCTTCTGACTGATTCCATCTTTGTTACTAGTCAGTATATTTTATAGAATTTATTCACAAACAAGGTACTTAGTCTTTCAATCTCACTACTTTAATAGTAATTACTCAATATTAATTATTTTTGCAACAAAAATTATTAGAAAACCTGTTGTGAAATTGAAAGGCACTTAAATTGCAGCCCATATTTGTGTCACTCTGTTTTTCATTTAAAAAAACCTAAAAATTGAGAAAACGCCGCTTCTAAACTATAATATGTTAATATACATGAAGTTACTGCCTTCTTGCGGTATTTTCATAAAACCGGAAGCTGCGAGGTGTCAACTATTCATATCCAAAGAGTTAAATTTCATTCCAGTAATTATACGTCAATCATGGTATGCTAAAAGAAAGTTGTCTGATTAGGTTCACACTTCAACATTTTAAACAGCTTGAAATTATAAGTTTTAAACTGTTATACCTTCAAACTTTCTTTTTCATATTGTGTATCTTATTATTTATGATTAAAGTGTTTATGTATGTAGGTAGCCGCATAATATTCACACAACAACTCTCGCCGGTGTTGTTGACAATGAACTTCTTCACGGTTAAACAAACTATTAAGTGTAATTCGCAGTTAATTGATATTTTCAAAAGTTAAATATGTAGACGGTAATATTAAAATAAATATGTTTTTTTCCGGTTTCCTGTATTCTGTATATTCTTGAATAGGTTAAGGATGTTTTGCTAATTATATGTTACTTAATAATGGAAGTAGTGTTCCAGATCTATAGTAGCACGTTTAAATCTTATAATTTAATAATTTGTTAATAGGTTTAGTAGCAGAATGGAGTGGGGCACAGTTTTTGAACAATCGGCCGTTCCCAACTTACAGTTTGGAATCCATGCCAGATACAGACTTTACATGCAGGGATAAAGTCCTCGGCGGATACTATGCAGATCCCGAAACGCAATGTCAAATGTTTCATATCTGTGTTAAAGTAGCTGGAGTTGGGGTAAGATTAATATAACATCTATTAAATTCTCCTTGACATTAGAATAATAGTCGGTAGTTTTCGATAAACCTCCTTCATCATCCGGTAGAAACAATTATGGTAAACATCTTTAAAATACCTTCACAATAGGTGAGGTTATACATATATTTATGTGTGTAGTTTGCAAATGCCATTGTCGTGATTAAGGTATTAAATGATGCGCAGTTAAAACGGCAAATTATGCTTACAACTATGATAGTTTTATGTGTGAAACAAGAAATATTATAACGAGATGAAAAGCTATTGCGGCCTGAACATAATTAATTTAATTCGACAAAAAGGATGGGTTTTTCTTAAACACGAATTTTATTATTATAACTCAATTATAACGAAAGAGAAAGTTTTATGGATGTATCTATCCTTAAATTTTATTTATGGTACTCATTACAGAGGAAAATATTTCCTCCTCTTGCTTCATTTAATAAATTATATATTGTGTTCATTGTAATATAATAATATGATGTGCAGATGGTGTCATTGTATGCGTATTATTAATATTATAATAATTGCGGCATATCAACGATTTTAGTTCTAGTTGCTAGACAAATATTTTTTGGGTAAAAGTAGTAGTAATTTAGTAAGATACTTCATCATCAAAAATGTTCATAAATCTTCAAATTATTTATTATTCCACACTGTTCCACTTCCGCTTCTGCCGACACGAAATGTTAATATATTCAAGATTATGGTTTTAAATAATACACTAGACAAATTTTGTGAGCATGATCATTTAATTTTAAAATTCTTCCTATTCCTCCTTTCAACTAGTCAAAGCGAGATCACTTCCGTATTCAGAATTATAACATGTTTACCAAAGACAGATAGTGTGTGTTAGCACTACCCGTAAATACCATCACAGATGCATAAGATACGGCAGTTAGGACTGTGACAGACACCAGTTGGTATAAAAGTGGCACTATTTTACAAACAAAACACACACACGCACAAAACCAGACGTGTCTCAATGGTAAAGCCATAATTATCAAGACAATCGCTCAATCCTTCATGCTAATAAATCGCTCGACCAAGCTAAATAACGAGTTATGTCGAATCGGACAGTTGTCATAGTTCTTCAACCTAGACTTGTTTATATAAATTTCTAAATTTTCAAAAAAAATTGAAGAATTTATAATTAGAAACAAATTCAATTAATTTTGCACTTGTTTCATTTACATTTCACTATTATCTACATACTTTAAACAAAGTTGTGTAATGCTAGATTTTTCAATTGTATTGTATTCAAGATGAGTTTGTCTACAATCATTAAAATTTATTTCGTAAAATTCTGGCTTTTCTAAAAGCGCTACTTCATCATTTTGAAATTTACTTGTTTAATTTTTTTCTCAAGCCTTTGAGAATCCTTTATGTTCCCTATAAAGGAAAGAGGTAGCCGATAAAGATGGTTTTCCGAAAAATATAGATTTTTGCACACCTTTCATGTATTTAATTAAATTTCCTAACTAATTCATTGATAAGATCCGCCTAGAAACCATTACATGTGCCCACATCTTCTATAGTAACGTGTTCATTCTTATATTCTTCTTCTTACCACCTCCCATTTGAGAGAGTGGTAAGAAGTCTATGAACCAAAAAATTAAGAGCTGCCATCTTGAAATGGACACAAGGATGACAATTCTGGACTGAACAAAAGTATAGATACTGGTTTGATTGTAAAACACAAATTTAATTTTGAAATATTATTATTGTATCTATGGAAAATATAATAGATTCGAGACGTCCGTAATATTTTTAAAACCTGTGACAGCTTTGTCGCTATAGCGATGTTAGATGTTCACTGCATCTTTCACATCCTGCCATCGTCAGGTAGACCTACTATTCAAGCAATAAACGCATCCACATTGAAGGTTTCTGAAAGATTGAGTTCAATATTTTACCAATACAGCAATATAACCTTACACTTAAGAATTTTTCTAAATCCACTTAAGGAATTTAAAATATTAAATTGTAAGTGTGAGTAATGTGAGTTTTTTTTTGTAATGATTAAATTACAGTTACTTTGATCTACGCCCATAACTTGTTGGTTTAAACTAGCTTGGACCAACAATTTGTTTAGAAACAAAATATTCATCTAGTTGCCCCCTTTCTCTCCCCTCCTTAGTAGCCCCTGCATGAAGCAGAATGATTTTCAATTTAACTAGAACTTTTCAAGGTTATTTTGTCTCTATATCTCTAGATAGAAAATATTAATTGTTTGACTTCCAGGCGTCTTGCCTTTGCTTTGAATGGGTATAACTGTTCGAGTGAACTCAAAATTAAAAAGGGTGTGGCCAAGTGTAGTGGTTTCCAGTGGAACTGTATCAACAACCCAGTTGGGAACCATTTGACTTACCATACATGCAGTAGGATTGAATGACATGAAGCTTAAAACATGATACAGATAGTTCGCGTACAATAATTAGGCTAGGGAAATAGTGTTTTTGTGTTTACAAATTAATTTGTCGATATTCATCATTCGACAAGTTTTAGGAATTGGTATGGCTAAATTTCATTCCCTTTTATTATTTGATGCAGATTGCATAATGTATGATAGTGTGAAATGATTTGTAAATCTTCGTGAATTTTGTCAACTCCAAGTTAACTTCACTTTATTGATGTAAGATATCTCCTTCCTTGTTACTGGCCCTAATTCCTAGATTATCTTGATTTAATACAAGAGCAATATAGAAGACACATGTACATACACAATAATACACAGCAAAAGCTGCAGCGTTACTTCAACAAGCAACACAGCTTGGAAGGCACTACACCTGCACCCAGGATAGATAAAAAGAAATGCGGTCTTGAAGTGTGCAAAATAGCAAACTAAACCAAGAGGGGACAGTAACGTCTTCACCCGTTTATCAGTGTTAACACATTAAAATAGGCATTTCCAGCATAATTGCTTTCATCTTCCTGCATCGAGTTTCGCGGACAAACAGACATTTATTTTAAAAATATAAATTGACGTGTTTACATAAAATATTATTCTATGTTAGTACAAATTACTTGTAGGATTATTCCTTTTCAAGAGAATTATGTTGAATAACTGATAATTTTAACGGCATACATATAGGTATCATGCTAGCCCCAACTTTTTAAAATCTCTATTAAAAACGGGCAGATATTCTTAACTCATAGTGTTTGTTACATTCAAACCTAGAAGAACAAGACTATATCTTCCATCAAAACGACAATATTTCACCTCGACACCTATTACAGTACCACCACCATGTGAACATTTCAAAATCACGTATCCTCAATTGGATAATAATTTAAATATTCTCTTGCTTGATGTACACAGGTGCAGGACTTCCGTTTTCTTTGTCCCAATAGCACCGCTTTCGACCAAGACCATCAGATTTGCGCCGACTGGGACGATGTAGATTGCGACGCCACCACGCTTTACTATTCAAGTGATAACTTCGACCTTTACCGCATCGGCTCCGGTAAGTAACTTGCATGACGAGTATTATGTATACCGTATTTACTTTACCCACTGTGTGCCTGATAGTTTTGATGCGATACGTCGTATACTTTCACTTTCAAGATGCACATCGCAACATTAAAAGTTGCACACTGATATTACGTTGTGTTGTGTTATATGGGAAAAAAGTACCGCATCACGAACTTAGAATTTAAGTAACGATGGCTTATCGCCGGGGCTGGGCACGTTTTGTCGTAAATAGTCGCAGACCAACATCAAAGCAACGTGACAGAAATTGAGATTAAGTTCGGCATCACGATCAAGATCGTTTCTAACAACGAACTTTTGTCTTTCCCCAAGCGATGTGTGTGTAATAAGAAATTGCACAGTTTAATATGTAGAATATTTTAAACTAATTTGAAATTCTCTAAACATTATTTAGAAATATTTTAACATACATGTAATAACGTAAAAATTAATATCCCTTATTATATTTATAAAGTTACAAATTGAAAGTATTATTCTTTAATTTCCCTTTCAGGTTTCGAATCAAAAGCTGTCAAATACGGAGAAGAAGAAGAAACGTTTGCTCTACAACGCGCCGAAACAGGAGACGCCCGTATTAATCACGAACACCAGGTGCAGCGAGTCAATCAACAGAAGCAACTTGATGTCGCAGCTGGTGGACGTAAAAAGGTCACTTATCAATATAATGACAACAATGAGCGGGACATATTCAAAGGATCCAGCAGTTCGAATTTCTTCAACAATAAAAACGGCGGTAAAGAACTCGACGACGATGAAGACGATAAGAACGTAAATTACAATCAAGATAGAGATCAAGATCAGCGAAGGAAAGTTAATCGTCAGCAGAACAGGAGGCCGCAAAACGGAAATCAAAATAATGCTAGGCAAAATCGTCCCTCTGGATTCCTGAATAACTTCGCCGGAAGTAGCTATGCGACAAGTACTAAATCGGCTAGTACTACTGCAGCACCTGTCACTGAGCAACAGCCTGTGAATCGAGGTAGAAATGGACGACCGCGCCAAAATAATGATAGACAATATCATAACGCTGACAATTTTAGACAGGGTAACGCAAGGAATTACGATAATGACCAATATAATAAGCAGAATGTTTACAATAGTCAAAGTAGTTATACTCTCAGTACACCCGCCCCTTTTAGGCAAACGCAGCAACAGAATAACAATTACAATAATAACCAATTTACATCTACAACAGTAGCGCCAATTAATTCGAATGAAAATTATCCTTCATCGTTTCCACAACAGAAACAGACATTTCAAACGAAACAAGCAGAAAATTATCCATCTACTTACATTCAACCAAAATCAAACCTCCCATCAAGTACAACCATCCAGCAAAAATCATCTTTTGCCCAGAAGGAGACAGAAAATTATCCGTCTTCATTTGCAAAGAAACAAACGACAAATTACCCTACAACGCCATTGGCTAATTACGAAGCAACTAAAGTGAAGCAAACTCAGAATTATGCATCTCCAAATTCCACACCTGTTAAGCAACCTGACAACTATCCTACGACATTTTCACCAAAGACTTCTAAACAAACTACCTTCCAAAATTATCCTTCTACCTTCTCTCCGAGAACTAACTCAGGTTTCACACAAATAAGTCAACAAACCACTCAACAGCAGAAACAGCAATACACGCAGAATATCCAGCAAACATCTCAACAGCAAAGGCAGCAGTTTAGTCAAAGTACGCAACAGTACAATTCGCAATCAACTCAATTTAAACCATCACAAATAACGACCGCTAAACCCAGTCCGTTTACACAATATACTCCCACCGTTCCAAAACTGAGTACTACAACACCAGTAGTTAGATCTAATAGGTATGATGAAACTCAGTACGACGACGGTTCATATCATGCAAAATATGATAGCTACGACAACAAGGACTCAACCGAAGAATTCCTAAAAACAGCTCACAGTACCAATATAGCTAATAGCAGGAATGAATTAGCTAAAGCTGCAAAAGCATCCGCAGCACAATCTACAACAGCAAAACCTTTGTATGATTCACCGAAACCATTTTCGGTAAGTGCCAATACACCTAGAGCTACTGATATTCCGAAACCAACTTCGAACGATCAAAATCCTCCAGTGGCTGGAAATTCTGGAACATCAACGACAAAGAAAGACAAAAACGTAAGCTATGATTACGCCTATTATGACAGTAATCCACAAAATGAGCACGAATACGAAATCGACACCGATTTTAAGAAATCTACTGCCAAACAACAATAGCAGGAAGCTGTGAATTGTTAAGAACTGTTTTTAGGCTATACTTTAGTTTGTAAGTACTTAAAACGAGTTTATTGTTGGAATTCTGTACAGAGGTTCGTTAAAAATGACAATACCGTAAACCATACTTGGTTCACTACTTGTACATATGTATTTCTATTTTAGTAGTTTATCTGTCTTCATTAGACATTCTTGTTACGCGTGAACATATATGCATATTATATCATTGCGAAAATTCCTATTGACTTATTGCATAATTTATTTATAAATTTCATTGTTTACTGTGTGTATAATATTTTAAATAAAACTGAATTTTATAAAGTTGGTTTTATTGAAGGTAAGAGTTAGAACAAGTTTATATTTACAAACTATGAAAAGTCCTAACTGTATGATAATTTGAAAAAGTGTGATGAAAGTAAAGTTAAAAGAAGGAAGCTAACTAACCAGCCATAAACAATTTGATAGGATTGCAACTACTAGCAGTTACAAAGTCGAGATACACACACCCTTGCCATAGTTGCACGTCCCTTCAATGTAAATAAAGTACGATAGGCAAGGTCACAGTTTTGCATATGTATTCTGGGTTACATTCTATGTAGGAATAGTATCTATAATTTTCGCTATCACAAAGTTCCTATAACTGGGTTGATTGCATTTTCCGGTATGGTTTAAAGAATAATAAGTAAGTCCAATAAAGAGATCAAATTAATTCTGGGAGTTGTGCTCGTCCAAGTTAAGCTTAATTACGGTTCTTTTTTCACTTTGCGAATATAGAGGCGATGCCAATTGTATTGCGAACGCGGTGCCAATAATATGACTGGATTGTGTTATAAGTAGAGCCGTTCATCCTCTGAGTTTGAAAATAGGACAAGAAAGATACAAAGAAGTGAAAATTGTAAGAAACCTGTTCGAAATAAGTTCGAAAAGAAGTAGTTCTATAACAAAAATTCAATTTAAAAATTCTACTAAAGGTGCAATCAGCAATATGACAGCATTTTTGTGGTGTTTCTTTACAAGTCGTTATATGACACGTCTGGAATACCAGAAATGACATGAATTTATCGTATTGTGAAGACGTCATTTACAAATATACAAATGACAACATTTAACGTAGAACTAATCTCCTGATATTATGTATAAATAAGGTCATTTAAGGAATATTTTACCAGCGTACTAGGTTACACACATATTCATAAGATCCACACAATACAATAGTTTACATACCGACATCTGACGACCACCGAAAAAGATCGACTATACGAAATTTGTTGAGTAGAACTGCCGGAGAACTGTCATATAAGAAATTATCGTTCTACTAGAACTCGTTTACATCCCAAGCAGCACCGCTGCATCATATTGACGTCAATTTATAATAGTCATTGATCATAGACGTCAAATGACCAACAAATGGCGTGTTAAAAATATTAATTGTTCAACTACTTTTGACATTCCTCGAAAAACATATACATATAGTGACCTATAGAAGCAGACGTAACGACTATAATTTTTTGTTTCATATGTGTAGGTATTTACATCCTTTTTGATACTTTGTATTTCCATAATAATTGCTACATATATGTGCATGTCTATCATGTCATCTATGCATAGGTACACGGTACACATATACATATAATGGATACCTAGAAATACATATACGACAATAGTATTTTTAAAACGGGTCGATGGCCGCAGTGGTTAGACGGCTGACTATTGTTGTGAGAGGACGATAGGTGCCGGGGTTCAATTCTCTGGAGGGACGGTGACATTTTTTCAAAGAGTTTAATCCCGGATCGACTTGCCATTCGCTGTTGGGAGCAAAGTGATTAACAGCGCGGCATCATAAAAGGCGATATGATGCTGTCACAAAGCCATTTAACCACAACTTACACACACTAAACTACACCGCAAGAGTTGCAGTGATAGCCAGACAAGTAATACAGCTTACGGAGTCACTGCAACTAAGCACCCACCACACATTTATAAAAAAAAATCATTCAGTATTTTGAATGCAAAAATAATGAAAGATCAAAAACAACATAGCAACTATCACGTGGTTTTTGTACTACCTTTTATTACTATTTTCGAACTAAAAATGTATTAACACCTCGACAATAACGTCATAATTGCTAGCCCGATTTTCTTTTATCAATAACTTTTACAAATTATATTGCACATTTATTATTTGTAATTCCTTCTCCCACAAAGGAACTACCGTAAAACAATTCAACTTGGGACAGTTTTCATGTATTTTAGGTAATATTTCTTTTAATTTTCAAAAAAATTGCAAAATAAAATTATGGTCAGTTAAACTGGAGATATCTGTATCTGTTATATACCACCACTACCTTGTCATGTTACAAGTTATTGAAAAAAAATATATATGGCTGTCCCAAGTTGCCATCAAGGTGAGACAACTTGGGACACTAACTTTCTGCCTACTTTTCAAGTGGATAAAGCAGGATAGGATAGTTGAAACTACTCGGATAATACTTGGGACAGTCTTAATTTTAAATTTATGAGGAAAAAAATTAAAACTACAGTGTTTGACCCATCCTTATGCAAAGGTGTCTTCATTTTTATTTTTTTTTAATTCGCTCCTGTAGTAAAGGCGGAAATATTTTCTTCAGAGGTTATTTTGTACTGAAACGATTCCTATAAAATTGTAAATGGCAGAACATATAAATAAAATAATACTTTCAAATAAAAAAAAATAAATTAACGAAAAATTAACATAAAAAAATAGATGTCTGTTTTTAAACTAAAATTTTCAATTCTGAAGTAATTCTCCCACGTATTCTACAAACTTCTTCACAACAAAGCAAATATCTGCATCAGCAATTATCATTTCATCCGTAACATTGCTATAGATGTAGGCATTTAGAGCTCGATTGTATCTTAAGCAACTTATTGTAAAGAGCTTATCCTCTATTGCCTCAATCTTAGCAATATTTTTTTTTATAATTTCTTTTTTGGTTTCCTCATTATATAAAAATTTACAAATAATGAAGGTTCCTATCACAGGTTTGTGTGTACTGCTAGTAGATTGATTTTGGTTATTATCAGTCTCTAAATTTTCATCAGTCTCTAAATTAACAAAACTCTCACGGACGTCATCGATATAATATCTCTTTGTTGTTCAGTCTGGTCATCTTCATTTTCATGCTCATTTTCTTTTATTTCATTTTCATCTTGTACGTCGGATTCATTATTTTCCTGATTCATAAAATCTTCAGTGGTTACTGACATGCCCGGTTCCGCATAGACATTGACCAGTGAGTCTGTCTATTTGGCAACTTCGCTTTCCCGAAATTCAGGGATTTTTTTTTAAACTTCAGTAGGATTAAATAGGACCAGTCCACAACTTCTAAAGCCAGATCGAACATTATCAGAAAAGCTTGTGAGACCATGTAAACTTTCTTTCAATAATTTGGGAAAATGATATTTTCCAAGTTACGTTTAATACTGTTCCCCGGTGTGTTTTTTTTCGATTTCAAAAGAGTTTGTTTCCATTGTCTTTTAAGAGGCTGAAAACATGACACATCATTGTGTCAAATGTATGGTGTGAGGAGGTAAAAAAGCAAAAGAAATATTTGATAGTTGGCACTTTTGGATCACAGCAAGGGAGAAATGGCTAGCCAAGTTATCACCTAGGATAACTTTCTTGTCTTCTTTGTTTCTAAAGTAAGGTAAACAAACTTTAAAAACCAATCCTCAAACAAACAGCCGTCAAACCAGCCACTCTTATTTCTGTTAAATAAGGTACCTTCAGGTCCATTTTCACACCAAATATCATATAAATGTTGTGCCTTGTAAACTATATATGGTGCTAATACTTGTCCTGAAGCAGCAACGGTAAACATGACAGAAGTAGAAGTTTTACTAGAATTTAAAATTCTTTCTGCCCTTTTTGCCCCTCTTCGAACAATAACTTTCTCTTGACCCGGGTCATCAGTCATGTTGGTTTCATCAAAATTCAAAAAATTCTCTGGTGGTACATCCTTAAGCGTTTCTTGTAAATTTCGGAAATACTGCTCTATTGACGCTTTACTGACTGCTGCTCTAGATGCCTTAATATTTTGGCTTAATCTATTAGACAACACAGCACTATGTCTTCTTAGAAAACTTTTCACCCATACTAAGCCTGGCATGTTGTTTTGAAACCTTGGTTCGATAGCTCCCTTTCTGTCCAAATATCCTTTTACAGCACATTTAAGGTCCCAGTGATTGAAAGGGTATCCCCAATTTGCAGCTGTTAATACTCCTTCTACTAAGCTTCTTTCTTCTGCTTCTGATAATACTGTAGGTTTTCCATACTGATGGATATGTTCCCCTCGAAACTTTCGGTGGACCGTGGATTTATATATATATAGGTATTCCATATTTTAAAGCAGCCTGACGTATAGACAATTTATTAGTTGCTTGCTTCCAAGGCTAATTCTAAATTTCCTTCTGTAAAATCTCGATATCGTCGGCTTCCTGTTCGTCTACGGCTACGTACAGGCATCTTCGTTCGTGTCCTAAGTTATTTACAAAAAGCACTTTTTACACTAAAAAAATTATAAAAAATTTACAATTGGTATTAGGTTATGTTTGCCTATGTAGCCTTGTTAGCAATAAATTTAGCTAGAACTGAGTAGCAAAAAACTGAACTTAAAATTAATAATGGCAAATCCCCAGGATGTATAATATCGAACTTTTTTAAAGCCAAAAATAATGATCATTTTCAATATTTTTTTATCAACATACCTGTGATACAACCGTTACAAGTTTTGTGTTGGATAAGAGAACGAAACCTGCTCTTGTCAAAACTATGCATTTCATTTCTCAAATCTTTCTCCGATAGGTGTCAGCGCATTTAAAAACAGAAAACTACCGAATGTCCCAAGTTACGTCGATGTCCCAAGTTGTATCCGTTTACGGTACTATTACTTGCAATGTATTATCTAGACGTTATTTGTTACAGAAAATGTTAGCCTTTGCTGTACGTCAAATGTTGGCGTCAGTTTACATTTATAAATAACGTCTTCTATTTGTGCCAAATTGATTCTTCTGAGTTTTTGATTCTTCAGATGTCATGTTTCTCATAACAACGACTAAAATATGGACATCGAAATGCTATTTGAGACACCAGAATAATTATTTACACGGATCTAAAAAGAAATCAAAAAACTAAAAGCGTGCCTTTTAGCCTCTTAGTCGTCCTTAATACCACTGGTCAAGCTACTACGGAAAAGACTAAAAACAGCCCGACCATCATGAAACGGATTCAACTATTATCGAACCTCACCATCACGTATTTGAAAGCACTGATTTCTATTTCTTATTTAGCTAGACATTTTATATAGCATATCGTTAGGCTACCCCAAATACAACACATTGGCGAAGAAATATGTACAGTTTCCATTGAAGATAGTTTTTCATTTCCTTCGTTAGGCGTAGAAGTTCAAAGTCTTTCGCTAAGTATACTGGACGTCAAAAACCCAGTCTTACGAGCAACTGATGAGCTGTTAGACTTCAATCCCAGAACAATGTCGATCACACAATACGTGATCATGATGCATTTGGTTTTCAACAAAATAAAGATACCAGTAAGACGTTAAAGTAATGTCCGGTAAATGTTTACAAAAATCTTTTATAAATGATTGAGAGTATCACTGATCATGTTTATCTTTTCGCGCAATAAAATCAAATCCTAGGTCTGTGAAGTTGGGCGGACCCATCTCACCATATTCAACCAGAGTGGTCTCAGGTATTAGTGCTCAATTTGTGCTAATTTGTGCTGTATATCTTATAATTTGTGCTGATTTCGTTATCGAAATATTTAAGAAATTAATGGGTACGTCCAACTTCACGCTGGACGGACCCTTGTCCCCAAATCGATCCAAGGTAGTCTCAAAAATTAGTGCTCAATTTGTGCTAATTTGTGCTGTATATTTCAGAATTTGTGCTCATTTAAAAATTAATGGGTACGTCCAACTTCACGCTGGACGGACCCTTATTACCAAATCGATCCAAGATAGTCTCAAAAATTAGTGCTCAATTTGTGCTAATTTGTGCTGTATATCTCAGAATTTGTGCTCATTTTGGTATCGAGATATTCAAAAAATCAATGGGTTCGTCCAACTTCACGCTGGACGGACCCTTATACCGAATCGATCCAAGGTAGTCTCAAAAATTAGTGGTCAATTTGTGCCAATTTGTGCTGTATAGCTAAGAATTTGTGCTCATTTCGCTATCGAGATATTCAAAAAATTAATGGATGCGTCCAACTTCACGGTACCGCAACCATACAGTCTAAATCAAGGTAAGTGGTTTGAAAAACTAGTGTTCAACATGTACTTATTTGTGCTATATGTATATAGATATCAGAATTTGAGCTTATTTTATTAACAAGACAATTTATAAGTTATATTATTTTGTAGGTAGTTATTTTAATAGTATCAGATCTGTTTGGTATAGTCGATCATCTGACATTGACGGATTGTTCAGTTGACATTAATAATGAAAAGGTAAGTGGTCTCAAAAATTAGTGTTCAACTTATACTAATTTGGGCTGTATATTCAAAATTCGGGCTTATTTTATTATCTGAATTTCAATTTGTATGTACAAGCAATAGCAAATTGTATATATTTTTTATACCATATATAAACAGTTTAAGCCAGGCAATAAAACACGATGTCGGGTTCGTGGCCTAGTGGCTTGCACACTTGCCTCGTAGTCCGGCAGTACCGGGTTCGAACCCCGGTGCCTCCTTTCTGAGTTTGGTTTTCTGTAGTTTTCCAAATTTCACGGCAAATGCGGAAAGGTTACATCTTAAGTCGGTCTACAGCCGCAGGCGTAATAATAACTCATGGCCAACCGATGCCCCCTGTAATCGGCGCAAGCTGTTGGGGGATGCTAAGGCATGAATTATTATTATTATTATTATTAAAAAATCAGACATTCACATAACTTTCATATCTACCTAGATAAAAACGCGGTAAATGTTAGAACTGATATCGATAATTTAAGTGTTATTTTAAATAATTTAATTCACGCCTGAATTTTATTAATTGTAAGCTCTTGATTAAGCTTCTTTGTCATGTTTTTCCCTAGTCCTTGACCAGAATTGTTAGAGCTTGACAAACAATACATTGATATACGAATAATTCAAATCAATTTTATTTTTATAGTTATATTAAACTTACACTAATATATCCTCTAATATTATTTGAGAATGTAACTATAATTCGATATATCAATGATTTCTTTGTTTTTTAGATATTTTTGTTGATAGGCATGGCCATTTATGTTATTAGTATTGTGACGCATATTAAATGCCTATTGAAAAAATAATATTATATGTTCTGGAATAATTTGGTATTTAATTAATTTTCTGTTTCATTGACCTACAAGTAGTAATACTAAATAGGAATGGAAAGACAATTACATTTTTTAATATCTGCTTAATCTTTCAGCAAAATCGAAATTCTAGAAGCATAATGGCTGGTAGAAGGTCAAGCGTGCAAAAAGACATATTGTTTTCTATTTTAGAAAAGCATCAAAACAATATTATCATAAATAAGAAAATTGTTAGTCCATCCCGTAAAATTTGGAAAGATATCGTTAATAATAACGACTTAATTGGTAAACTTACTACCAAAGCGCTGTACACAGCAGCATTAAGATTTTTTAATAAAAAATGTGTTCAATCGGAAGCAAATTCTCTTTTACTTGAAAGAGAACAACAGCTTTCATCGTCCACAGATTCTTTATCGTCCAATGCATCTGCGGATTTAAAAAGAACGCGATACTTTAAGATCTCTTTAAGCAGAGATAAATGGTTGCGGCATCATCCACAAGAATTTTGTAAGCTTAGAAAAAAAAAATAGAAACCAACTCCGCATAAATATAAAATTAGTTGGCGATTGGGCAACTACAATATCCACAACAATATTTTCAGTTACCAAAGTGCTTTGTGCTTGGAAGTACAAGGAGCACAACATTTGTAAAACAAGCAACCGTTTGAAAGTAGTTGTGTATCTTCTGTCACGCCATACTTAGTGGAATATGCCATTATGATGATACTGATGACTTTAATGGAGTTGTAACCGTCGGGGATGTGGCGACCCTCATCGGCAGGATCCTGGATCCTGAAGTAGCCACCGGTAGGGGCAGTGTATCTACGCTGAAATGGGGAACACAGAGAGGCGTCCCCTTCCGACCCCAGCCTTAGGGGAAGGCAGAATGCCGTAGACCCCCAGAGGGCTTGCCTTAACCGGCCGGCCCGTGGATACTGCTACGCCACAACCCGAAGTCACGGTGGGACTGCACGTGCCAAGGACTGCAAGGCTGGGGGGATAAACCCAACCGCTAGCGTGTGGAACTCTGGATACTGGGCGACCTCCAGTTTAACATAGCCTTCCCGTAGTGAACGCAGGGCTCTGCTGCGGGCGACTACCCAGTCCCTAGCTACTCGTGGGAACGAAATGGATATAAATAATGAACCTAGAAAACAGGAGAAACAAACTGAAACGCAAGGAGACGATCAGGCAAGGAACAAGGGCAATTTCGAAAGGAAGTTGGAGGAGGCGCTTATTTTTGGTAGGAGGAGCTCTCTAGCCCGGACCCCTCCCTCTACTCCACCGGTGTCGACAATAAGACAACAGGACGTGGGCAACACAGCTGCTGTTAGGCGAAGTTTGCGCTCTCTGGATAAAGGCACCCCTATTGAGGGCGACATTGTGACTGTTCAACTGTCGGACGAGGATGATAGCGTTTGGCTAGACGAGGAGATGACTAGCCCCATATATAGTCTCTATGAAAACCAAGACACTGGGAATCGTGCACAGGTCGACAGCCCGGCCAAGAAGAAACGGAAGAGGGACTTACTGGTTGCAGCGGACAATAGGGAGAAGGGACAAACCAGGGAAATGATGGAGGTGCAAACGTTTATGACCAAGCTGAACAGTAAAACCGATGAACTCAAAAAACTCGTAAAGGAAAGCACCAAAACTAAAACAGAGATAAAAGCCGCTACAAGGGAACTAGTGCATATAGTAGGATGTCTTACCAGGAAAGTAGAATGTCTCAAAGCGCACTACGCAACAGTAGTGGACAAAGTCAACGCTCATGAGAAGCAGACATGCAACACCAAAAAGCAGGACCAAGAAACGCAGATAAGCAATAAACTCACTGAAGCTCAAGTGGCCACGATTAGCGCATGTACCCAGACTGATTGGGAAGAAGTAGAACGAGAGCAAGGCAAAGAAGACAGGGAAATTCGAGAAAATATCAGGAGAATCATGAAGGAGGAGGACAAGAGTTTCCAGAACTTAACCAAAATTATCGACGTACGGTGGCCAAGTGACATGTTTACCAATACTAAACTGTTGAATTGGAGCCCAGACAGTATTAATCTGGAAGGGGATATGGCGATTTTGATAGACCCAGCGAAGGCGGAGACGAGCGGGGCCTTAAAAAAACTCGCGGTAAGGTACCCAGCAGTTTTAGACATGGTTAGGAGGAATGAAGGTCAGATAGATTACCTGACCAGCACTACGGCCACAAAAAGAAGAAACCAGGAAGTGGAAGAAAAAACTACGTCGGTATACATACTACCTCTACAGGTAAACAAAGATGGTATAAATAACATCCAAGAGGCCTACAACGTATTAAGGGAGCTGAAGGGTATATACAGAGGACATCCACTGGGAAGACTAAATATTATGATGTCGGATGGATTAGACCAACAGTACATGCTAAAAATCTGTGAATATTTTCTCGCAAATGGCGAAACGACCGTCACGTTAATTTCCCCTAAGGGGAAACAAGAGCCTAAAGATACGAACAACGGTAGACCACCGATTGAAAAAGTGATAGTGAAAAGTGGTAATACCAGGTACGCAGATTTACTAAAGACTGTAAAGGAAAGCGTGGATCTTACCAGAGTTGGGGTGCAGGTCAAGTCCATTAGGAAAACAAGGGAAGGCGATCTATTATTAGAAGTAAAAGGAAACAGACAGGATGCCGGTGCGCTGAAGGAAGCTATTAATAAAACAGTGGATAATAAGGTTAGTCTCATAAATAAAGAGACCACGATACACGTTCTCGATATAGACGCTGCCTTAACTAAAGATGAAGTGGAAAGCGCAATAAAAATTTCAGTTGGCAATAGAGAAGCCCAATCGATTAGGATAAAATCAATGAGACCAAGTAGAGATGGTAACCAGATTGCCACAGTTCAATCTAGTCGAGCGGCGGGAAATGTACTACTCAAATTGGGTCGAGTTAAGATAGGCTGGGTAGGATGTAGAATCAGAGAAAGAGTGGAGGTAACTAGGTGTTTTAAATGCCTGGAATTTGGACACAGAAAGAAAGACTGCAAGGGGCAAGACCGGTCAGATCTTTGCCTCAATTGTAATCAAACGGGTCATCCAGCAAAAGACTGCTCAAGTGAGAGTTACTGTCCCGTATGTCGAAAGACCGGGCACAGAGCAGACTCGACGAAATGTCAGAAATTTAGAGAACTTTTGAAGGCCCAGCTAACTGGCAGAAATCGTTCTAGACGACCCACTACAACCCAAGATTAGTTTCAATATTAAAGTCCTACAGACGAACCTGGGTCGGGGAAGAGCCGCGCATGATATACTATACACCCTAGCGTGCGAAAAAGATATCGACATCGCGATTATAAGCGAGCCCAACATCAATATATCATTAGCTCACAACTACATCATGGATAAGAAACGGAATGTGGCCATATATATTAGGAACAAGGACATCGGCATACGAGGTATCTCCGCTGGGGAAGGTTACGTATGCATTAAGTGGAACAGCTGGTGTTTGTATGGTTGCTACTGCTCCCCAAATATACCTTCCGATGAATTCAAGGGCTACATCGATGTGCTGGCCGAGGATATTAAACTCACAGGCCTGGATGCAGTAGTGGCAGGCGACTTCAATTCCAAATCGCCGTTGTGGGGTTCTCCAAGGACGGATGTTAGGGGAGAAGATCTCATGGAATGGGCAGCTGAGCTGGGTCTGAACGCTATAAACGTAGGGGACACACCCACGTTCGAAAGAGGAAATACGAGATCGCACATCGATATCACATGGGCAACCGATGCAATTACCGAACGGGTTCAGGAATGGAAAGTACTGCGGGGAGAATTTTTCACCTTCCACAACCACATCTATTTCGAGATCACAGACAAGACTGAGTGCCGTAGAAAGACAAAGCGAGTACGCCGGTTTCTGGATAAGGGCCGGTTCGTGGAGCTACTGAAGGACCAGTTCCCGCCTGGTGAAGAAAAAATATCACCGAGTGAATTTACAGACAGGCTAAGCAGGATAAATAGAGAATGTACTATCTCTGTCGCAGAGGAGCACAGAAACGTCCCATATTGGTGGAACGGGGACGTGGAACGTAAGAGAAGAGATTGCCATAGACTTCGCCGGGAGATGACCAGGAAGAATAGAATGCAAAGTGGCGCAATTATGAAAACTAACGCGGAACAGGCATACAAGAACGCGAAATCGGAATACAAACACGCTATTATAAAAGCTAAAAGAAGCCAATGGACAACGATCCTAAGGGACCTAGATGAGGACATTTGGGGCGACGGATTTAAAACAGTTATGCGCCACCTGGGGAAGCTTACCCCGCCATACAACCCAGACATGTCTCGAAAGCTGGACATAGTAAAGCAACTGTTCTCGACAGAGAAGCGTACTGGGCAGAGAGGGAAATGCCAAGTTGCTGAAGTACCCCTCTTCAAGAAAGAGGAGCTAACTAGCGCCGTCGCAAAAATTAAGACCGGTAAGGCCCCAGGACCGCACCACCTAACAGCTGAGGCCATAAAATCTTTAGCTGAGACCATTCCAGAGACACTGTTGGACATCTTTAACCAATTAATTAAAGTACAGGAATTCCCGAGAAAATGGAAAGAAGCTACGGTCATACTACTGTGGAAGGGAAAGCCGATGGACTCTGCGTCGTCGTTTAGGCCAATATGTCTACTGAGTATACTGGGCAAGTTATACGAGCGCCTAATCAAAGAAAGGTTGGAAATAGAATTACAGAAAACAGGTGGCCTTTCTAACAGACAATTCGGTTTTATTAAAGGAAAATCAACGGTGCACGCAATACGAACAGTCGTAGATATAGTTAGCCAGTCCAGGAGAAGATGGATAGCAGTAGTGGCACTAGATATAAAAAATGCCTTCAACTCGGCAGCGTGGGATAAGATATTAGATGGGATGGCAAGAAGGAATTTACCAACATACCTTTTGAACATAATGCAATCCTACTTCAGCGAAAGGAAAATCTGTGTGAGCAGTAAAATAAATGTCGAGATCGGTGCCGGGGTTCCCCAGGGATCTGTCTTAGGACCCACTTTGTGGAATATTCTATACGACGGCGTCCTAGATTTGCAACTGGCAGAGGGTGTTATATCGGTAGCGTACGCGGACGACCTTCTTATTATTGTTGAGGCAGACGATCAGAGAGAGCTCGTATTCAAGGCAAATGAGTCCATTGAGGAGGTGGTAAACTGGCTGGAATCACAGGACCTACAGGTAGCTCCACATAAGACCGAAGCAGCAATCCTTAAAGGTCCACGAAAACGGCAAAATATCTGTTTTGTGGTACTGGGCAAGAGAGTCGTTCGAAAAGAGAACTGAAATACTTGGGCGTAATACTCAACGATGGACTAACTTTTGGGCCACACGTTATACAAGTAGTAAAGAAGGCAGAAACTACTTTGGGTGCCCTTTCAAAGGTAATGCCTAACGTGGGAGGACCAGCGAGTAGAAGGAGACAAGCACTGTATGGTGTAATAAGATCGCAACTAATGTACGCGTGTCCAGCATGGTGGCAGGTCACGAGCATTAAAAAGTACAGAAGTATACTGGAGGGGCTGCAAAGAAGGGTCCTGCTAAGAGTGGTGAGCGGTTATAGGACTGTTTCCACGACAGCGGTGCAGGTGATTGCGGGGGTACCCCCTATTCAATTACAAATGGAGGAGCAGGCTGAAATTTTCAGAATACAACAGCTGCAGCAGAAGCCGGACAAACTAAAAATTAGACACGCCACAATTACAAAATGGCAGAATAACTGGAGTGAACAGGATGGGAGGGCAACATGGACCAAAACGCTGATCCCGGACCTGGCGGTATGGACTGAGGGTAACCACAGAAAAACAGACTATCACCTCACGCAGTTTCTTTCGGGACACGGACACTTTCGTAGTTATACTAAAAGATTTAAGCTAACAACAGAGGACTTGTGCGGCTACTGTGGTGCTACCGACTCCCCTGAACATGCAGTTTTCGCATGTAGTAAATGGGAGCAGGAGAGAAACAGACTAACGACAACGCTAGGCGATAATCTGACGACAGATAACATAATAAAGACAATGGTAGAGTCGAAAAGGAGCTGGAACGCAATCCACAGTCTTATCGCTAGGGTGATGACGGATAGAGAGCAAATGGAAAGACAATTGAAGAGAAATAATGAGCAGGATTAATACGTAATGAAGTACAAGGAAGGGAGGAGAGAGAAAGACATCCATCAGAAGACGAGAACGCTACACCGAACTCCTAATCCTCACCCTGTGTGAGGGACGGTAGATGTAGGTGCGACAGTAAGCTATTAAGACAGCCCAAGCACCCCGAAGTTATGTCACGAATGACGGTCCCGGGTTGCTTACAGAGGGCGGTTCAGACGGGCCACTTCTCGCCCCGCGGGGTGAGTACGTCCGCAAAAAAAAAAGTGAAGTTGGACGCATCCATTAATTTTTTGAATATCTCGATAGCGAAATGAGCACAAATTCTTAGCAAATTAGCACAAATTGAGCATTAATTTTTGAGACCACCTTTGATCGATTTGGTATAAGGGTCCATCCAGCGTGAAGTTGGACGGACCCACTGATTTTTTGATTATCTCGATACCACAATGAGTACAAATTCTGAGATATACAGCACAAATTAGCACAAATTGAGCACTAATTTTTGAGACTACCTTGGATCGATTTGGAGTGAAGTTGGACGTACCCATTAATTGCGTAGTTTTTGACACCGAAGTGTAAATACACTTCGGTGTCAAAAATGTTGCCTATCCTAGGTCCTTATAACATCTCGTTCGCATATATTTGTGAAGTTTACTTGTGCAGTCGTAGCCGCCCGGTGGTCGCAACGGTTTGCGGTAGAGCCGCGATAGCCCTACCTAGTGGTGGTTCCACTCCACTTCGGGACGGCATATTTTTATATAAAAATATGTTTAATTAATTGGCGTTTGGGAAAAATTGCATTATATGTAATTGCGTAGTCATTCCCTTAAGCTGCCTCTTCTTAACATGTTCCACATCCACTTTAAGTCTTTTATTCGGCAATCAATAATAACTCCATTAAAGTCATCAGTATCATCATAATGGCATATTCCACTAAGTATGGCGTGACAGAAGATACATTTGGCAACTACTTTCAAACGGTTGCTTGTTTTACAAATGTTGTGCTCCTTGTACTTCCAAGCACAAAGCACTTTGGTAACTGAAAATATTGTTGTGGATATTGTAGTTGCCCAATCGCCAACTAATTTTATATTTATGCGGAGTTGGTTTCTATTTTTTTTTTTCTAAGCTTACAAAATTCTTGTGGATGATGCCGCAACCATTCATCTCTGCTTAAAGAGATCTTAAAGTATCGCGTTCTTTTTAAATCCGCAGATGCATTGGACGATAAAGAATCTGTGAACGATGAAAGCTGTTGTTCTCTTTCAAGTAAAGGAGAATTTGCTTCCGATTGAACACATTTTTTATTAAAAAATCTTAATGCTGCTGTGTACAGCGCTTTGGTAGTAAGTTTACCAATTAAGTCGTTATTATTAACGATATATTTCCAAATTGTATGGGATGGACTAACAATTTTCTTATTTATGATAATATTGTTTTGATGCGTTTCTAAAATAGAAAACAATATGTCTTTTTGCACGCTTGACCTTCTACCAGCCATTATGCTTCTAGAATTTCGATTTTGCTGAAAGATGAAGCAGATATTAAAAAAATGTAATTGTCTTTCCATTCCTATTTAGTATTACTACTTGTAGGTCAATGAAACAGAAAATTAATTAAATACCAAATTATTCCAGAACATATAATATTATTTTTTCAATAGACATTTAATATGCGTCACAATACTAATAACATAAATGGCCATGCCTATCAACAAAAATATCTAAAAAACAAAGAAATCATTGATATATCGAATTATAGTTACATTCTCAAATAATATTAGAGGATATATTAGTGTAAGTTTAATATAACTATAAAAATAAAATTGATTTGAATTATTCGTATATCAATGTATTGTTTGTCAAGCTCTAACAATTCTGGTCAAGGACTAGGGAAAAACATGACAAAGAAGCTTAATCAAGAGCTTACAATTAATAAAATTCAGGCGTGAATTAAATTATTTAAAATAACACTTAAATTATCGATATCAGTTCTAACATTTACCGCGTTTTTATCTAGGTAGATATGAAAGTTATGTGAATGTCTGATTTTTTAAATTCGTGTTTTATTGCATGGCTTAAACTGTTTATATATGGTATAAAAATTTTTGCTATTGCTATTGCTTGTACATACAAATTGAAACGTGAGATTCTGATAATAAAATAAGCCCAAATTTTGAATATACAGCACAAGTTAGTATAAGTTGAACACTAATTTTTGAGACCACTTACCTTTTCATTATTAATGTCAACTCCATTAATTTTTTGAATATCTCGATAGCGAAATGAGCACAAATTCTTAGCTATACAGCACAAATTGGCACAAATTGAGCACTAATTTTTGAGACTACCTTGGATCGATTTGGTATAAGGGTCCGTCCAGCGTGAAGTTGGACGAACCCATTGATTTTTTGAATATCTCGATACCAAAATGAGCACAAATTCTGAGATATACAGCACAAATTAGCACAAATTACTAATTTTTGAAACTATCTTGGATCGATTTGGTAATAAGGGTCCGTCCAGCGTGAAGTTGGACGTACCCATTAATTTTTTGAATATCTCGATCTAGAAATGAGCACAAATTCTGAAATATACAGCACAAATTAGCACAAATTGAGCACTAATTTTTGAGACTACCTTGGATCGATTTGGTAATAAGGGTCCGTCCAGCGTGAAGTTGGACGTACCCATTAATTTCTTAAATATCTCGAGAACGAAATCAGCACAAATTATAAGATATACAGCACAAATTAGCACAAATTGAGCACTAATACCTGAGACTGCTCTGTTTGAATATGGTGAGATGGGTACGCCTAACTTCATAGACCTTCAAATCCTAAAGATACGAAGAACTAAGAAATACTGTAATGACTTTTAAAAAATAGTAAGATAGATTTAATAAATTGGCCGCAATGAGAAAGATATACGAGGAAAATATATACATAGTTCCTGATGCCTTTTAAGGAAAATTGTTCTTTTAAAATATATATTCTAAACCACCAATAAAATATTGCCGTAATAGAATCTGTGTCAGCAATGAATAATATTTTTGATATAAAATGTAGCTGATTTATTTATCATGTTGAGGACTCCTCGAAATAATAGACACTCCGTTTATTTTGTTACTAGTCTAAAGATGAAATAGTAAATAAAGAAACACGATGGCAATGATCATATTTAATTTATTAATTAACCTAAAAATTATTTATATATAAACAAGTATAGTTCGATAATAAACCTATATAGTACATTACAAAATTTTATTCTTGTTTCGTTGTTTTTGGGTAACAATACAAAATTACATATAAATAACCTACAGCTAGAATAACAGCGATAAATTATATTTTTACCTAGTATCATTGTATCATTTATGTACAAAAGAAAATAGAGGAAGGACAGACTCAAAGATAAATAAAGAAATTTTATGTTTATAAAATTCTCCTGAATCATTAGAATAGAAACCGGTTCACATTTTGATTCTGTAGTTTGCTAAGATTGAAAACTATACATTATAAACACCTAGCGGGTTTCTCTTCAGTACAAATTAACTTAATATCATCGAAGTAGGTCCCTAGATCACACACGAACTTCAAATCTACTAATTGGTCCCTAGTGTAGCCTTGAGAGCAGTAATGAAATAGCCTGCAGTCTCTAGGGTCTGAATAGAATTTGTCAATCTTTTTACCGAAGCATGTGAACAGGTATTTCTTGCTAACGCGTTCCTTTTTCAATTTAACCCTGATATGTTTTGAGATGGGCGTGGTTGCAAGGAAATCTTTGGGTTCCTTCGCCAATGTTGGATTGGCACTCTTCGAGAGAGAAGCATCTGTTATTGCTTCCATTTTATGAGAAGGCACAAAACGATTAGTGTAATTATTTAACGTTGTTTCACGAGGATTTGAAACAGTTCTATTGTTATCAATACTGGAATAGCTTTTGTTATTGTTTGTAAGATTAGCTTTAGTGGTACTAGTAGTGTTTATTGTTGAATTATCTAATAATATATTTACATCACTAACACTATGATTTGATAACGATTTTTCGTTCGTTTTGGCAGGTGCATTTGACTTATATCTATTTCTTATTGAATCAAATCTTCGTTGTTGTAGATTGAAGCGATGACTGCTTGAACGTGGAGTTGTTCTTCGGGAATAATAAGAATGTCTGTTTCGAGACAAATACGAACGAGTTGTTTCAATCAATTTTGGTGTTGTTATGGAAGTTGGCACTTGCGTAGTTGTAGTAATTTCTTCGATAATTGCTGTAGTAGTTGTTGGTATAGTGGTAACGTGATTCCAACGTTCTGTTGTTATATTTTCTAACTTTGGTATATTTGATGAAGACGGCAATGTCTCCTTGACTTCAGGCATTACAATAGTGGCAGCAATACTTTTCGTTTCATCTTCAATATCTTTAATCATATCATCTAGATTTTCTTTAACTATTACAGCAGATATTTTATTTGTGGTGCTTTCATAAATCTTCTCCGTTACGTGAGTAGTTACGTCAGCCGCTTGTTCGGTTGTTTCAGTTGGCACAGTATAGTTACTTGTTGAAATAGGAACTTCTGTTAAAATGCTATCAGACTTGTAATTTTCGGTAGATTGTGTTGAAGTTGTTTGAATAGAATCTGTAGTCGTTTCAGTTGCTTGATCAGTCGGTAGTTGAGAATAGTAATGAAGGGTTGTTGTACTAGGAGCAGTGTCCGTTGTACTTACTAATTCAGTCGTTGTTTCTAACGTTAGGAGGTATTCTTCCGATAATTTATTGTCCTGCAGTGCTTGTTCTATATTTAATTCCTTCGCAATTTTATCCTTTGTAATATATGATTGTTCTGTAACTTCTGGTATATTCGCTTGCATTGATGAAGATACATGCGTTGTAGTATCAGATGTATTTTCTTCTTCTGTTGTTGTCGGCAGTATCGGGTCAGTAGTTAATATTATTTCATTTACTTCCACATTTGGAACAGTTGTGTATGTGGCTGTTGTAGTTAATAATGTGCTTGTTGTTACTTCCTTTTCATCGGAATTAGTCGAAATATTTTTAAGATCCTCTGAATTATTAGAATGACTTAAGGATTCGTAATTGTCGTCGATATAATCGTATAATATATTGGGTGTCGTTGCTATATTCTTAGGAATTTCATTTTTATCAATTTCTGTCTTACTGTCATCTTTTTTAGATTTTTTTAAAGCTGTTTTCGTATTATTAATGCTTATAAACGTATCATTCTTATTATTTTGATAAGTTTCTGCTTCATAATTATCGTCCACGTATTCATCTAAATAATTATGTGTCCTATTTTTCAATTCCTCTTCCGTTACCTCTTTTAAGGAAATATCAGTACGATTTTTCGATTTTTCCGAAAGGTCGTGAACATCGTCCAATTCCTTGTGAGACACTGTAATATTTGCAGAAGTTTTATTATTTTTATCATCAATATCATCTTCAGTTTCATAATAGTATTCATCATCATCGTCATAATAATCATACTCTTCATTCTGCAAATCATTGCCAGATTCAGTTTTATTGATGTTTGTTTTATTAACAGTCTCGATCATTTCGTTCTCATTATTTTCTGTAGTATTATAGAGCTCATCATTAATTTCAGTTATCGCTTCTGAAGATAAGGGAATTGATATCTTAGTGGTTTTTTCGTAACTCGTATACCAATCAACTAGAAATTTCAGGACATCAGTAGCTTCCGGATCAGCTTTGAAGACTCGTTTATTATTTTCGGTATTTCGCTTTGGCCTTCGCTTTTCTATCCTTGGCACATCCTCAAAAATCGGAAGAAGAGTAGCTTCGTCGTCTTTATAATCTAAATAGGAATCTGAAAATATTACACTAATCGGTGTATTATTAACTTTGATTAGTTCTTTCCCGTTTTGATCAGATATGCTCAAACTGAAACTCTTTTTAATCTTATGATGGTCCGTGTTTCTTTTAGTTTCTAGATGATGCGGATGCGTGAACGGAGCTGGTGAACTTAATGCTGAAAATATTGATGGCGGAGAAGTTACTTGAGACTGTTGTTGTTGCTTGATAGGGACTTCAGTCCTTTCAAAACTATATTGAGTTTGAGGATTGACAGATGATGTGTATACTATAGGAGTCTTATACGTGGAAGAATCTTTCGTTATTGGAGCATGGTATACTGTCCTATACGTACTCCCTTTAAAGATGTCATCGGAATAATCATCTAGTTCGCCAGCAGATGGGCTGTAACTAGGTACATTCTGAATTTGTTGATACTGCTTTCTATTTGTAGGATTAACATACTGTTCTTGTTGATCTTGATACTCAAATTCATAATTTATGTCCGTCGGCTTTAAGTTCTGATTCTTAAAATTATCGTAAATCGTCTTCGGTATGTCACTCTTGTATGAATGAGTCGTGACTATCGTATGATGACCTTGGTCGTCGTTGTAACTTTGCTGCTGGTACGATACAGGTTTAATTTTGGCACCCAATGACGGGTCTGAATTCAGTTGTAAGTTAATGATCTTGGGATCGAATCTGATGTCTGCTGGTGATTCCGACGTATAGTGAGACGGGATATTTTGGCGCGAAGTCGTCTGTTTTACTGTTCCGAAATACGGATTGGCGGTTGTTGTGGTGGACGGAGCCGTAGATGATGATGAGGTGGTTCTAGGTGTTGTATGCGCTGAATCTGATGCATCTACTTCTCCTCTGATGATGAGCGGATCCATACCTCCGTAAAGTTCGTTATTTAGGTGGTAGAACTGTTCCGATTTCTCGCAATCTACTTCGTCTATGCGCTCGCACACTCTTGTTGACTGAAAAATTAAATAGAAATTAGTTGTGGTAGTAAATACAAATCATTTGTAATTATTTATTAGATCTGGGATTAACTCCACTTAAATGCTACTACTACAACGGTAAAATTGTAAATTACAAATAGGAGTTTATGAACCTGGGGCTGAAGAGAAAATCTAGAAGAATCTAGAGTTGACTGAAGGCCATTTAAATTATTGCATGGAAAGTGTTTGAAAATGGCAGGCAGTTTGTTAGAAAAGACATAATATGCATAGCAGTTAAAATTGAAATCTATAAAATAAGGACACAAAATAGAATCTAAAAAGCCGATAGGAAAAGAAGTAAAAATAATAAACTCTGGTGAAGGTGTTATTTTAGATTGCTACATTCAAATTTTATTCGTAAAATATTTTATCGTTAAACTGTGATTTTATTAATAGCTTTAATTAATGGTGAAAGGAAATGATGGAATTAATAATACTTCTATTAACCAATTAAAATTATCCGGTGAGATATGTAAGAAAACATTTTAAACAACAAACATCACGAAGAAAGCTGAACGCCATAACTAATGATGTTAACAAACTTACTTTGTAGCGGTGTGTGTACCGCTTTATTCTTACTATTTGCTTTTCAAATTATCGAAATTCTACTAAACTTTCATGCTTTATTCATTATCGTGGTTCCTCTTAACAATTACGAACTTAAATGCTTTGTTTCATATCGCTACTGACATTGTATTAAGTTTTAAAGTAAAGCTTTCACGAATGAATTTATTCTAGTTGTTTTTTCTTTTTTTATGTAGATTATTATTCCAATAATCTAGTAATAATCAGTTAGTTTTAATGTTTACATCTCGAGTTCTGATTTTTAAGAATTCTTGAGAGGAATGAAATTTTATTGAACAAATGAGCCGAAGGTCCAATAACATAAACACACGTCAAAACCTACATTCTTTTAAATATTCATATTAATAAACCTACGTTATTTGAAATATTCATATTAATTAACAAAATACAGTTAGAAATAGCATGTATCACACGCCATCGATCTATGGGGCAACTGTATAACTATTATTACAAATCTGGCACAGGAATAACTGTCCTACGATGTGCTAGCATCAGAATGATGCCTTAAAAAGTCAAGGTCTCGCCTTTTTCCATCGCAATTAATAAAAACTTACTGACTTACATAATAGTAAACTCGCTGTAATGAACACATACATATACACAAAAAACGTGCGGTATAATGAATTATTGTAGTGTTCTGCTCGTTACGTGAAAGTTGCGACCACGACTTTTAATTTATACTATATTAATTGCAAGTAACTTTGTTTTCATTACGTGTCGCGCATGATGGATGTTCCGGTATTTTCGAAGGTTATTATTAAATTTTCTTGGAGAGACGATATTAATTTGGCTGAAATAAAACCCCACAAATTCTCTCAAAATATAATAAACGTTCTTTATATTGAATTGAAAACATATCTTTTATCTGTTATCACTATATTACCACCTTTATATTAACATTGTTTAACATATTCGATAAGCTATTGATAATCGTATAAGCCTAGTTTCTGTGTGGTATTTTGATCTTAAACATCCTCCGTTGCCCTAGTTTCGTGATGTTTTTGTATTTATGTTTGTTCATTTGGAGTCACACTTTCGTAGAAAAAGTTGCACCAAAATGCCAATTCCCAGGAGTGATGGGTTGTGAAATCCACAATAATTACCCAGCTTTAATAACACAAAAGCAAGAGAGTATCGGAGAAATAAGGTAACTGAAGCCAGTGCCACGTTTTTTTTTTTTTTTTAATGTGTGGTGGGTTTTTGATTCTAACAATAACGAGGATGGGATTAAATCTCAATTATTTTAATAGATTTTAAAATTAGTAACACTGTAGACAAATCTGGAAATCAGTATGTATGTACAATATAAACAAAGTGTAGTCTTTCAGTATAGTTTGAGTTTTTATAGACTATGTTATTCCATAATAGTTGTAGGGTCCATGTTTGCAACTAGTCTACAGTTACATTAATGAATAACGTGAGCAAGATGGTGTATTATAATAGCAAGTTAACACAACATAATTATTGTTCTTCGGACTACAAATGCACAATAGCATCTTCGTAGAATTTGTAAATGATAAGCGTCCCTAAGAGATGAAGAACGTCTAGATATGATGCAGAATTTGTCTGACGTTGGTGATTTTTTTTTTATGTGTGGTGGGTGCTTAGTTGCAGTGACTCCATAAGCTGTATTATTTGTCTGGCTATCAATGCAACTCACACACAGTTTGCGCTACACACTTTGTGCCCATGACGCGGTTCAGTCCTGAAAACTCTCACAATATGTGTTACATCATAGAAGAAATACAAGTTGATACAGTTGAAGAGCTAATCATGAAACAATAATAAAAGACTTGTGAAATAGCTAAAGGAAGTACAAATGCAAACGGTTTTAAGTTCTACCACCGACAGAAGAGCGACAGAAGAGCAAATCAATAAATTGGATGTTGGAAAAACCGTGTAGGTTATTATATTGTTTTAATTTTATGATAAAATTGGATGTTGCAAATGAAAATTATGCAAGTTCGAAACACCTCAAATTAGACAGTATAAACAACAAAATTCCTTTTAAATTTAAGATATAAGGGCTTGTGTTGCCAGACAGTTGCAAAATTGTTTGTTAAAAATTACTAACAAGGTAAATAACATTTGGGCTTCAGGTATAGCTCACATCTCAATCTTCTTCAGCTGACAATATCTGCCATCAAATAATAATGTAATGGCTCGTTAATAAGTCTGATATTATAGCTACTAATTACATAGGTATTGGTACTCGGGACAATTCGAAACGGAACAAATTGTAAATAGAACAAAAAGTAGAAGCAGTACATTCACATTGCACCACAAAATGAATTTCTTATTACGATTTACACCAGATCTTTTACACCCTCAAAAAAATGGAACCTCAACATCTCTATAGAGGTAGATCTGTGTGTTGGCTAATTGGAATACCAACAAACGGCCATTATTTCAGGTACAGAAAAAATATTATGGGATCTGCTGCATTTCTGGACCTATGTTGCTGGAGTATTAAATTTTCCTCAAAACAAAACTTGTTCAAAAAACGGACATATCCAAGTTCGAAGCCTCTTAACGGAGACGCAACAACGCCGACGTCCTTACGAAATCGACGTGATGTAAGACCAGTGGAAGGTGTTGGTTCCGACAGAAGATGCAAATCCCCAAATTTCAAAGGAAATTCGAGAACAATGTGTTTTAATAAATAACTATAATGTGCATATCCGCTTCACTAAAAAATGTTTCCTGAAATACAACTTGAAATAAGCTTTCAGCTAGAAAACTCTAATTAAAAAAATGGGATCTTCGCCAAAAATCAAAGAGTTTGAATATACATTTTCTAATTTTTTTCTGCAAAAATAATAATTTCTGAACGAAAAAGTTTAAAGCATGGAAGTGATATTTTCCATGTGCTCTAGGGTGATAAAGAGGACTATATCATGTCAAAAAATAAACTAATGTAAGTGAGACAAATAGATAAAACCGTAGATATTGTTCTTTTCTCAGATACAGTCTGTAGGAATGGACAAGATACGAACTAAATCTAAAATTTGGGTACAGAGGACAATATTGAAACAAGTTCAAAATAACAGGCAAACAGAAAGAAGGAGAAACAAAGCTATATGAACGTATTGTTATTATGAACCATTTGGTCAAGTTTCATACCTTTATAAGTAATAGAAGGCTAAAGAGATTTATGGAAGTAGCAAATATACTGCCAAGCTATTGGAGTGATTGCTTAGATGATTAGTATAAAATATTTAGTAGTTAGTAAGTGGATGCTAACACTGAAGGCATGTAATTATTTAATAATTTCAAATTTATATCAATCTATACGCTAACATGTCCTTGTGGACTTACATATATACAGATTTAAAATCATCCATGAATTGTAACCGTTCTATATCAGCAGGTACTTATGAAACACTCATGTAATCACAAATACTCTGTAATTTTATAAATATTAGAGAACATATCGTTCACTAAAGTCTAGTCTACATTCAGCTAGTAAGTTATTGCAAGACTATTATAAAATAATTCGGAATCCAACTAAAATGTTATGTTTGTGTGTACGTAGACGTTGGTAAATTACTCGACAACTCGATTAAATTACTGGCTGCATATAAACCGAACTTTAGGGATGATTTGTACGCGTTTAGTACAGATTCAAGTGGAATGTGCAAGCATTTATCCTAGCCCTACTCAACTATTGAGGCAATTATCAAATACAATAGTAAGGTCAGTTTCTATAGACGGTCGTACAAGTTCGGCCAATTTACTTAACAAATGTCTGTCGCTGACAGAACAATTTCTACCACAAAAGGCGTAATAC
Organism: Holotrichia oblita; assembly: GCA_023690525.1. Classification (NCBI taxonomy): domain Eukaryota; kingdom Metazoa; phylum Arthropoda; class Insecta; order Coleoptera; family Scarabaeidae; genus Holotrichia; species Holotrichia oblita. Next base: position 114,070,897 of record CM043019.1, read on the forward strand.
ATTGTAATATTTATTGAGATATTATGGGAAGAAAAATAAGCGGTCTCACCAAAAAATAACAGAAAGGTAAGCTTTTAAAGCGAGTGAATCATTGGCAAAAGGTTGTGTATCGATGAATCTCCTATTACGCTATTCTGGGTTATTTCCTGAATAAAGTTAAACATAAAGTTAAATGAACTTTGACAACTATTTACATTCCACTAAATCACAAGAATTACTCACCTGTTCAAATACTGTGCCGTTTAAACAAAGAAACCGTATGTCCATTGTCTCGTTATTCTGTCCAAGCGTACAAACGTGGAACATCTGACAAGCTGTAGCAGTATCCGCATAGTAACCACCAACTACCCTACCAATACAGGAAAAATTTGTATCTGGTAGATTGTCAAAATCCAGGTACTGTATAACAAAAAAAAAATACAAAAGGATTAGTAAGCGAGACATAAATTCACCAAAATAAAATAGCAGTTATGTCATCATCATATATAAAGATATAGCCACAAACATTTTATGTGTATCCAGTATAATTTAAGATTTACTTTCTAATTATGGAATTATTTGCTAAAATATTTGCGGGGTTAACAGCAAATAACTATGACTCAATGGTAAAACCGTTAAAGTTCATAACCTTGTTAAAAAAAATGCACTTTAATAAAGTAATACTAGGAGTACTTCTTGTCTTGTACAATATTATAACACCTTTCATTTCTAATCTTAGACAGAATAGAAATTCACTAAAGGTCTTTTCTTTTGTAATAATTTATTGCAAAGATATCGATCATTCTCCTTGATATATCAATATTGTCGCTAACTAGAATTTCAACTCATACTATTTTTATAATAGGCAGAAATGTAAGAGTTGAAGGCAATGTCCGCTTTTTCCAAATGAAAGTTGTAACTATAATGACTTTATTATCTAATAGTATTTTTAAAGATATCTAATACGATCTAACAGAATTAATAAATGATTGTCGTGATTGTGTCGTTTTAATACATTAGTTTTTTAGATAAGGATCTAATTCTGATTCATTCACTGCACCACCATATAGCGCAAGAAAAAATTGCGAAGGCGGTAGAAAGTATGTACTGATGTGTGGTGTATGAGTTGATACTAATGAATATGTTTCAAATTATCTTAAGAGTTGAATAATCTATATCTAGCGGAACATGGACTAGTGATTATATGGTTTTATCTTAAAGTAAGTTCTTAATGAGTAGGTGTGTTGTAGAAAGTTAAACAGGGCAAACAAGCTTAAAACAATACTCTTAATTGAATTTATAATAAATTGAGTTTAGGACATTTATTTAATAAGGAAGTACTATATTTGAAATCCTCTATTGTAAAAGTTAAAATATCTGTGAGAAAAAGTAACGATCAAATGTCGGCTTTGTTTAAATAGGTGATTCATATTTTGCGATGTTCTTAAAAATAATCCTTATATCACGTTCTTTCTGAATAGGTATGTATTATTTAACTTCTTGATCTAAAGTAAATCTAATGGATTTCAGTTTAGTCCAGAGATAATAATAATGATTAATATATTACGCAATTGAATATTCGATGAATGTTTGCGGATATTTATCTAATACATATTTATTCAAATCTTAGTATCGTAATATCTGAATGAGAACTAAGAGATTTAAAGAGATTGAAACTATGGGGTTTAAATAGTTGTATGTTATAGTGTGTTTGTAAACTCCCCGTTTTTCCATATAACGAACTCACAATATTTAATTCAATTGATAATTATAACAACACAACTGAATATTTTTAAGATCAACACTCAAAATGTTCATCCCTAACTTGCTGGTACTACAATATCCTCTTGCAAATGATATCAAAGCCTTCGATGTTCCGAGGTTCTATTATGAGGGCTTCCGTATTTTGACTACTGATTTTGTTTTGGTATTTTTTTATTTTTGTATTGCATAGATATTTACATTACTATAAACTCGTAATAGATCCTGTTAGAAAACTCTTCTGTCACCCATTGAAATGTTTCTATGCAAATCAATCTACATTCTTCCGTATTTCAGTGTTAGCGAATTGTGTAGATTTTAGGTTGCTGATTTTAGGTTGGTGCAAAATAAATCCAAGGGCATTAGATCAGGAGACCTAATGGGGCTCTCTATTAAACCCTAATTTTGTTTTAGTTATTGTGGCATTTCTCCACGTTTTTATTTAATACGTCATGGTAAGCCGTATATGGAATCGGCACTAAACTGTTGGTAGATCGAAACATCGAGCGGGACTGACAATCCATGAGTTGTCTAGACTAGAATGGTATCTGTTCAGTTTTTTTATTAACGGCACCCCATAGTTATAATATTTTTCCTTTGTTTCTTAAATGATATCGAAGGCTTCTACGGCCTGAGTCTCTATTATGAGGGCTTTCTAGTTTTGACCGCGTCATAATAGTGTAATATATATGATACAAAATAAACAAAAAACAAAATAAAAGTACAAAAAATACAAATCTGCTAAACTCGGGCTCTAGATGATCACGGTAACACGACGTGTACGCCCGACTTTTGAGTAAACTAGTTACATAAGTGTCGAAACGTCGGGTTTATTAGATTTTCTGTTTTTATTTTATTTTGTCTTTTTTGTTTACTTTTGTATTGAATATATTTGCACTACTATGACGCACTAAAAACCCGGAAGCCTTCATAATATGTAGGTTCTGTATAGATTTTGCCGTACATTCGTCTATACACGTATGTACATACATATCACTAACGTGTCATTAGGAAAGAGGAGTTTCATGATTTAATATTGCTGGTAAATCGTTGATGTAAACTAGAAACTATAGAGGTCCTAGAATTGATCCCCTGTATAAGACATATTCTTTCGGTGCGAGTAAGCTAATCGTGGCTCTGCACCCCAACGCTAGATTAATTTTGTCCAAAACGGCCTCACTCAAACACTACCAGGTATGTTATAATATTGCTAACAAGTCGCCACCTTCGTACATACAAATTTTGATTGATCATGTCACAATATCCAATTAACTGTATTTATCACACGTCAAATTAATATAAAAATTTACATATGTGCTCGTATGTGTATATGGTATGTACACGTTACGCCTACTATTTTCGTACAAATGTAACCTTGTGATTCATCAATCTTTTATGCATAATCTTGCAAATTCATTCATTATTAATCGTTCAGCACTTCCTTAAAAACAATAATGAAACGGTATAAGCAGTTAGTTCATCCCACTTTTATTTTGAAACAATCATCGACATAAATCAATTTAAGACAAACTAATTACGCTAAATATCAACGCCTTATAACAAACAAATTGGGTAACGTTTTCGAAAATGAGAGAGGTAAAAAATGTTTTAAATTATCCGCAAAAATAAATGGTCAAAGACATCTTTTGTAATTCAAAATAAACTTCCTACGTGTGTAATTGTTATTGCATGAGAATTATTCAGATAGGTTAGACCTAATTCATCAACCTCACATATTGTTACATCAATTGAAAAATATCAGAAAAATGTACAGTTATTGTTTTCCTGAAAAGCACTTTGCGCCTTAAACCTCGACCTTCATTCATCCACGTAAAATATACAGAAACTACAGAACTTGCTTCTGGGTATATACAAAATTCCAAGCACAGGTGTATTTTTATATTAATAAAATTGAAATTCTGAACACTGAACATATTAAATCTGAGTTACTAAATTATCATAGATGATAAATTTACGGGCACATCCTGCAATTATCCAATTAAACTGTTCGAACATACCATGAATACTTTCGACTATCAAATTTTATAAATTATTTCTTTAATATAAAATTGACATTTAAAATATTCAAATCAGAACCTGAATAATAAGATCAATTCTATAAATGGGATCCTTGTGACCTTTCATACATCTACCGATTTGCGATGTTCATTTAATGAATGATGTAAGTATAATCTAAATGAAACTGTTTAACGGTTCATTCGAAATAAGGTTAGCGTATTCGTTCCAGTCAAGGTCGAGCAATTGTTGTTGGATTTACCGTAACAAATCGTCATAGTCATGTTAGAGAACAAGACTAGTTTTTATGAGAGGTTATTTCTGATGGAATACACAGAAGAAAGGAAGCGTTGTATCCGTTCTAAATTATGACCTTATAGGTAATTTGAACTGTATATATATCCTATAATAGATGTTATATAATTGCTTTAATCCTATTTTTATTTAAAACTGGTTAGCTGAAGAGCACTCTTTATAACTGCTACACATCCTGGTGTGTTAAAGATAATTTACAGATGTTTTATTCAAAAATACTAACTGTACATATACTTATAATGTATATTAGAACCGTCTCTAATTACATGATGATGTAATTTTGGTAAATATAATGAAATTAACGTTCTAATAAATGTTTAAATTGGAAGTTATTAAACATTATCATCAACATTTTATAACAAAAGTACTTAGGAACACTTGAGATAATGATGTGCTTACGTTTAATTACAAAATATCGGCGCCTCCACCAAAATGACATTAGATGTGAATGAGTGTAGTTAGTATTCTCAATTATTGTCCATATAGAAACATGATAATATACATTTTTTAAGAGTTTTACAATAAGCATACAAGCCCTCGAATTTCAGCGAAAAAATGGCGTTAGTTTGTTATTACATTTTATTACAAACAGATGTTCAGTACATTTTCTAGTGAATGTAGCAAGCTTCACCGTAGATACATTTTTACCGTCAGACGTATTAATTTTACACTATTTTAAACTTATTTTATTCAATATCTGAACCTTCTTATTGGATCTATCGGCGCTACTATTTGGCTTATTGCTAAATACTTTATTACTTTCTAATTCTTGTGATTTTTCCTTGACCGCTAATAAGTAACTGATAATAATTTTCAATGTTCCCACTATAGCGGTAGTAATGTCAGTTGTCAACATAAATATAATGAACATATGTAGGTAACAAAGTCTTGGATGATTGAAATCAGAAAGTTAAAATGAAAGTTACAAACGAAACAACAAGTTAGTATTTTAAGTTTGTGTTTACTAACCAATTTAATTTTAAGAAAAACAGCAGTGATACGGTTAAACACAGAATTGGGAATAGGTATTTACGGACCAAGATGGAAAGTATCTCAGGCGTTCAGTTCAAGCCAAACAATTTGTCAGGTAGCTATTGACGTTACCATCACATATATACATTTTCTCAAACAGGCAAGTAGAACGGAAGATTCTGGAGACATGTACCTTCGAGTCAATACTAACTTGGGGCTAATTACTCACCCTCAAAGCTCTGACTCAAAGAAATTCAGTTATACTAATGTAAATATCAGGTCACTAAGCATGCGAGGGGAACGAGACTGCCGCCAGAGCCAGCCATTCTGTGGCCTTATCAAAAACTACATAAAAGATCATCTTCAAGAGTGGGAGACTGATCAAAAAATCTCGCATTAGACTAGATTACTTTTCACCTACTCTGGCTAAATCTCTGCTGGATCTCAAAAAGAGAGATCTTCATACCATAACGGCCTTATCGCCGTCCGCAACTCACCGCCCCCCTCACAAGCATATGGACAGTGATAACTGTCGATTCTGTTCCAAACATAGTAAAACATCTCATATAGGTCCAGTTATACCCGGCTGACGTCAGAACCATAGCCCACAAGAAGATACAATTTTCAGATGTTTGGAGATCAATTGGTACTAAACGATTAAGGATATTACATTATACAATAGGTTTCGAGGTAGTCTATGCTTGATCAGCTCACCATTAATCTAATCTAATGGTTTAGTTAAGAGAAACCCCTATGCACAGAAATGTTTTAGGGTGTAATAGATGAACTTATAAGGAGATAACAAAATTCTAATTTTGAATCTTTCTGAACTGCATATTGGCAAGATTAGATGTAGAGAATATCTAGATTGTTATACTTAAATTATGGAAGCGAGTGAATAAATTACCGTAAACTTTCTTCTAATTCCTACAGCTTTGAAGAAAATAAATCGGCGTCAATTAACAACAACCAAGAGCTTTCCAAAGCATAAGAAGTTATATCATAACTTCAATCCTTTTTAAATGATTCTGTATATATATTTGTAGATTGTCGCAAATAAGATTTTCAGCATAAAAAATTAAGAGACTACGAGACGTACTATTCACAAAGATATCTCCAAAAAGTATTATCCACAGTAAATTAATTAGGGATGTTGCATTTTGCATCTGTAACCCTCACAAGATATATTTGAAAATCAGCAAATGAACATAACAGATCACAAATATTATTACCTGCCCAAAATGTTTACAAATTGCTACATGAAAGGTATAACTAATAGTACAGATAAAAGTAGATTGGACGTAGTAAAGAAACATTAATCTTGTGCATAATTGACTCTGAAAAGTGTACTATTACTATTGAGTCACTGCATATGTGATCGTTTTTAAAATTATCTACGGTACGCAAATTCGTTCAATAGTCCGCACAATTGTCATTCATATTTGTTCTCGCATTACATGCCGTTAAACGTTTTAACGTCACGCTACTTGAATTCAAAATATCGCGCGATAAAAGCGTGAAAATCAATATTAATTTATGGTAATATTTGAACGCGGTATATGTGGATACGTGAAATTGTACACATTTGCACAGCGAGTAACGAAAACAAGGCGATTCAAATAAGCTTTATATATTATGTAGTTCTGTAAATAACGAAACTGAGCAAAGCGTTCGAACATGCTTTAAATAATTCAACACATACATACGTCCAGTGAAACCGTTTTTAAGTAGATTTCTTTTTCTCGTTCGGCTCAACTTTCGATGCAGTGTTGTTTTTTCGATTTTAATACCATATGCAATTTAATTCTGTATAAAAACATAATAGTAATTACATACCGTAATTATTAGTTACATCATACGAAAGACAATTAACTAACCTATTGAGATAAGTATTTGTTTCTATCGTACTGTCCTTGGCAAACATATTTCTGATGAATGGGATATTTTTCTTAAATTACAGCGAAACTAATATTAAGTGTTAAACTTCAACACTATACCACATCGATGGCCGAGAACTTAAAAATATATTATATATTACGGCAAGAAATAATTTGAAAGTTAAACGGCCTTGTATATACCCCGCTAAATTGAACCAAATATTGAGAAATATATTCAATTAAAAACGCAATATTGCACGTTCCATTAATAACTATATTAAGAACATGTTTATTTATCCATCTAATCAATTTTATTATATTATAATTTGAGGAATTATATATCTTAATGAGAGTATACAGTGCTTCTGGTAAGTGATTTAAAAGTATTATAATAATTATATTAAATATTTGTAATTTTATTATATTATCACATACAGAATATATTCATTTAGAAGTCCTAGAATCCGAAAGTTATATCTTAAGTCTATATAATCTCCGATATATTTGCTTTGCATATGTAGTAAGTACAACAATTTGTATGTATGCACCGTAATTTTTGTTGGTGCGTGACATATTTAAAAAATATTTTACCAAGGAAAATAAAACATTTCTTTCTGATTCCTGAATACCTCGATTCGATACCTCTCAAGTATCCTACATTTTTGAATTTGGCAAATAGGTGTGCTAATAGACAGAATTCTTCACCGGAAAAAAAAACACCATGAGTAATAGCACCCCTTACGATAATGCTCTGTTGGCGATGGATATGACGTGGTTGGATGCACTGCTCGAGCTGACGCTCACCACGTCTCTGATGACCTAAAATTCGTGCGTCACCGACGCTCAATTCGAATCTGGATTCGTCGGACAACAAAATGTGCCTCCACTCTTGTCTTGTCTCGACCCTATACGCTTTGATACAAGGGTGCAGACCTCGTGTGCTGTGGTCACGCGGAACTGTCCCGCTCGCGGCTGAAGGTGCGCACGTCCTCGGACATTCTATTCTCACCATATCCCTTGCACTGCCGATAACGATCGTTCCAGAAAAAGTGGCACGCGATTTTATGGAAGGATACATTTACCATGTGTATACCGACAAAAATTCCTCGCTCAAACTCGCTCAGGAAAGCATCATGATATTGCGACATTGCCTCATCCTCAATAGAGATTTCGTCCCGAAATACACCGTTTGTTGATTCAGTTAAGTAATACCATTATCTCCATGGTACGGGCTAAACGATTGTAGTGCACAACCCTTGGTTTAGTATTAGGTGTCCGTCTCAATCGATAATAAACATCGTTGATTCGTTTTAGAATCTCATATGATCCTTCCCAGTGTCTTTGGAATTCTTTTCTAAGGGTACCCCAAATCGACTGATGAACTACTTGACGATGACGCCTGCAACCGTCGCACAGTGGTTTAGGATCTGAAATACACCTCTAGCTCCTTAAGTATCTGACTAAACAAAGTGAAAATTTAACCACAGGGGCTCTAAATCATGTAGAATCAACTGATGAAAAAGTGTTAATGCAGCTTGTCGTCTTCAACCCCTAGTGAGGGTGGAAATGTGTATGTCGTTTACGAAAAGGTGCAACTATACAAGAGGTACAAAAATACTTCTAGTCAAATAGGCAATTTTTTATTTATCTTTAAAATTTTAATAATACCCTTGGTAATAATACTAATAATAACAATCGACCGTATAATGTAACGAAAATATAGGTAATCGCGTAATATCTGTGCTCCAGCTGGATCATCACTTTCTCTCAGCTTCATTGATGTCGCAAACGCTAATTCGGCCATTGATGTATCCGTTCTTAACTGTTGGGTTTTTCGACGAAGTACCACTGAAGCTTCCTCGAAGTCTTTCGATGGTCGGCCCCCCGCTAGTAGAAGGAGGGCCAGGAATACAACGAAGAACCACTTTCGAAAACTTTATTTCTTCTTGTAACTAGTCGCCAAATTTTGCCAAGAAACGACTGTTCGTTCTCTGCGCATTCTTCCAATGTAGGTAATACAGAGAAAAAAACGATTCTCTAGTAAAATCCGTAAGAGCCTTTGTAATTTTGTCACCACTTGTTTGAAAGTGCTCTTTCAAGAAGTCAAGAACTGGATTTTTTTCGCAATTCTGTGGACTCTTCATGAAATTCCATAATCTTTTCGTGCAGGACCATACGCGTAATTGGCCGAACTCTAAAAAATCACCAAAAACACAAACTTTACAACTGGAAACACTGATACACTGATGACTCATGAAAACACATATATTCACAAGACAAACCTGTGCGAAATGATTCTATTTATCCAAGACTCGCAACGTCTTATAGGCTCTAGCACCATCAGAGGCAGGTAGAGGCAGGAAAATAAATTTCTATTACATTTAGAACTCATTAGGGAACAATAATATCTTAGCCACATGTCGTACTGAGTTGTCCTCCTCAATGAATGTTCGACTAATTATCTAATTCATATGAAATATGCATATAATTGCAGATTATTACCAGAGCAACAAAAGATAAATTTCTAATACTTTTAATCGGACTAAATGATACTATTAAGATAACACTTTCATTATAAAGTCATAAAACAATTATATTCACAAAGGATTTTTCTACACAAAGCCAGAAAGCAGAAGAATTAAAATCGCATTATTTAAAAGATGTGAACTTTATAATGTTTGAAAGCATGTATCTTTAAATTTGCGTGATGCATCAGTGGTAATTCCTAGCCTTAAACTTGCTTTAATGTGATAAGAATATCATATTACAATTTGCTATGATTGCGTAGAGTTGAAATTTTAGGTTTCCTTCGTGTAGGTATTTCAGATCCTAAACCACTGTGCGTCACGGCTTCCGGGTTGAGTAACGCATAGGCTTCGGCCCATTTAGTAAAGTAATCCGTCACCACTATGATGTACTTATTTCCTTGGTCGGTTTCTGGAAACAGTCCAGCAACAAGTACAGTACCTGTAGATTATATAGGGTGTGGTTGTAACTCTTTTTTCCAGTTTGTAATTATACAAATGACAAATTTATAAAATGGCAAGTGCAAGTAATATCCAATTAGTAATCTTAGTAAAAGAAGAATACATGATTGATGATACCCAAAAACAATTGTAAGATTAATAGCACTACAAATTTCACAATCGCAGCGAGGTCAAACGAAAAGTTAGAAACTGGTAAAGTAGGAAGTTTAAAGAGAATTTTATTTACTAATTTAGCAACTAATCATGTTTTTTTTAATGTAAGTAGCATATGACAATTTGCATTTATATAATATATGCAGGAATCATAGTTGCAACGAATGTGAACTTTATAGCCAATCAAATACTGTTAAAGATAACTGCTCAAGTTATTTCATCTTAATATTCGGAGTCAAAAAAAACAAATTAACTCTGTTACATTCTCTTTTAAATTGTATTGATTAGCCGGATTTTGTTTGCGTACTCGGGCAGAAGCAGAAATAAATTTTACTAATTAATTAGTAATTCTATATTAATAAATACCTATAGATTAGAAAATTGATATTGTAGGGGAGAATATTTACTTAAAAATTAATTGTAAAAAGTTCTACTGCTTTGCATATATCGCGCAGAAGTGGCAACCTTACAATTTTCATGGCAGTACTTCTAGAGCGTGCAGAAACATTGAACACTTACAATTGTTCGATTGTGATTTGCAGATTCTAGTATAGGCTTCAGTATAAATGCACAGGTTACCGACGGATATTGTTAATTTATTTAGTTCTTTTAATCTGAAACCTCTTCTAACTAAACTCGCAACATTTACTGCTAACCCTGAGATATTACTTGACAATATTTTCACGAATTTAGACTTTGATAACATTGAGGTTAGTGAAAATGGTATTCGCGATCTCGCTTTGAATATGTATATAAGTATGTATCATGGAAACCTTTGAATATCATCAGTGTGGTCCCTCAAGAATCAACGTTTGGTCCAACTTCGTTTCTGATTTAAATTAATGAACTGTAGAATTCAGTGCGTAACTGTGTCATCACACAATATGGTGATGAAACAATTTATTTAGGTCATACATCAACGATATCTGGCTTATCTACCATCTTGAGTGCTGCTATTAATGATATGTCCACTTAGTGCGCCAATATTAATTTAGTAATTAACAACGACAAAATAAAGCTAATCGTGTTTTCAAAAAATAACAAAACTGATTTTAGCTTGTATGTTGGAAACCTACATCTGAGAACTGGAATTATAGCTTTCTAGCTCTATTAAGAGGTCGTACTCTCTGCTGGGATACTCATTGTACACGGCTGGTAAGTAGACGTACCTCTAACTTGAAAAAGAATGTAACAATACTATCTCTAAAATCATTCTACTTCGCTATCTGTAAGTTTCAGAAAAATATTCAAACTTTAAAAACTAATAGTAAGGTCAATTAGAAACGCTTTATATGATGCTCCTTGTAGACCAATAGCCAAGGACAGCATGTTCACACTCCCTGCCTCTACATTATATGAACTCGCTTTTTTTCAGTTGAAATTGGTACAATGTTTATACGCAACTCTCAAATTTATAACACTATACAAAACGGGATGAACGGGATACTAATGATGGGATAGATCGCTGTAATCCGGGGTTCAATTCTTCGAGGAGATGGCAACATACTTCTCAGAGAATTGTATCCCGATCTAGCATTCGCTGTTGGATGCAATGCAATCAATTATAGAATAATTTTGATAATTTAGGTATCATTTAGAATAATTTAATTCACACGAAAATTTAATTAAATTAAGCTCTGGATTTGGTCAGGAAGTTCCTGTTATGAGGTAACATAATCTTATATATGAATGATTCTTTCTTCTTAGATATGTTTATTGATAGGCAAGTATAAACGTGATAAAAGTAACAGTTTTATTACATACATACATATAATTTTTTCAGTATCATATAATTTCTGATTAATAACATGTTTTGTCACTGAAAAAGAAAATAAAATAAGTAATGAATTAGTATACTTACTCCTGGTTCAAGTGACACCGCCATAAATCCGAGTTGTAATAAGAATAGCCAAAGTAACCCTGAAAAAGAAGAATCTATTATAACAAAATCTTAACCAAAACTTATTGCAAAGATTTCTTTATCATAATTAAGAAAATTTGTAAATCTTAAAGTATAAAGCTTCACTAACATTAAGTTATTTCGCAACAATAAACGACCGCAAGTGCATTAAAACTGACATAATTGTTAACAATGCAATTACTACACCGACGAATATGTTACAGAATTTGAAGGGTATATAACGCGACAGGTCGAAATTGTAAATCCAATACATAAAACTAAAACCCAGTTGTCGTACGGCGGCCTCTATTTAGCGCAATAGAAGGCGACTTTCTACAGAAGTTATAAACATAAACGTTACCGTTCTTACATTCGCCACAATACGAAAATCTTACGTAATTATATTTGTACAGTTTATCTCGACGAATGTGAATTAAATGGACGGAAATACGAGCTCTTACAATGTTGTGTCGTATAACGTAACGTCTAACGTAACTAATATACTCGGCAAGAATTTGCAGTTTGTAATCAATCCCGGTAACTGTAATCATAATTTAGAGAAAGAAAAAGTTGAATAATACGGTCGTTACTAGCGTTACCTAAATAAGAATATTGTCGCTTTTGTCGTATCTGCATTCGCATTTTTAGTAATTGGCTCTAAAATTAATTTTAAAGTACAGGAAGCAACTAACTACTTCTTTTTTTAATATAGAAATTAGCAATTTTTACTTTCTAAAACAACAAATATCTAATATGCTCTCTATTCAGTATCTAAGTTTGAGTGATGCATTTTTAGTGCATCTGTAGTATTTATTTTTTTTCTACCAATGAATGTTGAATACGCCTGTAAATTTTGTAATGCTTTTGTAGAACTAGTTCATGTGATTCCTCGTTTGCCAAAGACGTTAACGAGGTATTATTTTGATTAGGAAAGCTACAAAGGTATACGGTTTCAGAATAAAACTATGAGATAATGTAGATGCTAGAAAGATTAAGAGACTACAGCAGTTAGGAGGTCATTGTTTCATATAACAATTACATACTAATATGAAACAGTTTACATCCATCGTATTTGACAAGTTTAATTGTGGAAAATGGCGGGTATTTAAATCATTAATCTGAATAACGCAAACATCTACCGATTTAAATATGCACAACTAACAAGAGAACAAAAAGCAGTTGCTGCCGCATTGTAGATATACACCCCCTCCCTCTCCCTCCTCTCCCAACATTTATCGGAGAACTAAAGAGAAACTAACTCCACCGAGGAAATAAGTCTGAATCGTCGGTAGGCCATTTTGAACGAAGAATACACGACTTAGGTGGGTCAAGAAATATTTAAAATGCTTTGTGTCTAAATAAGAAACTGGCATTTATCGAACAAATTAAAATTTGATTTAAACGGCGTTCAATCCACAATATGTGCTAACTCATTTATTATAATACCTGTGAACTTCTTTGTTACTTATGCAGTACAAGGGGTTACTAACTTTGTAGCTATAAAGTTTAGTCTACCTAATCCTCAGTACAAATAAGACTCTTAGTAAAGTTATTCGTAAACCAACCAAATCTTGAGCAAATTTCAGCGTCGTCTGTTGTTAGTTTTAGATTTACTACAATGATATTGTACTGCCACCTATTGATCTATTGTGCTAGCTTGCATGAGCTGTAAGCTGCTAGTGTTTTATCGCTCTCAGAGCTCCCCATCCAGTCTAAGAGCTTTCATAACAATGCAATAACTATGACGGTTTCAGGAAAGGTATTTCTTCTTCATTTATGACATCTTTACCGAGACAAGTAGATACCGAGATAGTTAGATGTCAGGTGTTCTAGATTTTCATCCTCCGCCTCACCAAACCTGCAATCAATATTCTGTTCCTTGTCATGTGTTTGGCAAGGTGATAATACCCTGTAAGAGAACCTGTACGTAGTTCGTTTCTACTTAGTTCTTGCAAAGTCTTTGCTTTATGCTTGTTGTAGTTTCCAAGGAATATCTTGGAGTGTCTTAAACCGGGGGGTCCTCCCAGAGGGCCACAACGGAACGTCCCCTCTCTATCTTGAGTTATTGTTTGTTGGTGTTCACCCCTATATTGCAAAACGGTTCTATTCCCACAAATAATGTTGTGGTGGCTTCTAAAAATGTTACTTCTGTTGCAAAATTCTAAGTACAGATTCATGAATATTAATTATAAGAACTGTATGAATCTTCCTCAGTAAAAGTTACTTGGCTAATCAATATAGGCAGCAACAAACCGAAATCTTAGTAGTCAAACACATTTAAAATTTGTGATTAGGATATCGATATATAATTCGATTTGTGGCGGGGACTGTAAATTCTACAGATTTATAATAAATACCCTTAAATTGTTGCCAACTAATTCATGAACTAGACTTTTAAATAATTCTGCAACTTTATCATATTTACACAAACTACAATGAAACAATAAAAAATAATGGGGTTGTGGATTAATATTTGCATAATATTTTCCTTATTCTTCGACTTTTATCATGCAACATGGAACTGAGATCCTGAATTCAGAACGCACAAGATGCAAAATAACTGGTTTAAATCAAGATGACTGGTAATGAAACGGTCATACTTTACAACGTGTTAGTAAAGATCATTCGCAATAGATACAGCCCAATTTGCCTTATCCAAAAGTCATCCGTTTTCGAGTTATTGTGGTTTTTTGTATTCTCGAAATTTACTACTTACTCTCACTTAAACTTAAAATTTACGAAAATAATGGAACTATTTCTCAATTTTTCAGGTTGTCTGGCTAGAGGACATATCAACACACATTATCAATCGGTGACAATTACGTTAAATACTTGGACAAATTAAAACAAAATTAAAACAAGTCCTTTAGTTTGTACCACAAAATACTTCTTTTAGGACACCACCATAAAACCACTATGTCCATACGTTTATTTACTTGTTCTGTATTAAAAAGATATAACAAGGATTATTACACACACAATTATACAATTATATTAGATTATATTTTATTTTTTATTAATAAATTTGTTAATTTTTATTTGTATCTAAGTTGCTATGAAAAACCCATGTACTTTTCATTAATTAATGAAACTTCAATTTGAGGCCAGATTCTAAAAGACTGAAGATATAGAAAAGACCGAAAAAAGAAAATCGTTTGGTAACCGTTCAGGAAGTGGGTTCATACGAAAGAGAAACTGTAATCGATTTAGGCTTAGGATTGAGCATTGAACTGATCTGAACACAATGCTACAGCAAATTATGCTTCCAGATTTTATAAGGATTGTTAGACATTTTGTGGAAACTTTTAAATTTATAAAGGCTCTTATTCTTTCTTTAATTCGTAGTTTTAATCTCAAAGAATTGGTTGCTAATAGAAAATTTTTTGAAACGGTTATAAATAGGTTCTATATAAGCTAGTAAAGGCAGACCGCTAGTTACAACATTTGCAACTTCTTCTATATTGTACAAATAACTACTAGTAAAGTGAGAAAAGACAGAATTAATGTGTACAAGAAGATATAATAACTGAATCTATTTTCATACTTCTCAAATTTTTAATAATATTAATGATATTTTTGAAAATGCAGCATGAAATTTGTTGTTCTAAAAATAACCACAGTTGTATGCATGTGCAAAATCTGAAAGACAATTGTTTACGCACGTTGCTTGAAAGCTAATTTTTCTTTACGTAAAACCAAACTTTAATTCAGACAGATACTGCCTTGAAATTGTTTTTGTTGCAGCCACTAAAATGATACATATCTCAAAATTCTAACCGGAAAATTACTGTGTTCGAAGCGAAAGGGTTACATTATTTGCTACGCACTGTTTACGATGTTAATATTCTGAAAAACGTTCGAGGATTATTATGTAATAATAAATAACTATGAATTGTAATAGATTTAAATGTAATTAGAATAAATAGCTTTAGAACACTAATAAAATCTGAATAAGATCGTGTAAGCATATAATGAAGGAATGAATCCTTTATAAAGTAATACAGATGAGTTTTTCCGATATATTTTCTGCATATTATTACTCGAACAAGAACCAAACCCATAACCTTAGCAGCACAAATACGTAGTCTATTATTTATAGTTACAAAGCAGAAAAGATGTCATACGTATCTAGGAAAGAAAGTAGCAAAGCGCAATTTACATGACAACCTCTTCTTCATAAAATAACTGTACGGTAATAAATGCAAGGATAGTAACATTTCGTAACTCGAGCATACAACGTTAAAGGTCAGTTGCAGGAAGCTGAAATCGGTCTCATCTGAATACCAGCACAATTAATACGTTCAATTATATTGCGTATAAAGGATTATAAAGACTAGCCTTCGTGGTTGACGTTTCTAATACCATGTTTGGTGATTAAAATATGTGAATTATGCTATTGATTCGATGCGCGTTTTAGAAACTTGTCACGATATTGCCAGAAGGAAATTTGTAGTTCTTTTTAAATGATGTTGCTTGAACAGTATTGTTAGATACATTTACAACATGCGTCATATTAAATTTATAGTTATTATTAAATAAACGCATAAACAGAAATATACTCGTTTAGTTTAGTATTAATAGCACATTGACCTTCGACAATTATTTTCATGTAACTGTAAAGTGAATCCTGGGAATTTTATAAAAATTATGACGATGCGAATATTATCTTTAAAATGACACTTGAACAATAAATCATTCAAATTGTCGGTAAAATTTATAACTCATTTTGTTAATTCTCATTTGCAGATATTAAAAACTGTTTTCAAACACATATGTATGGATTGTATGAAAAATTAAAAGTCAACTGCCTACTTTTCCAATGCTTTAAACTTTTAAAAGTGTAAGTGTGGAGGCTCCAACAGATATTGGCTAACGAGTTTATTTAATGGTTTATGATTCATTATTCATGCTGCAATCTTCTTTGAATTATTCTAATGATTAGAATAATCTTACGTGTTTATGGTTGTTTTTTGTGTGTGTTTTTTTACGAGCTCAATACTACTTTACCAGGTGTCAACAGTTATATTCCTGTCACAGTTTTGCGTGAGATACTCAACCAGCTATAGCGCAAGCTGGCGTTCTGAGTTTATTGAGTTTGCACGTGGGGACTATACTCCTCCGGCTTATTGGATATGGATATGGATTGGATATGGATTTCAGCAGTTATCAAAAAGAATTATGCTGACTAAACTCGTTGTAGATATCTGATACTGTTTCTAATCTAATGTCTTCTGGTCTCTCTTTTAGCGTGTCACTACGTCATTAGACCTGTTAAAAGACAAACTAAATGAATGCTTTAATTTCTAGGGCACTTGCATCATGTACAAATAATGCTTTCAAACTAGTATTATGTTCAACTTCTGAAAAAAGTCCAAGGAGCTATAGATACGTACATTAAAAACACTAGGAACCGGATTTATTTAAAGCTACGTACGTACTTATTTACGTAAATGCACTTTTTCTCACGTAATACATTAAATGTCACCTGCATGAAATTATGGTTTCCGAGCGCCAAACGTAATCCAAAAAAAAATTCACATAATAAACGCATGAAATTACTTTTACTACACTGTGATATTAAATCGAGGTCAATATATAACAATTGTAAAAGGGGTCGACATTAAAAAAAACCTTCAATTGCATCATACATTGAACTGGTTCGGTAGTTACTGTGGGCTGCTTTTTTCTCGCTAATGTACACGATCATTAAAATCGAACCATATTTTTTCAGTTATTCATTGCTGTCAATGTCGTTGCTTGTATTTACTACACCCGCATACCGTACGATAACCAATTGCTTAAGACAATTTTCTTTTACTTTCTATATTAGAATCAAGTACAATATTTATGTCTGTACCCTACATACATTCGAACAACATCGATAGAGATATAAACGTCTGATTTAGTGACCTGTAATTTTATTGTTTCATGTCGCATAACGTATTAGATAATGGCATAATAATTTTAGTGGATTATAAAACCACTTAATATGCTTAAGGCAGTAGTTCGCTTACAAAATTCACCAAAACGTAATTAGCGAGTGTTAATAATGCATTTACACAATTAAGGCGATAACTGTACGAAATTTGAAAGGTTTAAAAAGCATTAAATTCCTGCATTAATTCTCAAATTATTAACATTTAATGAATTATAATTTTGCTAATTTATGTCTCAAAGTGAAGAAAGTGGTTTATGGTTGATCGATTTTAGAAATCGATACATGTGCGTATAACTCACAGATTTTTAATAATTGCAATTATGATTATGACATTAATTTTAATTTCTGCAAGAAGTAGTATAACTAAAGAATACTGCATATTTCTTATGATAATTGCCAACTATGTAAATAATAGCAAGGTATACAGAAAAAGTAATACAAGGAAATACTACATAATAAGAACATAAAATGTATAAAACAATACAATTTAACAGTTTTGACATACAATTCAATTCACAATTTGTAGTTGAGTAAAGGAAAGAGCATCTTAAATGTTGTTTAGTACCGATAATAGACTTTATTTGATTAACAAGAAGAAGATAGACTATTACAAAATGCTAGCGCAACTATCGCGGTTTGTGTAAACAGTGTAAATGTTGGAGCAATATTTCTTTAAAATAAGATCTAATGTAGAAAAAATACTTTTTAAAAATCACTAAATCCTCTATACAACTAAAAATTAAGAAAAAATAAATATCTCTCTAAAAATATCGCTATACTATAAATCAATCATTTCTATTTGAAATTCTGGGACAAAAACTTTCATATCAGCGTTAAAATGAATGATAAATCTTGATATTGCAAATAAATCTGAAAAGCAAGATTCACGATTCCACTCTCGAACGCTATATTTTTAAAAAATTAAAAATATTGCTTATTTAATTGGCAGTGGAAAATTACATTATACATATATAAGATTCAAAATGTTATTCAAAGCATCCAAAGCATTGCAAAGTTGACCAGAAACAGAATCTCCGTTTGCTGACTGAATGTCTGAGGTGCATTCAAAAGCAGGAAACCTTTTCTGGATTGGGACAATTGGGACTGTAACAGAACCATTTTTTATGGAAAGCGCTTAATGTGAGTGTATAAATCAGGCAGAAGCTGGTTTTCTCTTTAAAATTTTAAATTAAGGTGATTCATGTATTTGCCGCTCCGAATTTACAATTTAGATCTATCCAGCTATCAAAAAACACTCGAAAGTACTCCACTCTTCCAGACTGACGATCACACAGCATAGCTTTTCCAGAGCATACTCTAATCCATCTACTCGCAAGACGGTGCAGTATACACCCACTGACCAAGCTATAATAACGTTTGCATGTAATTTCGCCGTTCCCCGCAAGATGTTGCTGCACTACTAAAGATTCGCCACTTCGTCCACTTAACTTCTCTCTTCTCGCCATAATGGTATCAAAATTGCAAATGGAGCGGAGTCTACTCTTGCACCCTATGCTCCAGGTACCTCGTTCATCAACTAATCTCAAAATAGAAATTTACACCTAATTCAAAACGATAGTATACATGATGAACTAGGTAGATCTTGACACTGATGGATTTAATAGAAAAATAATAATAAAAAAAATGAAAAAGAGTTGCCAGTAGAATCACAAAAGTGTGGAAACTCCTGATATATTTAGTGACCTTCTTGCGTTTACTGAAAACATTTTAGGACGTTATATTGTTTTTGAGAAAGTCTTCCATTAATATCCATATTCCAGCGTGGACGTTTTTGCGACTAATGGTGATTCTGTACATGTAGTAAGACCAACACACCATATATTGTGAGAAAAAAGCATCCTTTGATATTGAAATTAAAGCAGTATACAAGATTTCGTATACATTTTTCAAAGTATCAGAGTTGGGCAGTTATTGAATCTCACACATTTTATAGAATGGTGCAAATAACGTCGACTACATTAATTCATACACTAAAGTCTTTCGAGTATTCTATAGATAAGTTTTTATTTGGCATTTCACTGCTCATACTATCAGCTTTTTCAAAATAAATTAGATACATATTTAATTAGCAGTAGAAGCCAGTAATACAGTTGTGACAATCTTCTGAAAAAGGTCTAATGGTCATTAGTTGAAACAGTTTCTAGATTGTTTGCTTGTTTGAAAAGCTCCTGGCAATTTGTTGAACTGTTTTCAGATCAAATCAAACTAACTATATAACACCAATAGTTTTGTGCAATTAATTTGGCTCCAAGCAGTTCTTTCTGCGATTTTTTTCTGTTAATGTTACTTTTTACCACCATCAGACATTCACCTTCGTGAATGGTTGTGGAAGCCTGCGGATTATATTCATAGCATCGCTGATAGACGTTATTTCATCACCAATGGATTGATCTGACATCTGCACTTCAACTAACTATAAACGACAAATTCTACGCATATTGTGAAAAGTTAAGTTATCGCATTATATATTCCTTCTTTGGAAACAAAAATTAGAACTGTACATTAATTTAGAAGTCCGCACATAGACGAGTCTGTAATCAAAGATCCTACGCTTCCTAAAGAGGTCTACGACACATTTACGACATTACACGCATTTTTACGCTTCCCAATTCCATTCAATTTATGAAACTATAATGATACAACATTGTTGCAACAATTAGAACAGCAGTAAACTCGACAATTTCATAAAAATCACGCAAGTTAATTTTTAAAGTGTTAATTTTATGGGATAAAATATTGAACAAAAAAGAAATATAAAACATACCCATTGCCACAAAAAGTTATTTTTGTTATTATTTCACAACTGCCACATCTTAACTAAACGGAATAATACGACTTGAAAAGGACGTCACGGGTAAAAATTTCATCATTAGACGTGGGTCTTGGAAAATATTCATTTTGTATTAAACGGTTCACTTCAAACTGTTGCGCGGTGTAGTTTAATTGTTGCACCAGAACGTCTCAAAACATCATCAAGAAATTCCGTTCAATTTTATTTAATTGAAGTTAATTTAAAAGTGCTTAAGATGCTTCTACCGTTTTAGGAAGTCACTTATTAAAGGAAATATGCATATTTTCTATGATTTAGATTTATAACGCCCAACATCTGTTCTTCCTAATTCCAGATAGCGTTTGTGGTGTACCGCCAGTCGCGACTTTTACTTTTATAATTTTATTAATGTCTATTAGTTTTACGCTGCTAATAGTACTTAGGTCTTCATATATGAGCATTAAATTGACATGTTATGCTAGACTAGTACAGATAATACGTATATTGGAGTGTATTAGGAATTTTTTGGCATATGGTTCAGAACATTTTATTTATTATTTATTTATTTAAACTTTACATCCTTATACCGTTAGGTGTCGGATTTTATTACTACATTTCAAGTTACTATTGCATTTATTCTTTCCTTCCACAAGTGTCTGTTCTGTGCCAAGTTCCTTGTTTCACACCATTGTATACCACGTTCTGCGGCTGCCTGTCGTACTTGTTCTTCCCATTGTATTCTATTCTGTTCTTCCCCTGTACTCTGGCTTCATACACCTGTTTGGATGGTCTATTTTCGTGCATCCGTTGCAAGTGTCCTAACCAACCCAGCTGTCTTTCTTCAATAACTCTCTTAACCGGTTTCAGGTTCCTTCTTTGTAGTATTACCTCATTTCTAATTCTTCCTTCTAAATCTTTCCTTGTAATTCCTTCAATTTTTCTCAAAAATCTCATTTCTGCTGCTGTTATTCTGCTTTTGTTTCTATCTGAAATCGTCCAAAACTCACAACTGTATACTAATGAAGGTCTTACTACTTTTTTATATATCTCTGGTTTTATTTCCTTTGATACTTCCTTTTTTCCAAAAAATGTATCTTTAGGCATGTTATAAATTCTTCCTGTCTTTCCTATTCTCTCTGCTATTGCTTTATTTATCCTTCCATTTTCTTCTATTACTGTGCCTAAATAATTAAAACTTTTAACTTGTTCTAGCTGTCTTTCTTCCAGGTATATTTTGTGTATATCTTTTCCTTTCCTGCCGTTATCATCGTTTTTGTTTTGCTTATGTTAATTTCAGAAATTTCAGAAATTTCTCTCCTAGTTGTCTAACTATGAATATTAGATCTTGTGCATTTCTACCTCTTCTAAATCCATGCTGTTGTTCTTCTAGTGTTGGTTCTATTATATCCCTTAGTCCCTTTTCTAGTATCCTTGTTAGTACTTTTCCAGGTATACTAGTTAATGCAATTCCCCGATAGTTTGCGCATTCTCTCGTGTCTCCTTTCTTATAAAGTGGTAGTATTATTGCCATGTTCCAATCTTTCGGTATTTCCTGTTTTGTTAATATATCGTTCAGCAGATTACAAAATTCAGTTGTTGCTTTATCCCCCATATATTTTATCATTTCTGCTGTTATTTTATCCTCCCCAGGTGCCCGATTTCAGTTTATGAATGGCTTCTAGGTATAAAATTAATAATGTCGTTGTGTTACTTCTAACCTAGAATATCCCATTTATTCTTTCGCAGTTAGGAAGTATTTGCTTAGTATTTCTCAGTGCTATATTCAAGACATAGATTAGCAAGAAAGGCCTGCAAGTGTCCTTAATTCTGACTCGTTGAGACCAGCTAACTTTTGATTTCCATTCAACGAGGCATCTTCAAGCGGAAGTATTTTCATTTCCTCTTTTTAGTTCGTTGGCTTTCAGCGGGACGATAAACAGGTTCGGGACAATAAAATATAGATTGACTTCTTGCCTACCAACATTATCTACGAGAACATTTTCTTTGGAATTGATTTGACCCGGAACGTATATGTTATTCCCAAATCAGTCTCGACTCAAAGCTATCCAATATCACAATATACACAAATAATTACCCAAATTCTACGGATAAATTCGAAAAAGATTAATCAAGGATATTTACGAAATTAATGAGAAAATTATTCTTGCACAGTTATTTTAATTAAACTCCATTGTGTTTATTTACCGTAATTGCAGTTCGCAATTCTTAATCATCGTGTGACAACGAACATATTCCTTCTATAAAAATGTCGATAATTACAGGTAGAGGTATTGCTTTATTAACAAAATGTCAAGGTTAGTCATTTGTTGTTTCAGGTTTCATGTTTTCGGTAACTGTAACCGCCCATAGCAAAAAAATATTCCAATCTTACTAAACAGCAGCTTTATATTCAATATGCATAAACATTTAATTTGCCTACATAATAATCGATTTAATAAACGTTATGTATTTATCTAGATTTACCACAAATTTTAACAAATCGGGTCATTAAAGCCAACGTTGCATCATGTTTGTTAAACCTGAGTTAATTTTACCTTTAAATGCCAATGCATTAATTTTTCTAACCGACTTTTAACAACTATTATAAATTACGATTACAATAAAATATGATCATCCAACCATGTTAATTATTGCGTCTATCAAAATATATACATACATATTACACGCTGGTTAGACTTGGTTCTTACAAATCTGATTCATAGGAAATTTAAAGCTTGATTACGATTACTGTCGCTGGATATTAGTGAACCGTAACGTCTAGTAAAGTACTTACATAACAAACAACAGTCTCGTTTTCTTAGCGTAAATTAGTTTTTTATTTTGTGGACATGTAACCATTAGAAATAATTTAACTAGTAACTCGGTTTATAACAATGTAAATGCAAGATGACAGATTTAAATTTCCTCACAAATCGGTTACATGTGAAAACAAAGGGACCGTTAAGATTAGAATTGTAGGCGGAGGACACTTTGCTTTCTAATAATTTTTTAACCGATATAAATACGTATATAGTTTGCGACACCAATATCAATACAACGGTGATATTTTAGAAAAAGGACCCATTGCAAAAGTAAGAAATCGTATTTTAAGTACAATAAACTTGACACGCATCTACGGTTAAATTGAAATTAGTGTAAAAATGAGTTATTGTTTGTTTTTTATTATTATTATATCCAGCAACAATTTCATAATTGTTTAGGCTTTCACAGCTGTACATACTTTGTTAAAGTTATCGCAACATACTAGAAATCGTAAACAGCGGTTCATTGTTTATACTGTCAATTTTTTTAGTCTTGTAATCAAGGAATGAAGTAGCATTCTACTTACATATATAGAAAAGTAAGTTTTCATTATAGACCTTATGAACGATTTCGAAATCTGTCACAACGCAAAATATGTGCTTTTTAATGTTTTGTCGAAATACATGAAAATGTGCGACATATAAGTGAATAAAAACAGGTTTAATAGTTTTTAAAACTACGTATGTATCGGTAATAAAATTTTTATTTACACCATTGTGTGTACTATCGTGTGGCAAAAAAAATACAAACATTATTTGTAGGACTTAATTTATAATATAGGCGGCTTATTCCAATGCCTATTTCTGAAACCATTTAACTTTCAAATAAAAATCAATTGGATTCAAGCAAGCCACCATCAAAACTTATTTATAATTGGGGAATTGTATTCAACTTGCTTTTTTCAAATGAAATGCCCCGTAAGGTTTTGAACTGCCTTATTTACACAATTATATTTCTGTATTGTACTCGTCATGAGCTACAACTGGATTACCAAGTGGATGTGCTCGGAGAAAGATAATTTTCTTGGAAAGAATATTGAAATGGAATCCTGAGTTTTTACAAGTTTAGTTACAAAATCTGGGTCGAACTTAAGAAAAAATGTTGAAATGGAAATGGAATTGGTGGATCGTTTAAGGAAAAAAACCTTATAAAGCGATATAAAATTCTGTGAAAGCGGGTATGCCTAAAACTAAAATCACCCAACATAAACCACATCAAATAATACTAAAGAGACTAGAAAGCCACAAAATTAATCCAAGCCAACTAAGATTAGATCACCAAGTGAGTTAAGCACCAAGTTATGGGATTCCCAAAAAAGGACATACTTATAAGGTTCAATTAACTCACATATTGATGGAAGATGACATGATTGATAATAATCCTACAATATTAAGTAAAATATTATTCTCCCACGAGGTCACATTCTGTTTAAATGTGTCAATAAAAGATAATTACAGGCATTGATCACTAGATAATTGGCAAGTTCATAGTCAATAACGTCAAAAGGTTGCTTAGAGGTTATTGCGAACAGAACAGTAGAACCGTTTTTTTATTGACGGCATGTTAACATCTTAATGTCACTCGGCTCCACTACAGTATAAAGTAATTAATCGCCTCTTGATTAAATATAGTTTTTGCGCAAAGATGGATTCGTCGTTGAATTTGCTGTTATTGGATTTCTCCATTGAGGAACGTTCTAAATCAAAACTAGACTACACAATATTTATATTGAAATCTTGTGGGTGTTGTCGTGTGGATATATTTACAATTAATGTCTTATTGGTCATCTTGTTAGCTTCTTCAGAAATTTTTTAAAGACCTTAGACACAGCCTTTAGAAGCCTTCTAAAGAAGATAACAGCACGATCAATGAAACTTTAGATACAAACTCAACTACGCGATAACACCCGGAAGATTTCAACGCTGTAAATTACGGTAGTGAAAATCTACGTTCAATTATTTGAAGCGACTGTTTAGATTTCAAAAGGTCAGCTCCAAAGCTGACGTTTCGTCAGTATTTCTCAATGATAACGTCCGGATTTTTTAGGGCGCGATGGGCTCTGGCTTCCCTAATATGTTCGAAAAGCTCTTTAAACCTGAAGCTTAAAATTCTCATCTACACGGTGTGGCTCTAACCGATATGAACTTACGGCGCCTTCAGCTGATCCAGCGCCACCAAATCGCAAATAAACAGACCCAGCATTTTAGAAAATAGGGTGCTACGCTTCATACACAACGCAACCTGGTTTATAACGAATGTTCAACTAGATAGAGACCTCGCTATTCCAACCTTGAGCGAATTTGTCACTAGAACATTGGAGAGGGTCGCTCGGTTGGAGAAACTGTTGGTTCGGCATCTAGGTAAGCTATTCTACCACCCTGCGTCTTTACCAGGCGCATTGTTGAAGCGAACGGTTGATAGCCGCTACGATTTGGCTCCATAAGAACGTCACACGCCATATCGACAGAATCCTGTAACGAGATGAAAGCCTCTTGGAGAGATTAAGAGACCCAGCTTTGAGGAAAATGAAGATTTCAGACCTTAGGGAACACATCCATTTGGTAAAAATTGTGAGAGGAAGTGTAAGTGTCTAATAGGATTAAGAATCAAGTTGAATCCAATTTGCAAAATAACACCAACCATATGTAGATCAGAAACATATTTTGGTGATACCTTGCTTGTTCTTAGTCAATCAAATACCAAAAATGTATACGTCATCAGATTTGTCTGATTGTAGCCCTATAAATGTACTATATTGCCAAACTTATCAAAGATGATGGAAGAAATGGATTTTCAAATTCGACATCTTAAACATTATTATTCCGTTAGCAATCAATTTATTCTTCTATATCATATTCTTTTATCTTGGCCATGAGCAGTATAGAATGTTCTTCGGTTATTTGCTAATTAGTGTTATTTAATTTAATTTTCTTATTACAAGTTGAATATTTTACTTTAATTTTACGTATTTGCAGCTACGCAATTAGGTTATGATGTTACCGTATTGGTTTAGATTTTTATGTTTACGTTGAGCCTGTTAGGTCATGTTATGTCATTGTGGCACTGCTGTTGTTAATTACAGATAAAAGATCCTGTAATACCATGCGGACCCAAATGAAGAATTCGTTGACACTTTTTGCATCATTCATAAAATCACTGCGGTAAACGCTTGCGTGAGCTATCATTACTAGCCAACAACCGCATATAGTTGAATTTTTCTTTCAAGTGCACGCATTTTCCCATACATGTACAGGATAAACGTATAAGCGATTCTGTGCGATAAACGAGCGTACTAATTGTAAAATACTAGGATTGCGTTTATAATCGCTATTGCACAATAGAAACGTATATGTCACGTATGGGTATGCTTGCGGGCGTATTGGATAAACTTGCATAGGTGAAAAAGAACGTAGACGTATGATAACGAATCCAAAGTGAATGGTAACAGAAACCAGCATAATCAGTAAAAATAACATACGTGTATATATAAACGCACTATTCTATTATTATTACTGAAGGAATTAAATACCGTAGTGCATATTGATCTTAACAGACTTCCGTGTTCAATACCATTATCAACATTTTTTACTTTGTTACATTCATTCACTGAAGTTTTATCCTACTAATAAGGAAAGAATATGCTCGTGTTTACAAAGCCTTCTTTGTCGCTAACTTTCTAAATGCCATTTTCATATTTAGATTGTTCGTTTACTCTACACTTCATAACCTATTTACTTGACCTGCTAAAAATACAACAATTAGACAGCATTAAAAAAGTATTGAAGTACCTATAGAAATACTGCACATCTAACTACTATGGTTGTATAATTTATTAAAACAATATATTCTCTAACCAGAAATTGTATATTTTTATTATTGAATGTGAAATCATAAATCTAAATACCAACCTCTTTTTTAATCTGGTATCGATATGGAAGCCTGTTATGTGTTTAATTAATTTGTTCCACAATAAATTACTGAATTTAACATATCTGCTAGTAACTGAATGCTAGATATATTATACAACAACGCCCTGGATTGCCTAACGCATTCTCTGTAACAAACCCTTAAAAAGAACGTTGCTGACATACAACTTTCCCGATTGCATACAAAAATTTTTAGAAATTATCTTTAACATGTATTTACGAATAGCGTATGCCGAATTTCTGACTAATAAGTACAAAATTATCATTAAGAATCAATGCTTTATATAGGACACTGCTGCTAGTAATTGATAGCAATCTTTTAGCTTTGTAAATTGGTTAATATTGTGTGAATAGAAGTTTTGCTAGACATATCTTGCCCATTTTAGTTTAGTTTCTATAAGAAGCATTACTCCTTCATACAGAAAAATTCGTTGTTCTATCACGACCCTTCGTATAAAGAACCTTCGCTTCGATCTCAAACATTTTATTTTTAAATTGTAATTTACGAATAAACTTTATTCTTCATGGAGGTAATAAATTCCATACGTAATAATTTGTTCTTCGAATGATATTAATTTCTCTTCTCGACTAGTCTGGGTATCAGTCCAGAAACGCGTTTAAAACTAATTTTCCAGATTTACTGAAATACAGTCACAAAAACAATTACTTGCTGGCTATATAAGTTAGAGAAATAACTGCTTAAAGTATCAAAAAAACAGCCGCCGCTTGCTGTCACGAAAAATATTTTTAACTTTATTTTCGTGGACTAAGCAAAAATCTAAACATTTGGATTATCTTCTCTGAAAAAAAAATTAAAATAGGTATTGATTTTAATCAACAACATCTGAACATAAATTCCGAGAACAACAGTAGTGTCTATGGAGACCGTATTCAATACCAGCTCTTAAGAGTGGCGGGCGAACTTAAATCTTTAGAAACGAATATTTTCATATTGCGGCCTTCAATATTCAATATGTTAGCACCACATGGAGAGCTTACTGTTTATGCACACACTGGATCATCATATCACTCAGTATCTTAACTATTTATTTGATTACATTATTTCATTCTTCACATGTTTTGGATGATGGTAATACCAATAAATGAAGCATATGGTGCAACATTCTTAGAAGCTTTCTTCTACGTAGCTATTTTCAATATTTGGATTTAACGTACCCTTTTCCTGAGTTGTATCTATTTTCTACTACTTTCTCCGGACAATCTAAGGGCCGAAAAGCAATTCCGAACTGGAAGCGAGATATTATCGATTCCACAAAATGGTACTAATTCAAAACGGATAGTTGCTGTTTTTTTGTGGTTTTTGTGTAATCCCAGGCTTCCTTGCGTAATTTTAAGTTTCTTGAAACATATGGCCCAATGAATATCTAGCGTGAGCCAACAATTTTTGCAGTATGTCTGTCTTCCACTAAATGCACTAGCGTTAACAACATCTTCACTAGTTTCTGTGATTTGGATGTAGCAACAATGGTTTGCTAAGCTGTAAGATTATCGCTACACCTGTTGCTCTCTTATTTATATTCCAACAAGTCACAAGTCATCCTTGAGTAGACCTCTACAGCTATTGAGTTGTTTATGCATTTAACTTCAGATTACAGTGACTTTTTGCGGTGAGTGTAGCTGCAGCGGCTCCTAAGCTGTATCGTTTTCCAAGATTACCGAGATTGCTCTTGCTTGCTGTTAATTACATTTTTCGACATAGAATAAATAAGAGACTGTATTGTAAAGACAATTAAAAATGAACATTAACTATTAAAACAATATTAGCTGTAAATGCAAACGCTTAATTAAACAAGTATCTGGAAACGAGAAATACCAGTAATGCAGTAAAAATAACAAAAATATTGATTCATTTGTTTTCTTTAGTATCTGTCAAAATTCTCTAGATCATTACTAATAAGTTATGGTTACTTTAAAATTAATTAATATTATATAATACAAAGATTGATAAACAGTCATTGTATTTGAGGCTCCTTCAGCAAGGTAAATGACGTATTGTAATTAGTGTAAGGCTTGTTTACTAATGAAAAATAGATCTACAAATTTCACAGCTTTTAATACTTAAATTAAAACATTAAATTAGAAAGTAAGAGGCATAACATTCTCAACTTATTTCTAATCTTAAACGTGTTAAAGTTGTTAATAAATATTTTCATCTATTATAGTTTCTTGATTGAAGAAGTGATAGTTACATACATAAATGTTTTTCAATTTTTATATATATGGAATCTTTATTATTAATCGTTTTAATATTACAGGAAAAGATACATCTTATATCAGATTTCAATCTTCATTATTCAATTTAGGATAGTTCAGGCGATGTTTTCTTCGGCTACCAAGGCCAAAAGTAAGACAGAATTCTTGCAGAGAGAAGCATATATGGGTGTCCTTAGTAAACAGTAACACAAACCCTATTTTTAGCTTTTTGATTTGTAGACAGCTTTTGTAGAACAAAATTAAAAACAGGGTTGGGGATGACAAATCAAAAACACCTCAATCTAAAATAAATTTTATATTTCTCATCTGAAAAGCGGAGCGATGATTGTTGCCGTCACAGTAGAATGAAATATAGTCTTCACATCAGAAAACTTAAAGGTAATCTTCAGGTGCTACAACGAACGAGAAAGAAAAAAGAGGTAGCAGGGTTGAACTAGAACAAAAATCATGTGGTAATCCAAAGGTGACATGACTGTTTACAGAGTGCAATTTTCAGCTTTTTTTGTTGTTTTAAAAAGGAAAATAAAGACCAGGATGTGCACGACAAATGAAAAGTATATACATACATCTATGACAAATTATTATACTTCTTATCTAAAATTAGTTTTCTTGTGTATTTTCTGTAGTATTAAAGGACAATATACATATTTGCCTGTATATGTATAAAATGCTTTCAATATCTATATTCTAGAAAATATTACTAAATGTCAAAATTCAGCTGATAATGATGAGCTGAGACCTTGAAGATGGTACAGGTGCAATCTTAGCCAATTCCGACAAATTTCTACATTTCATACTAATATAGAAGAATCGTGCGTTACTCCTTAAACGGCATGTGAACATTAATATTTATACCTCCATGCTACAATGCATGTTAGAAAAAGTTTCACATTGACATCTATAATTTTATTACCACTTACTTTACGTCTTAAAATTACTAACAATGTATTCCTCGATTGCAGTTGAGACTTATTCGATAGAATTTAATTGAATCAAATTATAAGTTTGAAAGGTTATCTCTTACGTTAACAAATAGCCTTCAGGTTTTATAGAATATGTATGTGAAGATATGCAGTGGATCTTAACCCGTAAATGTAACATTGCCCTAGGTAATATAAGCGTGGTTCTAACGTCTATAACATACATAATTATGTTTGTTTTCTTGCAATAGCAAATTCTAGCTTAAAGGTAGAAACTCAGAGAATGAAAATGCTCTTAATCATCTTTATCTGCGACATTAGAAAGCTATCACACAACAATTTCACTTGAATCGGGATATCATCCACGTTTTAATTTAGAAAATAAAATAAATATCGGGTGATTTATGTATTTAAAATAAAATTTCAAATTGTAATTGTGGAATTTTATCTTTTAGTTTGCCTTAATTAGATAATTTTTACTTAAACATAGTGGTATAACAATTAAATAAAAGCTAAAAACACAAAAAGAAAATTTAACAATTAGAATTGCCTAACGAGCAGAAAATTACATACTAGACGTAAATTCCACTTTTTTTCCAAATGCACACTCTCACTTTTTTACCGGTTTTAAAAACGTTATAGGTGCGATAATTTTTAAATTAACCTTGTCAAGGACTCCGCTACTCACGGTATTTTTTCTTTAGCATAACTAATTGAGTTACGCGTATACTGTTTATGTAATTATTAGAAATGCTACATGAATAGTACTCGTAAGTACGTACATAGACGTGCGTATATTTATGAATAAATTCATACGTGTATACGTAAGACAATTTTTTCTGTTTGTTTTAATTATGTCGTAACATTACTTAAGAAATAAATCGACAATGATACATATATGTATATAGATTTACTGAAGTTTTATCAACACAATTTATCGGTATCGTTTTCAGAAACAATACGTAATTTTTTTTGTGTTAATCGATACCTCTACTGTCTCAATCAATATTAATTAGTCACGAAAGTATTCAAAGTTGTAAGTTGTACGTACGATGAGTGTTATTTAGTATTTAAAAAGAAATCATCATTTTTTCGTTATTTATTAGCATCGTTGTATTTTAACTCGATTAATTCGTTGTAAGTAAAGCAGTAATGGCGGTAAATTTTCTTACTAAATAGTTAATAACGTCCACAAACTGTCCTGCCAATTAGTCTTGACCACTACGGCACTGCTTACAGGGAATGAAATACTGCTTTAGTTATAAATCCTTTTAGCTACCATTACAATTAGATTTTTCGTGATTTTCCCATTCCATCTTTTGTTATAAAAATATATGTAACAATATATAACTCTATTGTTTTTGTTCATATAGTGTAATAGTAAATATTGCTGTTACTACTTTCTGTCCATTATAAATGAAATAGACTTATTTTTTTTTTGAAGTATGGAAATTTAGCTGTTGCGGAAAGAATCATGATTTTGTGAGATAAACTACAAACAATATTGTTAGAAATTGTAGTGACACTTAGCGAATTCATAGCCGTGAAATAATTAAACTAGTACGTACTGAAATGAAAATAGATGTAAGGATATCAAAGGTTGCAATTTACACCAGTCTGACAAACGAACTAATGTAGAGTCCAGGAATAGAGTAAGATCACTTCACAGCAAATAAGTTTCTTACTAAGTGGGAAAGTCCATAGAAACTGTCTTATATAGTGCAGTTAATATATCTATTTTGTTACCTTTATGTACTTATCTTTCAATTCCTGAAATATTTCCACTTGTAGAAGTCTTATTAACGAAAACATAATATTATATCTTCTGAAATAAATTGGTATTTAATTAATTGTTGTTTTATTGACCTACAAGTGGACATATTTTAGGAATTGAAAGATAGTGCAGTTAATAAAATTGATATCTATGGGGGGTGACATTCAAGTGTGCTGTCTATTTTGTCTTATAAGTTAGTTTTAGGGATATGATCTCCATTAATTTACTATATTTATTTTAAAGATCAAGTATTATAACCATGAATAGCCATGGCCTTTCACCTGATCTACTTCTTAATATTTTTTTGTTTGGTTTCTCTAACTTTGCGTTTTTTTTTGTTTTTATTATTATATCTAAAGAACGAAATTGCTTTGCATGCAATTACTAACAGAAGGAGAGCCTACCATACCAACACCTCACTTGAATTGATTTAAAACAATCAACAAAAACATTTATCCAGTGCAGCCATAACAACAAAAATAAGGACTACAGAGTTGTCATCGTTCTATTCTATTCTACTCTATTCTATTCTAAGCTTTAACATGATGTTTCCCATATGATCAGAATAAAAACTCTCGGCCAGAAAATCGTATTTACCTGAAAAAGCAAACTATCTCGGGTAGCAACTTTACTGAGCTGATACAGGTCAATTCTTGAGGCATCTCGACTTTATTACAAATCAGAAACTCACCTGAAGCACGTTTTTCCATAAGATTTCGAAAGAAGTCATTATGGACGTCCATCGAATTACCTATAGACTGAACCCCAAAAGGATTAGATTTATCCAGTAATAGTCAGACCTATTGTTGACAATGTGTCAACTTTTGCTACAAAATAGAACGGTTTATTTTCCTTTTTTTTCGACCTCGAAAGGCAAGCTTGGCTATAACAGAGACCTATTGTGCTCTCATGCCGTTTTAGTCCTTTCAACCAGGTTGCACCAGGACAAAGAAGTCCAAAACCTGACCAAAAGCTAATTCACCTACTCCGGGATCTAATCGATCGACCCCAAAGTATATCCGCCACTCCTTGAGTTTGCTCCAACGGCTTATTTCCTTGGATATAATCCTGGCATTATAATCTGCACTTCTGAGACTGAAGTGACATGGGTGTAGTAAGTAGGACATTACAACCAGTCTTGTATACTACAACACAGGTTCATTGGAACAGAGCTTTTTCGTAGTTTTACTAAACGCCATGTAAAAACATATTTTCAACAATGGAAGACTAAAGTAAGAACGTCGTACTGAACTCAAACTTAGAATCAAACAAAATAATTCATCATCTTCTCAACTGTAAACGCCAAATCCTTATTGATGCTCCATAAAGTAAATTTGAAACTGTACTCGTTTGTGACGGCTTCTCGATATATTACTTTAACAATATGGGCAATATGGCATGTTTAGCGATAAATCCACATTTTTGTCAAAGCATAGTGAAGTGGCTTGTCAGAAGTATGCTCATCATGAACAAATGGATGTAGTACCGAAGATCATCAAGGTCACGTTTCTAAAAAGATTTGAAATTTCTTTACTTTATTCTTGGCAAAATTTTGTTCTTATGTGGTACTAAAAATAATTAACTAGTTGCACCAAGTCAATAGCCTTTATTTAATAGAACTATCTTAGTCATCATTCTTACAGATTACCTAATGTAAGCATCGTGTCATCAGCATACCTCATTATTGACAGATTTATCATTAACCTATTTATAAACACGCCATCGCTTGATTTGTTTCTGAATGTTGTTTTTCCCTCTTGATTGTTGTCACTTGATCTACATTACACATTTAATATTATTCTTACGTCAGCTTTATTAATTCATTGTCAGCTTTATATTGTGCTAGTACGGAAGTGTTTATTTTTAAGGGGTCTTGTTCTAAAATATTGCCACACCTTTCCTCCAGTAATCTGCCTAACCTTGCAAAGGCATTTTCTCCGTCTTATGTATAACATGCACAATTAAACTGTAAGAATTTTAATCTATCAATTATCTTCATTTAACCTTTCCTAGATTGACGTGTGTATTCCTTTTCTTAATACATTGCAATATTTTAAAGCTAAATATAACTAAGTACTAATTATTTCTAAAAGTTAATGTTTAAGACATTTGGGCATGTAGTAATACCTGACCTTATACTCTAATGGACAAAAATTTCCCACGAAACTATGCTACGGAGATTGCAATAATTAACCATCCCGCATAAACTTATATGTAATGCTGATAAAGCAACTTACCTTGTAAAAATATAGATTTCATTCTGGTATGGCAAGGCATCGTTAAGCCACTGAAAATAAAAAAAAAAAACAAATAAGAATAAGACGCAATTTGGTACGCTATAGATTAATCTACTTTTCCAAGATTAATTTAATTATGCATGAATTATGGCATCCAATCTTGAATAGAAAAACAAATTTGTCTGTCTAAATATAGATCAGTTACATAACTCCTTGTCATTATAATTTATCCACCGCTATATTCAAAGCACATATGTACATATATATTCTTAATACAAACTAGATCTTACAAAAACAACTCTGTGTTTGTTACATTTAAATTTACCTATCGGGGCATAAGTATATGATTCGGTCAATTAATTTAAGCTAATACGAACAAAATTGCGAAACCATATTTCCGCAGGGGTATATTGCCACACATCTTTCATTTGCATTTATTATCAGCTGTTTAATTGGATAAATGGTTTAAATTTTGCTAGAAAGAAACCTCTTGCGAAATATTTCGTGCAGAATTATTGAAGTTATCTGGTCGCATTTAAACGTCGATTAACTTAGAATTATTTGGCGTGAATTCCGATAAATTTAATGCGATCCCCCAGTTTGTGTGCACAATAACAGGTTTTGCAAAACATAATGGACTTGATTCGTTGGGTAATAGAGTACGTGTAATTGCCCAACGTGAGCGACTAGTTATATGGTTGATATATTAACCTAGATAATGCGAGAATCGTGCACATTTTGGTGTTGATCTTCCTTAATCTAATAAAGAGAATGATATAATTTGTATAAATACATATATTAACGTCCAATATAACTCCTGATATTTATTTATATATTTATACAATTAATTATATTAACATAGACTTAGAACTTATGGTGCAAACAAAACATATAAATAACGCCAGTTGGTTGGATGAAGATTTGTCGTCCTCATAATGCAAAGATGAATCACTCAGGCAGCTGTTTTGCAACTGAAAATATTAAAATAACAATTTTAACTTGCAAATCTAAAAGAGAGAACAGCGCTTGATGCAATAGCTTTCTTCTCTCTTTAAAGACTAGACGAAACGTTCCTAAGTCTTCTTATTGCTTGTATTCAACCTTTTAGGCTTAGAATGTGTGTGAGATTTTTTAAAGTAAATTTGCCCTTTCTTCGAAAGTGGACTTGTTTCAGATCAATTTAGTGCAGTCACCCTAGATGGACAACAGCCAAGGCTAAAACTACCATAAAATGCTTGATGGAAGAGACGCTCAGGTGTTCTCATAGTTATTGGTTTC
The DNA here is from genome assembly GCA_023690525.1 of Holotrichia oblita. NCBI lineage: Eukaryota > Metazoa > Arthropoda > Insecta > Coleoptera > Scarabaeidae > Holotrichia > Holotrichia oblita. The sequence goes on from CM043019.1 coordinate 114,106,779, forward strand.
TAACAAACTAAGATGCGTCTTCGTTTGTAGCGTTTTTAAATGTTTGATGTAGAAATTTGCCGTATTCAACCACGACAGTGACCCACAAGTAATAATCGGCATCAGAAGCGAGAAACAGACGAGAAGTTTGAACTTTTATAACACAGAAGTGGATCGATTATGAACTTGGCAGTATTGATTTTGATAATGTGCTTACGTAGCGTGGAAGAATTGTAATCTTCCACCAAGATGTATCTATGACTGGCTTTTTGTCTTTTAAAGAATCTATATTGAATTTCCTGTCTCACGGCAAACGATCTGCCCCTAAGCCTAAGTAAGAGGAAATAGCCCATGCGATGCTGGGACTTAAGTCGGAGGTAATCATTCTGTAAGGAAGGTCTCATACCTTCAATGCCAAACAGTATTGAAAGCCTTGGCTATATAGAGAAAAAGTCCCAAAACTTCCTGATCTCGTTCGTGGACAGAAAAACTGGTAATCATCGCGAACGCAGTTTTTCTCCCAATCATCGCAGTAGTGCTACTTCAGTAAATTTTGTGAGACAGGACATCAACGAAACTGATTTATAATTTTGGCCAAAGAGACAATTTTTGTAATCGAAGTATGGTGATGATGATGTACACAGATCCTTCCATCACTTATTTCTTCGGAGCTGCATTAATCATACTATTGAAGCCAAGTGCTCTTCCTGATTTTATAGACTTATTCAAGTTGTTTATTGCATGTAGGTACATTCATCAGTGTAGTATACTCACCGATAATTTCGGTACAAAAAAGTGGCGGTCTTTATCGACGTTTCATATGCATCGTCAGAATCATTGTCTAAATTGGTCTCGCACACCGACAGGAGGAAGGTGGACCATTAGACCATTAGGACCCTGAAGAGACCTGATACAGCTTACTTTGGTGTAATTGATTTTGAAATCCTTTACTAGATTCCAAAGGAACGATTTGCAGAAATCCTTAAGAGCTAAGTTTAAGAGGAACTGCATTGGTGATAGTTTTGTTGACATTTGAGAGTATTTTTTAGTAAAATCTTTCGGCACTTGTTCAAGAATGACGCAGTTGTAAACATCATCAGAGGTCTTGTATAGAAGGCTGTCAATTTCATCGCTGAACACACATCCTCCCTTAAAAACGATCAAAATGGGGATGTGATTAGAAAAGTGCTCATTTACACGTTGGCTCACATGGAAAGTGTATAATAATAGATAGGGCTGCCTTCTTATAAACGATGCTTGGAAGTTAAGTCAAAAAGAATAAGAGATCATAATTCGCAAGATCAACCGTGTGTTTGAGGAGCATAATATTGATCCAAATTACAAAAGTTTTCCAAAATAGCGTTCTAACTTAATGTAGAATGAGGAATCTTTAGAACAAATTATCGTAAAGACTAGTGCAATGGCACGTTTTATAACAAATTTAGATCTTTGCAATATAACGTAAAGTTGCGGCGACTTAAACAACCACCATTTATGAAATACTGTTATGCAATCGTGCGTCTGTTTTTGTAAAGGTCGAGAAATTTAAAATAATGCGAGACATAATATCAAGAAACGTTTCAATTTAAAAGAACATATCTGTGGTCTCGTATACTCGTAAGTTATTATTTTCTTCTCGCAAACATTGCGTTTTATCAAGCTGATACCTTATACAATATAATACATATGCTCAATTTTATGGGCTTATTTTACACTTATGTTGACGTCATATTGTAGCGCTTATAATTCTATATAAATTTAAAAGGTATAAGAAATTAAATATGCAATATTGTGAAAACTAAAAAAACAACGTACTAGTTACTACAACTGATTTCTAAGAGAAAATTTTTAAATTTCCGATAAAGTAGTGTAATATGTACGTTATTTCTAATTGCATCATCTTAAATTGGTAAACAGGTTTTAAGGCACAAAACGAGTGAATTTAAATTACATAGCACGTGCTCTAAATACAAAAATAATGTGTAATACAATAATTACATATAAATATAAAACTATCGCAATTTCATAAGAAAATAAATTCGATTGGATACGCTTTAGAAATCTGTGATACTAAAATATTCAAAAACTACTGCTCTTACTTCGACGTGAGTACAAAAAAATATAATTGACTAGATTTCAGAAACGTATGAATATATTGCGGTACATACAATAGGTTTACTGTTGCATAACAGTATGCGGTGCATTGCGTAAGTTTTGCCGAGACAGCTACTGCATCAGACGTGTACACAGGCTTACTTATACAATAGATATCGTAAATACAGATCCACGATCCTCATTGATAAATATGTTGTCTACATTACAATCATACATACATATATACATTCTCCGAAAACTTATTGTAACTGAAGCAAGAATACGTTACACGATGGTTATCAGAATGTATTGCGTTTCGTTCCGGCAATATGAACGTAAAATGAATATGCATAACATACTGCTTAATCACATAATCTAAAATGTATTTGTGTAATTGAGTATTAGCTTATGATCATTACAGCGATTCATGATTAAAATCATACTGGCCTCGAAATTTCCACTCCAATTATTTCCAACAAAAATAACATAAATATAAAGTATTTGTGTAAATGGTTCAAAAAATATTTTGAAATTATCTCTATCTTCAGGAGAAGCAAATTTAGTTCTTATCGGATAAATAGAATATGGATTCTCCTCAAAGTTAAACGTTGCAGCTGTAATTGAAAAATTTAGATATCGGTAAAAATTTAAGGTGAACGTAAAGGTGGTAAACGAAATACTCAAGAAACGCTAAAAAAATATTAAGGACTAATCTCTGAATTGATAAAATATGGAAGAGTAGAGTAGATACAACAATTCTATCAGCTAACTCAATAGAACTGTGCGAGGATTGATCGCCGAGAAAAGAAAATGATTGAGGCGTCACTCTCAGACCAGTCAAGGCTCAAAATCATATAACTTCCACCACGTTATCTATCCTAAATTCGTCTATGTATCGAACAAATTATGTGCTGCATAGTCGATCATACTTTAGTTTGATAAGATTGTTGTCTATTGGTTTGTCTAACCATTCTCTCAGATCTCTTTGTAAAAGTTTCCTAGAATTCCTAGATGTTAAATCGCCGGCTAAATCCATCCAAAACGGCATCTCTCCTGTTAGTTCCAGACAGCAGTTGCAATTTCAGCAACTTAATTTGCACTTTCATTGATTTGTAGCGACTATATTTAAGTAGCGTAGGTAACAATAAAAAGTTCTATCATTGACTTCTGCGTAAAAGAATGCGAGTGCTTAAGATTATGCTGAAATACAATTGCTCTGGCTCTAGCACGATAAGTAGCTCCAGGTCCTAATACCATGTAACAAATACACGGTCAAATGAAAATGTAGCAGCACAATAAGATGAGAACTATGGTTAACTCATTTACAATAAGAAGAAGAAAATCTAGAGAGTATGGACTAGTATTGATGTGTCTACTCTCTATCCGAATAATATTTTATTTTATTTAGGTATTTCGTATATGGATACGATTACATAAACGAATGTAGTAATTATATGTGTCCGTATGCATTTTTTTTATGTAAACACGCATATACTATACGGTGTTGATACTTTCACGTGGATTCCATTTTAATATTGTTACCAACTTTTGTTAAGTATCATGCAGAAATCCATATCATTCTAAAACTTACTCGTCATTCATGATTTGTCAACACCTATGAATATTTATGATGTGTTAATGAATCGCGTTAGACCTTTGTAGAAAGTAAAAGCGTTAAGTAATGTCTCACCTTTCCGCACTATTTAACTTGTCGTGCGAATTAGTATCGAGATCTCTGGAGTACTTAAATCGTTTAATTTAAATTTTTTGTTTTCGTTTTAAACAAAAGTAACTTCTTTCAATTCTTGCGAAGGACAATTGATTTCTGACGTAATTTTTGGTAAGAAAATCTTCGAACAAATTGAATAATCGCCTTAAGCGATAAACCTAGACAAATTGCTAAAAATGTTCACTAACGCAGCTAAATATGATTAATTATATTACAAACGATTTCCTATGTACAATATAATTTTTTTATTCCTATCCATATTATTTAATGACATTGTCTATGTAAATAGTAATTAGATATGGCTATATAGAATTTATGGTTTTGGTTTATAATAATCATTATTAGTCGACATAATAGATAGTGGCCTGTTTGTTAAGCTTTAATATTTCGAAAATTAAAAATAGCAATGCGATATACCTAGCGCAATGCTAATAGCATCTTTCTGAAAGTTCTAAACCTCAAGTCTAAACCTTTCTGTGATTTCCCAAATTCATCGTTATATACAAACTCATGAACGCCAACCTCGGTGACAAGACCATATTTCGTTTTTTTAAATATATCATTAGGATCAATACGTAATGTAATGCTCTACTAGCATAATCATGTTAAAATAATATTGATCAGACAATGTTTTAAAATCAAGATTCATGCTCATATATGGTTTAATATATGACTCCATCAAACGTCAAAGCCTGTTAAGTTCCTACGGTCTAGAAGCAATTCAGGAATATGATTTTAAACCAAGTACAGCATTTAACTTACCAGACCCTAAGCAAACGGAACATCAAACGACATCGACTGGGATTACTTTCTCACTATTCACACAAAGTTTTCCACAGCGTGAACCATTAAGTTATTAACTCATAAGCACATAAGACCGTGTAGACTCTTCACGAACGACATATGTATCAGCACATTTTTCTAAGTGCTAACATTCCAAAGACTACTAACGCATGGAAACTTATCAAGAGTAAAGGTACTCTACTGAACAAAATATTATTTCTCAAAAATCGAGAGATGAAAATCACAGCAAAAAATAACTTTCAAGCGTCACCTTCGAAATTTTCTATTAATAAGAAATCAAAAGTCAGCGAAAAAATGAATCTTAGTGTTGACACACTTACAAAGAAGATGCATTTGTGCATTCTTTGTATCTTTTTTACATATTTTCCTCATTCTTAAATTTCTTCTTAAATTCTAGGAATCCAGTAACGCTCTATCAAAATGAGAACGGTGAAAGAAAGTAAAGATCCAGAAAGTCGGCAGAAACTTTTAGAAGCTTGTAGTTAATGTTTGTCGTTCAAGTGAAGATATCAGAAACCACAATTGAAAAATTTTACAATAATTTAGGAATAAGCAAAGTGGCAGCATGGTGGATGCATAGATTTTTTACATTCGAATAAAAATCGTGCCAAACTTGAGCGTTTTAATCGGTCCACCAATGAAACTAGCCCGCAAAAATTACATACTACCACTAAGCAAGAACAATTAATGTTATGACCTCTGTGTACTTATATTTCAATTTCTGGAGTGGAAATACTTCAGGAATTGAAAGACTAAGCAAGAATGTAAAATTTTGTCCCAACTGTAAACAAAATATTAAAGCAAGTGAAATAAGTAGGTAAATAAAATTGTCCCTAAAATTTTGGGCCATATTGTCTTCATAGACATTCCAACATGGCCTGAATACACTTTTTGTGTCTCTTTTTTACCAAATTTTATCTTTTTTTTTGTTTAGAGCCCCAAAAAGAAGTATAGTTTAAACAATAAAGGCCAAGAAACAAAACAAGTTAATTCCATTTTTTCTTATCTACATATGTATACAGGGTGATTGGTGAGAATGGCCTATTAAAAGTATTATACAAACGAAACGGAATTTTAAAACGAAATTTCATGGCTAGATATGGTTGAATATGAACTATCACGCGAAAATATTCTTGAATAAATATCACTTCCGGTTAACCGGAAGTGGGCATCAACTTCGATTTTTTAAATAACATGCTATAAAGTAAATTACAGATTCAGCTTCTACGACGAATTTTACACATATTTCATGCACCATACCCTATACCTAAATACCATTCCTCCTTAGTTATTCGCAATTAAAGAAAAAAAGTGACAGATACCGACCTTACTTTATAGTGATATTACGTCATGTAGGAGTAAGAGAGACGAATGAATTTTTGCATACGCGCTGCTGATATTTAGTTACACAACATTTGAAGTTCTTTCTGTAACATTATACAGGGTGTTTAAAAACTTAGTTGCTTATAAATAATTTCAATCCGCGGAAAGTAGATTTTTTTAAATGGAAAGGTATATATTTTCTTAGATATTCTGATTCTATAAAAGATTCCCTTTTAAAATTAGGTGTTCCTATACCTAAAATGGAAGGTGAATAAGTTATAACGATTTAATTAGCCTCCGTACCTAAAATGCTCAGATATGTCAATTTACTGAAGCAAGTGTGCTTAGTTTGTTTGTTTTACATACTTACTTACTATTTATTTTGACATATGCCATTTCTGTTAATCGTTCTCGCATAGACCGAGAGAAATAGATTGCACTGTACAATAATTATCGTACCCAAACGAGACTGTATTTTAAAACAACAAGAAATTATTATAATTATTATTGTATACATATTGTAAACTATTTTTTCGTGTTTTCTAACAATGCAATTAATAATTTTTACATTACCTATAATAACATACAGATACAAAATTTTCCTTAGTGTAATTAATTAGCATTGAAAATAGATTAAATTAAGTAATCATGAATTTATTTATTAATGTGAATATATGTACATAATGAAATAGTAGAAAAAACATATCAAACATTTAGAGAAAGATATCATTTACAACCAATGATTAGCGAGAAGTTTAGAAAGGATTTCAGGGATATAAAAACAACCGGTATGTTCGCAGAGCAATGGTAGATAACAACATCAGTAAAAAATTAGATTATTTAAGAATTTTCGCAAATACTCTCAACAAATACCATTTTAACAACCAACATAAAGTAAATTTACATCAAAGTATAAATAATTAATAACAGTAGTAAAAGGTACAATAGAAAAAGGACAAGAACAACAACAATAATAAGATAAATAAATAAATTATCTAAATGGTTCGATATGGCCACCGTTTCTGTTGAGGCATTCTATAAAATACACCTGTGGTTGTAGCTCTTCGAATGGCACCTGGTATTAATTGCCTGAAGGATTCTCTTATTCGGCGCTTTTGTATCTATTTTATAGTTCTTTAAATAGCCCCAGAGGAAAAAGTCGCACAATGAAAGGCCATTTCCATGGACCATTTCGACCAAAAATTCAAACATACATCGCATCAATTTCACGGGTAGAATGTGCTGGAGCACCATCCATTTGATACCAGATGTTATGCAATAATCCAAGCGGCATCTCTTCTAGAAACTCTGACACAACTATACACTATACGTAAAATTTGCAGATATCCATTGGAATTTAAATTTTCATTATACATGTGGTAATGTATGCGGTTATCTATTATCATACAAAATACATTGATACTAAATTTTTCTTGGAAATTTTGCGTTCAATTGTTCTGAGCCCAGTAGTGCAAATCTGTCGAATTTTGCCTCGTCAGTCCAAATAATATTAGCCAAAAACATGGGATTCTGTTGCATATGCATCAACATAATTTCACAAAATTCCATTCTTGCTATAATCAACTTTAATCTCTTGTACTGGCATAATGGCATAATCGTGCATTTTGTGCTTTTTCAGAATTTTTTGTATTGTAAAATAAGTATATCCCAGGTCATTAGACGCACTTCTAATAGATTGTCGATATAATTAAAATATGCTAATACAATTTCTTCCAGTGTAACGTTGTCTTCTAAACTAATCGCTTGCTTAAAACTTTTCCATGGCTCAGAAAAAGAAATTCTTGTTAGTCATTGGATTTGTAATATTTTTCGTTAAACGTTCGGCATGTTCGTTCTATTATTTTCTTACATTCACCATGTATAATAAATAAAAAATTTGTATACGGCCTATTTTCCATAATTCAGTTGCAACAGTTTACTCAAATACGATTAACAAAATGACAGACGTCAAAATAAGTGGCCAGTAACTATTAAAACAAATGAGCTAAGCATTCAGTAAATTGACATAAGCATTTTAGGCACGGAGACTAATTAAACCGTTATAACTTATTCACCTTACTAGGAACACCTAATACGGATTAAAAGAGAATCTTTTATAGAATCAGAATATCTAAGAAAATATATACCTTTCCATTTAAAAAAATCTACTTTCCGCGGATTGAAATTATTTATAAGCAACTAAGTTTTTAAACACCCTGTATAATGTTACAGACTTCAAATGTTGTGTAAACACAATATCAGCTGCGCGTATGCAAAAATTCGTCTCTCTTACTCCTTGACGTAATATCACTATAAAGTAAGGTCGGTATCTGTCACTTTTTTTCTTTAATTGCGAATAACTCAGGAGGAATGGTATTTAGGTATAATGGTGCATGAAATATATGTAAAATTCGTCGTAGAAGCTGAATCTGTAATTTATTTTATAGCATGCTATTTAAAAAATCGAAGTTGATGCCTGTTAACCGGAAGTGATATTTATTTAACGTGATAGTTCATATTCAACCATATCTAGCCATGAAATTTCGTTTTAAAATTCCGTTTCGTTTGTATAATACTTTTAATGCCATTCTCACCAATCACCCTGTATGTGACGGTGATATGTCCACTCTTGAATGTAGTATGAAAATATCGATACCGGTGTCAAGTTTTGAATTAGAGGGAGCTGTCAACATGGAATTCTAAACAAAATATATAACTAATTCGATAAAACTCGCGTGTATTTATAAATTACTGAATAAATGCTATATTCACGACTTCAACCTTAAATTAATTAATCTAATATATCTTGTTACTAGAAACTCAAGCAAAGTAATAAATAAATCTGGTCAAACCCATGAGGCAACCCACACAAAGCAAATTCATAAAGAAATTTGTCAGAAACGCCCAAAATTTTTTTGAGGTGGGTGATGTTAGCGGGCTTTGTTCGTTAAATGTCTTAAAAACTGCACTCCACGACTTGATTCATTTAACATATAAATAGCAAGACATATAAATCACCTTAGTGATGTAAGACAATAACAAAATTAAATATGTATCTCGGTATTTAAAAGATAATCAATATTCTTAACTTAAAGGTCGTTTACTGACATTTCGTTATTTATAGTATGTATCTACATACATATACTGAATATACATATATTTATTTTAAGCTAAACCAAATTGCAAAGTATTAGCACTTTACGTAGCGGTACAATTACAATCTTGTTTTTGTTCTGGACGCAAAATTATTATTTGTAATTTAAATTTGGAAGGTCACTTCCTTTTTTTGTGAAATTAAAGCGATACAAATTGAAAAATTTCCTTTTTTTGTACGTATAAATCTTTGTACGTTAAGTAGTCCAACTGGTACTGTAATGTGATTAACATGCTCGAACAGTTTTCTTTATACCGTTTCGACAATATGAAATACAAAAATAATGGATGTATATGTATAATGTAACAAAACAACTAACTAAAAAAGCTTTATCAAAGCATACTAAATTTAGAACAGAATATGTAATACTACATTGAGGCGGCACTATTTATGGATGTATAAAAATCACCCGGGGTGAAATTATAAGAAAGAGTGAACAATATAACATATCAACTTGGTTATTTTAAACAACACCTGTATTATTTCATTTTACAATTTTTCTACTGATTTAAACAGAACATTTATTTCACATCCGGAGTTCTCCGGCACAAGTGATCAATGCTTGTATACTCTACACTTACCTAGCATAATTCTGGACATATATCAGGTTACTCAATTTTTTATAATATTCAGACATCCTGAAAAATCTATTCATTTATGTCTGTGTATGTTTCCTTAGATTTCCAATATAATGTTATATATGTTAATATATAATCTGATGCAGTTAATATATAATCTGATGCATACAGAGCACTTTCAGCGTAAGTTACACATATTAATGCAAAATTCTGGATTACATCTCTTCAGACGTAGATCTCTTAAACTTTCAAGATGGATACCAAAAACAAAAAGCCGAGAGAGTTGATATCCCACCAATATCTAGGACTGAAAGTGTGAAATTCACAAAAGAAGGTAACAAGATTCATTTTAAGGATTAAATAGAAAAAAATTATAAGTATAACAATTTTTAAACCAAAGATAAAATGAGATATACCTAAAGATATAGAAGGACCAAATGGAAATGACGAAAAATTTCTAAGGAACTTACCTGTCACGTGTATGTAAGAGAACAGATATTGTGGAAACATTTTCCACCCTTCTAAACTGTCTTGGACCCAACTGATTATTTTCCTATTTTATAATGTACTACTACTCATTCTGTAAATGTTTGTTTTTATTGTTATTTATAAATATGTACTTTCTAAACAAGTCAGATATTATTACATCGCCAATTCAGTAGAAACTGAAGTGAAAAATTCATGTCGTATAACGCATTTTAAACAATAAATTTTCAGCTAAGAAGAAATGAATACCAATGTGTTGTACATAGGTCATCCTAACAACAAAAAGCACAAGTATAATTTCTTCTGTAGGCTCGGTATATGAAGTTCTAGCAAAATACTACAACTGCTAGTCGAATCTCTTGTTTTGTTGTCTGTAATTGTGATTTTGTAATGTTCTAACTTGTAATCTTCATGAAAGAAAGTCCAGTTCACACATGTTCTGTTCTATCCACTTTTGCTTAATCTAAAAATGGTTTGTACCGTAGATTTCCTACTAAGGTAACAAAGACAGTTTAAAAGGGTGCATTTAAATGGTAGCAAGCTCTAGTAATCGGAGCCACTATGATGACCCATGATGGTCCTAATAGATATAATTTCTAAATCTAAATCACTCACACTACCTGGATTAAGAAAATTAAAAGATTTAAGCCAAAGGTAGCAAAAAATAACATTTGTAGATAAATGAGTCCATATTCTAGTTAGGAAGTAACAACAACCGACGTAAAACTATTCCAAATGGACTAAAACTGATCAGGCAAAGTCTTATCTTACAACAAGATGAACCAAAATTATTTATCATACATGAATTGATGCAACAGGGAATATATATTTATACAGATTGGCCTAGTAAACGGTTCCCATTCGACTTCAAAAACACACACATAGACATGTACCATGTATGTGATACAGAGAAAAGGGGATGTCGTGCATGTGGTAGGAGGTATGCATTTGAAAGAGAGAAACACATTCCTCGCTCGCTTTTGTACAGTTCATTATAGAATTTTGTTTCGTTTTGAATATAAGAATAGTGCTAGAGTGTGTAATATGCACGGTACATATAAACCTATAACTCAACCGATCCGTATATGTCAATAATAAAAAACAATTTGGCATGGAGTAGATATTGCAGAAAAAATAAACACTAAATACTATAACAGAGACATATTTCTAACGAAAATGGGGCGGTTTGAAGCATAATACAGTCGTTACAGAACCTTAGGACATTCAATTAACGCACGAAGTCAACGTTTTGAATTAATTGGAATGACTTTTAACTATTTTTAAGTTAGGGCAGAATTTCTTTTAATTTTTTTATTTTTTCATTTATTTTATTTTTTGTCATTCACACACTCTACCTTCCTCGGCTAACAAAATGAAGACCCATGCCGCCAGTAGGTACCTCACGCCGTTCCGCCAATTGCACTCAACCAACTAAAAAGCTTTATATCAATGATTATTTAATTATTGTTTCTGATCCACAATGAAGTAAAACAATCCCAAGCAAACTAAATCACGCTATTGTGCCCATAATGAGATAATTATGATAAACAAAATAGGTATATACATAGGTCTGCATACAAGTACATATACATAGATGCATTACTTTATCAAACAGCTTATCTATAGTGATAAATACTTTCTTCCTTTTCGCATTATTATTTATACAATATTTTATTTCGTTTTCTAACAAAGAAACAAACTGTTAAGGGCCCCATCGATGGTCTAACATGTTTGTCAAGCATGTTGTGACCGAGCCGCTCGTGGATGTGGTCGCTCGCAACATGCTCGATGGATTTGTAGGGTTGGATGCTTGGCTCGATAGTTATCTCCAACTCTAACCGCGCGCCCAACATGTTGGATCGTGGATTGACAACTATCGAACAGCTCGCCTGACACGTGGCGCTTTCCTTTTTTTCTTTTCATCTACACACAAAAAACCACGACCATGCTATGACCCATTCGAAATCCATGACAATACTAACGTTGGACCAACGTGTTCGAGTCTGAGTTAGACCATCTGCCTGCCAATATGTTGGGTTCGGTGTTAGGTTGGGCGTCAAGAATAGGTTGGCCAACATGTTACACCGTCGATGGGGCCCTTTAGTGTTAGCTGCTAAGAAGTCCCCAACCATTTTTGATTTTACCTTTCTTTCCCTTACCTTTCCTCAAGCAGTTAATAATAGTAATTATCGCCATAGATACGTTATTAGAAATACATTTTTTGTGAGTAAAAATATTTGTTTTGTCGAACGTGTATTTCATTTTAATGAAACTACTATTTATACCTTGTAAAGTATAAATAAATAAATCATTATTTTTAATCGTAATGTCGCAAGATTTCAAACTAGATTAGAAACGTTGTTAGTAAAAACTCAATTAGGAGTGCATTCGAAATTCAAACCATTTCGAAATAAGTTTGCTAAAATATTTACTGAAACGAGATTCATTTTCGTTGACATAATTTTATTTAGAATCTCTTTATTTTTAACTGAGCTAATTTTTCTTACCTTTACACAAAGCGAAACGATGTTGAATTTAAACTAATCTCTTCAGAACAAAAACCACCTTTTTATTAGAGTAAACTAAGTAAACATGTGAAAATAAAAGTGCTAAGAATTAAGGAACAAATTTCTTGTAAAAATCCAAATAAAAACGTTGACATGTATGTATAAAAAAAACCGAAAATTTCGGCTAACCGGTATTCAGATTTTGATTTACGGAATTACCTTTAAATGCTACTAGAGTTTCCACTGAATCATCAGAAGAATGTCAGAAAAAATTGATTAACATTTTGCAAGAGATAAAGGTTTTACCGTCCAAATTAAATGCGATCTTTTTATCGGGGAATGTTGATTTTGTAAATAAAGTGGTTTAAAGTGAATTTAATAAATAATAAAAGTCTGCTTAATGCATACCTAAGTATAATTTCCAACTACATATTATTCTAGTCGCAAATATCACTTTCAACCTTCTTCTATACTATATTACCTAATAGATGGGTGATTTTAATAAATTTATTTATTGTAATGTATGCATCTGTGTTATACACCGCGTATTATCCGCTTTGCAGGTGTTGCATTTCTTCATAATAAGATGTTGACTTTACTTAAAACTGTTTAATAACAACTTTCATTGCTTTAACTGTAGAAGATATGTTAGACGATTTACTGCGGAACTAATGGGTTCAAGGTTCAACAAGACGTACTGCTTGAGAAGATGAGGCATCATTTTATTTCAATATTAATTCAATTTCCCAAAACATCACTTTTTTGGTGAACAATCATTTATTATAAGTCTTAATTATGTAATTTAATAAATATAGACTAAAGAGTTTATTACATAATAATATCTAATGTATAACCAGTACTTGAGAATTGTAGGTTTTCTATCCGCAAAAATAAATACGTTTTTACAACACCATAAGCCGTTTATTTTCTTAATTATACTGGATATATACATATGTATGTATCTTTGGCGAATAATTTTCAGTCATCACCGGGAAACTGAATTAATAAATATTCCCATAATGTGTTTGATTTTTACTAATTTCCTTCCGATCTACAAAAACACTTCGCTTTTTCGTTGTTTACATTACATAATTAATAATACTATAAGCAAAAGTTATTATTAATAGAATAAACTAAACAAGGAAACAGTTTTTACTATACCTGGTTAAAAATGCAATCACGATCTACAAAAAAAAACAGATATTGTGAAGATTTTAGAAGAAGAGCTGTATACATATCTGTGATTAGATGCAGCATACAACGACATATACATAGGTACATCATACATGACTTAATGCTCTCTCTATTCAAATAATGCTGTCCAAAATTAACTACCCATTACTTCACCTGGCCTAAACCATGAAACACCAACTCTTTTATCTGAGCAAAAATTTATGACTAACCATTCATTCACTTCCTTAATATTTGTATACTTTTACCTTTTATATGTTTTCCACGTTTCTAATTTTTAATATGTTTTTTCAATGAATCAAACAAAATAGGATTTAAAGGAAAATCACGCCAAGCAATAACTATCACAATAAATATACATTTCGAACACAAAATATATATATTAAAATGGTAATAAATGTGACAGTTTATCCGTAGTAATTTCCGGTGAAACTTCTTCATTCTTCGTCTATTATTAAAATTGCTAACCTACTTTATATAGATCAGTATTTGAAATTATTAATACGATTAGAAAATATTGTTTTCTACGATGCTAGACAGTATAGGACTTCTTCAACAATTAACAGCGTATTTAGTAATTATGTAACACCTTGTTAAGCTTTCATTAGTTCAGAGACAGCCAGCTTGATTTAATGAAATTGCAGTAAGCGATGGAACTAATTTACTATCTTAACACTTTAACATTTTGGCTTCTTAGCTTCTAATGGTTGTTACATTAACAAAAGATTTTACTTGTCTTGAATCGGAAGTGTATAATTGATTTAATGCTTGAAGTAAGGTATTGTTGTAGAACCCAAATAAGTATATGTTTATAACGAAAATAAAAACAGCAAAGCACTGCACTTTATTATAAAATTGTTATACTTATTTAATTTGATTGTGTATTACAAGAGCTTTATATCCTAAACGAATATGAACATATTTTTTTTATAAATTATCGATGAAATCTTTATCTTGCTTACTTATGGTATAGCAACAAACATTTCAACATGTTCTTTTCAAATGTTGCTAAGCTCTATAGTAAAATATTCAATGAAACTATTTAGTAATTTCACTGAAAACATTGAATCTATAGAAATGCATTTTATTTTATGTGAGGTACACAACAAGACGACAAAATTCTACGACTAAAATATTGATATTATGATTACCTAATAAAAAAGTATTTCTCATCCACTTGCAATTGCATCAAATTCGTAATTACATAGTTGGCAAGCAATTTGATTCCCTATGGTTATACGACACTTAATTACTTCATCGTGTGTATTTGGAAAGCATTATGGGCAAGTGCTATATGAAAATAATGTACAAGAGAAGACAAACGAATCTGTAAAGAATTCTTTTCATGAAGAATCAGCAGAACATTTCACAGAAGTTTAGAAGTAATGTTGACGCCAGAGCAGAAGCGCATTCGAGAGACCACCCCAGAAACGAATTTGGCCATGATTAAACGAAATCCTAAACACTTCCTAGCAAAATTTGTTACTCTGGATGAAACTTAGACTCACCATTATGATCCTGAATCAAACAGGCAGAGCATGGAATGGACGTCCAGGTTACACCCCCTCGCAGAAATTATCTGTTTAGACTTTTCACCAAGTGGTTAGGTTATAACTGGGCAATATTATGCTGCTTTAAAACTGCGTGATTTCATCAAAGAAAAAAGCAGAAGAAAACTCAGGCGTGATATGCTGTTTTATCAGGACAATGCTCCTGTCCACAGGAGCTGTGTTTCAATGGCCGCAAATCATAATGCAGGCTTCAAAATTTTCCAAGAGTAACTTTATTCTCCAGATTTGGCCTGTAATTACTTCAATGTATACCCCAAACTCAAAGAAAACACCTTCGTCGTATTTACGTTCGCTGCGATAAAACACTGATAATAAAGGTGATCAAGTACTTTGCAGCCTAAGACAGAAAATTTTGTGAGAGCTTAAAGCTCTTTACCATCCTTATACCAAGTGTGTCAACGTATTAGGTGAATATGTTGAAAACTAAAAAAATTCATTGTTCCGAGTCGTTGCATTCTATGTCAGGGATAATAATATCTGAATTACCCTGGTATCTTGTTCTTGTCACGACTCATCTGTGACAGAAATGGTTGTAAATAAGGATAAAACATACTCCAGGATAGTATCTAGATCTAGTAGAGATTGTTAAGTACTGTGTTAATCTCAAGTTTAAATGTTTTGCTGTTGATCTAGTGCAGAACATATGGGATACGTTGGTCCCAGAACTAAGAACATAGATAAGAGAACAGACAAAGAAGAGCAAAAAATGCACCTAGTTCATTTAGAAGATGATATGGGTCCCGTGAGGCTCAATAACAGCAATGTTATGAACAATATCAATAGTTAAATATTGTTCTGAAAAACTTTAAGACATTTTTTTTTACTCATTTTTTAGTAAAATTTACCGATGTTACATTTTTAAAACAATATGAAGACAATGAGTACTGAATAGGTTACAATAAAAGAGAAATAGAAAATAAAACTCAGAAAATGATTTAAACCACACCAACAAATAACTTAATATCATCTTGAAATCTAATATTTCCATAATTCTTAATAAATATTCAAAATAATATCTACGTGAAAATACGCATTTCACATCTATAAACGTATATTGCGTTCATTGCCATACAGCTACATGTAAACCCCTATCCATCTAAGACAAAGAAAATCCTGTCAAAAGAAACTCATTTAATCACATATTTGCATGTGAATGAGAATAATCAGACATGCAAACATTAGATACGCTATGTACCGATGGAGCAAAAAGTGATTGTCGTCGATTAAATATTCCAGCACGTCTATTTGGCCTGTAAGTACTTGCTTGCGTGAAATTAAATACGACACGACGGCTATTATGCATTCCGCGAACCCTGACCTCCATCAGTACTTTAACATTACACACTTACTGCCTACGTGGGTACAAATCAACAATCAATTAAATGAAAGTGACGAGCTAAATATCTTGTAAGAACAAATCAAGCTCTTTTTAAATACAACCGATTACGTAACCGTAAAAATTGATATTTATAAATGTCACGTCGGGGACATATCTGAATATAGTATACATCGTAAGGTATTTTAATATCAAACAATTATGCTATTTATTTACATCAATATAGTGTGAAAAAAGTGGAAAGTTTATATAAAGTAAAAAAAGATTGAAATGATTGATATTTGAATCAAACATACAAAATAAATTTTAATATAACTTTGATTACTTACATCTGATGATCTGCTAAATAGTTGATTGTGTAACATTAACTTCGCCTTAAAACTTTCCGTAGGATGTCTGTAGGACTGTAGTAAGAACGAGACGAGCACAGAAAGTGGACTACATGCCAAAAGCTAAGGGGATCTCGGCAATGACGCCCTCACGTATATTCTACATTATTACATACTTATATTCTCCATGATTGACAAATATTGTATGTATTTATAAAAAAAAATGTTTGTAAGGGTTTTCTACATGATTAGGTACAACAACTGGCAAGCGCAGGTTAGTAGGCGATTGAGGGAATGGTACTCCGGCCTATAGACGAGCAGGTTTCGCCAGAAATGCGATAGTACAAAAATCAGTTATATCTCTCAATATTTCATAATAAAATAACGTATTTGTTACAATCCATTCTATCTTTGGAAAACAGTGTGGGCTCTAGACCAGAATTATCAACTGAATAATCATGCCTACAACACAAAAGTTCCTATAGATGTCAATAAAATTAGTAACTTAAAGACTGCTATTAAATAGGTACGTTCTAAAAGGGTCAACAATTCTACTGTACTAAAAATTCGATTGACTGACAAGTGTAGTATACGAAACAGTAAAAGAAAATTATGATAGAAATCTACGAAACGATGTGATACGTGTGTACTAAAATTACATTTAAATTCTATCACGGTGTATTCTAGAAGAAACTGCGTCTTTTTACCACAGATTTCGACATATCTCTGCCTAGTATACCAATTGAACTATTTACTTGTAACGCGTATTGCATTAACAACACCATCGTGTTAATTATTATTCGAAAAGTGTATCGGACTGGTAAAATTTAAAACTGAACCGAACACGCCGAATGCAACTTTCATTTCTTACTTTTACGGATGAACTGGTTCTTACATCGAATAGTTACTGCAGAGTAATAGTGTATTGGTAACAGTTGCAAGTTATTAATTGACATGTAGGAGATCTAAACAAAAAAGATAGACAGAAAATAAGCAAAAAATAAAATAAGTAAACGAACTAACAATAATAAGAGAAATGTTAATTGATATCAGCGTTCGATTTTAAATTTATTTCCACTTCCGATACTAGCACGAGGTAATATTAAATCGAACACACGGTTTATTAGATGCTGACGGCATGGAAGTAAAATGGAAAGTGATATTTATTTGCGAATTAGTTCTAGTAAATTATCTTGCGGATATGTGGAGTCGCAAAAAATGTCGGAAATGAAATGAATCATACACTACCTCAGCAAGGTCGTTAACGTGCAAGCTGATATATGCATGTATATTTCTGTCAACAAATCATTACCCTGGTTTTCCGTTTGTTTCTTATTTTAAATACATTCATATATTTCATATATTTTCATATATTTTTACATTTTATGGATTTAATTTAATTAATTTAAGTGTTAGTGAATGGTTTAGGATGCACATTTCTAAAATTCTTAAAGAGTTATATTTTGATATATCTTAGATTTACTTTTCTATTATCTTAAAAATAGTTAAATGACTTGAAGCCTTTCGCGATCGCCTGTTACGCCTCGAACGAATCGCTGTGGCAGCAGCAATCGAAAATAATTTCGGAAGCTTAACAATCTTGTCAGTGCTCAGTGTCATTCTTAAGGCCCCTTTAGACCATCAATAAATATTGTCAATATGTTAGTATTGTCAATATTATCGAAGGTGTGAGGGAATATATTGATTTATCATGTGCAGTAAACTCAATTCATCAATATTTATTGACGATATTGTCAATATTTTATTGATAATATTTATTAATCGTCTAAAGGGACCTTTAGTCCTTCTAACAAATGCTGGAAGTGAAATTACTATCAATACAAAATCTTCCTGCCATAGCAACAACATCTGCCATTTAAAAATAAACAAAAAGAAAAGTTTTGGAGATCTTTCTGTATGAACGGATCCACCAATAAACTGTATATATAAAAGTATAAATAGTATTTTAAAAATCATATAAACATCAAAACCGGAAAGAAGAAAGATATACGAGGGACAAGCTACAATTATAGAGAATAGCAAGATTGATACAAGTTTTTAGAATTTTTATTTTAAATATGTTCAAAGTAAGTGGCATTAACAATAATGAACTTAACTATTCTCTCCTTCCATAGTTTAAAAGCGTTCAACCAGCTGTCTTAAGGAATACTGTCTAAAAATACTAATTTAATTGCGACTATCAAACCTCTGATGAAAAAATTGTCCAGAAAATTTATCAATTTGGAGCGGTCACAGCGCTCAAACGCGTTAATGTGATTTCCTGGTAGTTTGTCTCTCCCGTTTAGATTAACAAGATGAACCAACTTGCCCAGAGCGAAGCAGATTCATCAATCGGTTCTCGAGAAAATTTATCTCTATAACGCGTTAATGTGCCTTGCTGGGAGTTTGGCCTCTCGTTTATATTAACAAGGTGAACCTACTTGCGGAGGGGGAAGCAGATTCATCAAACGGTTATCGAGCTAGGTAATATTTATATGATGAAAAAGTTGTCCAGAAAATTTATGAAAGTTTGAACGGTCACAGCGCTCAAACGCGTTAATGTGCCTTCCTGGTAGTTTGTCCTCTCGTTTAGATTAACAAGATGAACCAACTTGCCCAGAGCGAAGCAGATTCATCAAACGATTCTCGAGAAAATTTATCTCTATAACGCGTTAATGTGCCTTGCTGGGAGTTTGGCCTCTCGTTTATATTAACAAGGTGAACCTACTTGCCGAGGAGGAAGCAGATCCATCAAACGGTTATCGAGCTAGGTAATATTTATATGATGAAAAAGTTGTCCAGAAAATTTATGAAAGTTTGAACGGTCACAGCGCTCAAACCCGTTAATGTGCCTTCCTGGTAGTTTGTCCTCTCGTTTAGATTAACAAGATGAACAAACTTCCCCAGAGCGAAGCAGATTCATCAAACGGTTCTCGAGAAAATTTATCTCTATAACGCGTTAATGTGCCTTGCTGGGAGTTTGGCCTCTCGTTTAGATTAACAAGGTGAACCTACTTGCCGAGGAAGAAGCAGATCCATCAGATGGTTATCGAGCTAGGTAATATTTATATGATGAAAAAGTTGTCCAGAAAATTTATGAAAGTTTGAACGGTCACAGCGTTCAAACGCGTTAATGTGCCTTTCTGGTAGTTTGTCCTCTCGTTTAGATTAACAAGATGAACCAACTTCCCCAGAGCGAAGCAGATTCATCAAACGGTTCTCGAGAAAATTTATCTCTATAACGCGTTAATGTGCCTTGCTGGGAGTTTGGCCTCTCGTTTAGATTAACAAGGTGAACCTACTTGCCGAGGAAGAAGCAGATCCATCAAATGGTTATCGAGCTAGGTAATATTTATATGATGAAAAAGTTGTCCAGAAAATTTATGAAAGTTTGAACGGTCACAGCGCTCAAACGCGTTAATGTGCCTTCCTGGTAGTTTGTCCTCTCGTTTAGATTAACAAGATGAACAAACTTCCCCAGAGCGAAGCAGATTCATCAAACGGTTCTCGAGAAAATTTATCTCTATAACGCGTTAATGTGCCTTGCTGGGAGTTTGGCCTCTCGTTTATATTAACAAGGTGAACCTACCTGCCGAGGAGGAAGCAGATCCATCAAACGGTTATCGAGCTAGGTAATATTTATATGATGAAAAAGTTGTCCAGAAAATTTATGAAAGTTTGAACGGTCACAGCGCTCAAACGCGTTAATGTGCCTTCCTGGTAGTTTGTCCTCTCGTTTAGATTAACAAGATGAACCAACTTGCCCAGAGCGAAGCAGATTCATCAAACGATTCTCGAGAAAATTTATCTCTATAACGCGTTAATGTGCCTTGCTGGGAGTTTGGCCTCTCGTTTATATTAACAAGGTGAACCTACTTGCCGAGGAGGAAGCAGATCCATCAAACGGTTATCGAGCTAGGTAATATTTATATGATGAAAAAGTTGTCCAGAAAATTTATGAAAGTTTGAACGGTCACAGCGCTCAAACGCGTTAATGTGCCTTCCTGGTAGTTTGTCCTCTCGTTTAGATTAACAAGATGAACCAACTTGCCCAGAGCGAAGCAGATTCATCAAACGGTTCTCGAGAAAATTTATCTCTATAACGCGTTAATGTGCCTTGCTGGGAGTTTGGCCTCTCGTTTATATTAACAAGGTGAACCTACCTGCCGAGGAGGAAGCAGATCCATCAAACGGTTATCGAGCTCGGTAATATTTATATGATGAAAAAGTTGTCCAGAAAATTTATGAAAGTTTGAACGGTCACAGCGCTCAAACGCGTTAATGTGCCTTCCTGGTAGTTTGTCCTCTCGTTTAGATTAACAAGATGAACCAACTTCCCCAGAGCGAAGCAGATTCATCAAACGGTTCTCGAGAAAATTTATCTCTATAACGCGTTAATGTGCCTTGCTGGGAGTTTGGCCTCTCGTTTAGATTAACAAGGTGAACCTACTTGCCGAGGAAGAAGCAGATCCATCAGATGGTTATCGAGCTAGGTAATATTTATATGATGAAAAAGTTGTCCAGAAAATTTATGAAAGTTTGAACGGTCACAGCGTTCAAACGCGTTAATGTGCCTTCCTGGTAGTTTGTCCTCTCGTTTAGATTAACAAGATGAACCAACTTCCCCAGAGCGAAGCAGATTCATCAAACGGTTCTCGAGAAAATTTATCTCTATAACGCGTTAATGTGCCTTGCTGGGAGTTTGGCCTCTCGTTTAGATTAACAAGGTGAACCTACTTGCCGAGGAGAAGCAGATCCATCAAACGGTTATCGAGCTAGGTAATATTTATATGATGAAAAAGTTGTCCAGAAAATTTATGAAAGTTTGAACGGTCACAGCGCTCAAACGCGTTAATGTGCCTTCCTGGTAGTTTGTCCTCTCGTTTAGATTAACAAGATGAACCAACTTCCCCAGAGCGAAGCAGATTCATCAAACGGTTCTCGAGAAAATTTATCTCTATAACGCGTTAATGTGCCTTGCTGGGAGTTTGGCCTCTCGTTTAGATTAACAAGGTGAACCTACTTGCCGAGGAGGAAGCAGATCCATCAAACGGTTATCGAGCTAGGTAATATTTATATGATGAAAAGTTGTCCAGAAAATTTATGAAAGTTTGAACGGTCACAGCGCTCAAACGCGTTAATGTGCCTTCCTGGTAGTTTGTCCTCTCGTTTAGATTAACAAGATGAACCAACTTGCCCAGAGCGAAGCAGATTCATCAAACGGTTCTCGAGAAAATTTATCTCTATAACGCGTTAATGTGCCTTGCTGGGAGTTTGGCCTCTCGTTTAGATTAACAAGGTGAACCTACTTGCCGAGGAGGAAGCAGATCCATCAAACGGTTATCGAGCTAGGTAATATTTATATGATGAAAAAGTTGTCCAGAAAATTTATGAAAGTTTGAACGGTCACAGCGCTCAAACGCGTTAATGTGCCTTCCTGGTAGTTTGTCCTCTCGTTTAGATTAACAAGATGAACCAACTTCCCCAGAGCGAAGCAGATTCATCAAACGGTTCTCGAGAAAATTTATCTCTATAACGCGTTAATGTGCCTTGCTGGGAGTTTGGCCTCTCGTTTAGATTAACAAGGTGAACCTACTTGCCGAGGAGGAAGCAGATCCATCAAACGGTTATCGAGCTCGGTAATATTTATATGATGAAAAAGTTGTCCAGAAAATTTATGAAAGTTTGAACGGTCACAGCGCTCAAACGCGTTAATGTGCCTTCCTGGTAGTTTGTCCTCTCGTTTAGATTAACAAGATGAACCAACTTGCCCAGAGCGAAGCAGATTCATCAAACGGTTCTCGAGAAAATTTATCTCTATAACGCGTTAATGTGCCTTGCTGGGAGTTTGGCCTCTCGTTTAGATTAACAAGGTGAACCTACTTGCCGAGGAGGAAGCAGATCCATCAAACGGTTATCGAGCTAGGTAATATTTATATGATGAGAAAGTTGTCCAGAAAATTTATGAAAGTTTGAACGGTCACAGCGCTCAAACGCGTTAATGTGCCTTCCTGGTAGTTTGTCCTCTCGTTTAGATTAACAAGATGAACCAACTTGCCCAGAGCGAAGCAGATTCATCAAACGGTTCTCGAGAAAATTTATCTCTATAACGCGTTAATGTGCCTTGCTGGGAGTTTGGCCTCTCGTTTAGATTAACAAGGTGAACCTACTTGCCGAGGAAGAAGCAGATCCATCAGATGGTTATCGAGCTAGGTAATATTTATATGATGAAAAAGTTGTCCAGAAAATTTATGAAAGTTTGAACGGTCACAGCGCTCAAACGCGTTAATGTGCCTTCCTGGTAGTTTGTCCTCTCGTTTAGATTAACAAGATGAACCAACTTCCCCAGAGCGAAGCAGATTCATCAAACGGTTCTCGAGAAAATTTATCTCTATAACGCGTTAATGTGCCTTGCTGGGAGTTTGGCCTCTCGTTTATATTAACAAGGTGAACCTACCTGCCGAGGAGGAAGCAGATCCATCAAACGGTTATCGAGCTCGGTAATATTTATATGATGAAAAAGTTGTCCAGAAAATTTATGAAAGTTTGAACGGTCACAGCGCTCAAACGCGTTAATGTGCCTTCCTGGTAGTTTGTCCTCTCGTTTAGATTAACAAGATGAACCAACTTCCCCAGAGCGAAGCAGATTCATCAAACGGTTCTCGAGAAAATTTATCTCTATAACGCGTTAATGTGCCTTGCTGGGAGTTTGGCCTCTCGTTTAGATTAACAAGGTGAACCTACTTGCCGAGGAGGAAGCAGATCCATCAAACGGTTATCGAGCTAGGTAATATTTATATGATGAAAAAGTTGTCCAGAAAATTTATGAAAGTTTGAACGGTCACAGCGCTCAAACGCGTTAATGTGCCTTCCTGGTAGTTTGTCCTCTCGTTTAGATTAACAAGATGAACCAACTTGCCCAGAGCGAAGCAGATTCATCAAACGGTTCTCGAGAAAATTTATCTCTATAACGCGTTAATGTGCCTTGCTGGGAGTTTGGCCTCTCGTTTAGATTAACAAGGTGAACCTACTTGCCGAGGAAGAAGCAGATCCATCAAACGGTTATCGAGCTAGGTAATATTTATATGATGAAAAAGTTGTCCAGAAAATTTATGAAAGTTTGAACGGTCACAGCGCTCAAACGCGTTAATGTGCCTTCCTGGTAGTTTGTCCTCTCGTTTAGATTAACAAGATGAACCAACTTCCCCAGAGCGAAGCAGATTCATCAAACGGTTCTCGAGAAAATTTATCTCTATAACGCGTTAATGTGCCTTGCTGGGAGTTTGGCCTCTCGTTTAGATTAACAAGGTGAACCTACTTGCCGAGGAGGAAGCAGATCCATCAAACGGTTATCGAGCTCGGTAATATTTATATGATGAAAAAGTTGTCCAGAAAATTTATGAAAGTTTGAACGGTCACAGCGCTCAAACGCGTTAATGTGCCTTCCTGGTAGTTTGTCCTCTCGTTTAGATTAACAAGATGAACCAACTTCCCCAGAGCGAAGCAGATTCATCAAACGGTTCTCGAGAAAATTTATCTCTATAACGCGTTAATGTGCCTTGCTGGGAGTTTGGCCTCTCGTTTAGATTAACAAGGTGAACCTACTTGCCGAGGAGGAAGCAGATCCATCAAACGGTTATCGAGCTAGGTAATATTTATATGATGAGAAAGTTGTCCAGAAAATTTATGAAAGTTTGAACGGTCACAGCGCTCAAACGCGTTAATGTGCCTTCCTGGTAGTTTGTCCTCTCGTTTAGATTAACAAGATGAACCAACTTGCCCAGAGCGAAGCAGATTCATCAAACGGTTCTCGAGAAAATTTATCTCTATAACGCGTTAATGTGCCTTGCTGGGAGTTTGGCCTCTCGTTTAGATTAACAAGGTGAACCTACTTGCCGAGGAAGAAGCAGATCCATCAAATTAGATGGTTATCGAGCTAGGTAATATTTATATGATGAAAAAGTTGTCCAGAAAATTTATGAAAGTTTGAACGGTCACAGCGCTCAAACGCGTTAATGTGCCTTCCTGGTAGTTTGTCCTCTCGTTTAGATTAACAAGATGAACCAACTTCCCCAGAGCGAAGCAGATTCATCAAACGATTCTCGAGAAAATTTATCTCTATAACGCGTTAATGTGCCTTGCTGGGAGTTTGGCCTCTCGTTTAGATTAACAAGGTGAACCTACTTGCCGAGGAGGAAGCAGATCCATCAAACGGTTATCGAGCTAGGTAATATTTATATGATGAAAAAGTTGTCCAGAAAATTTATGAAAGTTTGAACGGTCACAGCGCTCAAACGCGTTAATGTGCCTTCCTGGTAGTTTGTCCTCTCGTTTAGATTAACAAGATGAACCAACTTCCCCAGAGCGAAGCAGATTCATCAAACGGTTCTCGAGAAAATTTATCTCTATAACGCGTTAATGTGCCTTGCTGGGAGTTTGGCCTCTCGTTTAGATTAACAAGGTGAACCTACTTGCCGAGGAGGAAGCAGATCCATCAAACGGTTATCGAGCTAGGTAATATTTATATGATGAGAAAGTTGTCCAGAAAATTTATGAAAGTTTGAACGGTCACAGCGCTCAAACGCGTTAATGTGCCTTCCTGGTAGTTTGTCCTCTCGTTTAGATTAACAAGATGATTAACAAGATGAACCAACTTGCCCAGAGCGAAGCAGATTCATCAAACGATTCTCGAGAAAATTTATCTCTATAACGCGTTAATGTGCCTTGCTGGGAGTTTGGCCTCTCGTTTAGATTAACAAGGTGAACCTACTTGCCGAGGAAGAAGCAGATCCATCAGATGGTTATCGAGCTAGGTAATATTTATATGATGAAAAAGTTGTCCAGAAAATTTATGAAAGTTTGAACGGTCACAGCGTTCAAACGCGTTAATGTGCCTTCCTGGTAGTTTGTCCTCTCGTTTAGATTAACAAGATGAACCAACTTCCCCAGAGCGAAGCAGATTCATCAAACGATTCTCGAGAAAATTTATCTCTATAACGCGTTAATGTGCCTTGCTGGGAGTTTGGCCTCTCGTTTAGATTAACAAGGTGAACCTACTTGCCGAGGAGGAAGCAGATCCATCAAACGGTTATCGAGCTAGGTAATATTTATATGATGAAAAAGTTGTCCAGAAAATTTATGAAAGTTTGAACGGTCACAGCGCTCAAACGCGTTAATGTGCCTTCCTGGGGGTTTATCCTCTCGTTTAGATTAACAAGATGAACCATCTGGCCGAGAGGTACTTCTAAAAAATACAGCATACGTAATTTTTTCATTGCTAGTTACTTTTTCACCATCGTAGGGGTTTCCTCATCTTCATGTATCCTGATTCGACTTTCTTGGCGAGTAGGAACATCAAAAAACGGTATGTACGTTTCATCACCAGTTACAATTTTAGAAATTTCATAGCCTCCAGTATTCAACATCATCAAGTTTTTTTGGCAAATTCTAACACGTTTCGCTTTTTGTAAATCTATCAGATGATGAGGTACAAACCGAGTTACAACCTTTCCCAAATGTAAATGTTCGTGCAATATTGATCTCACTTGCGAGGATCCAATCTTCAGCTTGCACTCTCATTGCATAGGTAATGGGGTTGTCCTCTTCCACTATCTTCTTTACCGCAGCAATATTTTCGGGGTTAACAGCAGTTAAAAGAGGGCCAGCTCCTTTTCTGTGTACCACCAACTTGCAACCTCGTTCAAATTCTTTATATCATCTACAAGCAGTAGCAAATCATGGTGCGAAAACTCCAAATGCCGATTTTAAACATTCCTCACACTCATACGCGTTCAAGCCTTTCTTGAAATCATAGTAAGTAAATCATTATCCGATAGTTCTCTCGTGATAATTCCTCGATAATAGAAGCTTATTCTATGGATTATTTCTCAGGCACTATTCAACTGAATTGCACAAATTAAACTGAAATTGACAGATAAAATAATTCTCTATTTAATAAACAATTTGTTGCACGGGCAACTAGGTTTTTCAATTCTCAATAATTGTAGCTTATACCTCGTAACAGCTCGCTTAAGTAAAGTGCAAACAGTATTTTATAATCCAACTAACGTGTTAACATATGTGACAAAAATTATTTGCTAACTATTAGAATGTACTACGAAATATTTCCGGAACGAAGAGAACAAATTTCCCAAAACTGAAGTAATCATTTTGGCTGAGTGGAGGAACTTTTTGAACAAAAAAGTTTTACTTCAAGTTGAATATCTATACAAAGAAGCTTATCATAACACAACAAGTATCTATATCACGTTCAATTTTTTTTAATAAGCTTATGTGACAGGCGAAGTTGACAAAAAAAAAAAGTAATAAGTAGTCCATAAAAGGGGATTAAGGTTTTCTAAGAGCTTTAATAAACTGCAATAGCTGTGATGGTTTCAGAGGAGGTACTTCCTCTTCGTACATGACGTCTTTACTGAGATAATTAGCTCGGATTTCCCTGATAGCGGTGCAGTAAGATGTCAGGTGTTCCGGATTTTCATCCTCTGCTCCGCAGAACCTGCAGTCGCCAGTCTGTTTTAGACCTATCCTTGTTATATGGTCCCCAAGGTAGCAATGCCCTGTAAGAACGTTTGCAGGATGGGTAGTCTATTTCTGGTTAGGTTTAGCAAAGTTTTTGTTCTGTGTTTATTATAGTTTTCAAGGAATATCTTGGAGTGTCTCAGACCAGGCAGATTCTCCCAGAGAGATGCTCTTCTCAATCCTTAAATTCTTTTTTGTAGGTGCTCATCCGTATACCACAGAACGATTCCTGTCCCACATATGTATAGAGTTGTGGAAGCCTTCCTTGCTCATAAATTAGCTTCTTCGTTGGCTCTGATTCCAGTATGTCCTGGTACCCAGCATAATGCAAATCTGTTTTCCTTGCTCAGATTATTAATTTCGAGCTGATGGTGTTAGAACTCAGCGGCTAGTAGGACTATTACTTTAGTGTCAAATTTGTGGGAAAAGAAGACGAAGGCACTATAGAAAGAAGAATAAAATGAAGAAAAGCTATGTAAAATTTTGGATTTTACGGATTTTTGTCCATCGACGCAGAAAGACGTTAGAGGTTAGACCAACATCAGACATTAAAAAAAATAAATTGAGTGAATTGAATTTTAAAACTAGAATCAAAGCGAAAAATCATTGTCTCTTGAGAAAAAATTAGGTTAGAACCGTTCAAAAGACAAAACACTGTCTAATGTATAATTTTACCCTGAATTGAATGATTCAAAAATATATCTAATGGCATATTTAAAACAGTCAACTTTTGCATTGCCTCGTCTTAACGAAACACAGTTTCAATTTGCAACAGTTTTTATAACATGCGCTATCTAAAAGAGGATAACCTTAAAAACAAGATTTTTCTGCTGGTACCCGAAATAATGAATTTATCGTAAAAGATATAAGAACCAGCTGACTACGTGTCCCATTATCCTTATTTTCAAACTAAATTTGCAAAATTAGCTGTTGTCCTGTCACGGATTAAAACTGTACGAAATTGTTTCAGGTATATGATAGGCCATAAAATGCGGCAACGGTCATTAGTTTTACGAGAATGATATTTATATGAATCAAAACCTAACGTTTATCAAATAAATTTATTTAATATATTCAACAATAAACTTTCACTGCTCGTAACACGAACACATTTAAAACTATTGCGACGAATGTCGGGAACAATAAAGTAGTGCAGAATTTAAGTAAATTTCTATCGTGCTTAAGTCCGATATAGTGAAGCGATATTTTAATCCATCGTAACTGTAGCATATAAAATATCGTAAGTGGATTTAGTTGATTTCCTCAATAAATTTGTGGAGGATCATAAATCACTGAGCTTTTTATTGCACGCTATTGCTACCAGTACGATTACGAATTAACATATAATGTGTAACGGATGAAGTAGTATCATGCATAAATGATGATAATGAAAAAACATACGGTGTATATACCATAAAGTATAAATTACTCTTTATCGGTAGAAAGTATGAAATTAAAATTGTGTATATGTATGTACGCAATGTCATAAAAAAAGGATAAGTAATCATTCTACAGGAAACAAAAATTAAATTAATGAAAAAATCAAATCTAATGCTTAATTTTGAAGAGAGGCTGGAACGTGCTTAATGATCCAATCATGCGAAAATATATCTATTAATGTAACTAGCTATCAAAATTGATTCGATTAATACATAATAACTTTTAAATATTTCTTACTCACTTTCGCTTTCAGTCGTTTAATTGCATGACAGCTGGTTTACCGTCATCTGGACTCATGGATCTCAACATTATCATTCCATATAAGAAAGTTACTAATGGATCATATTTTCTAAGCTTTTTTGTTTAATGGTACATACTACGTGGGATGAATGTATGTAATTGCAAGCAAACATCTTTCAAACAATTTTGTTTTTCCTTTTTCGCTTTATCTTTTTTATCATTTCAATAGTTTAACATTTTACTTGTGGTGTGAATATAAGAATTGATTTAGCTATAACATTGCTAAGCTGCATACTGCTCTTTCTCCTGCAATGCGTTAGTTGTGCCCCACTTTTTATTGTAATGCTATTGTGTACCTTCTGTTTTCTTCAAATACTGTGTTGCTGTTAAGTGGTTTGGGCTCGAGTAGTGTTCTGGTAATTTTTTGGGTGTTTGGGGGGGGAGGGAGGGAGGAGGTAGAACAGCCGCTTAATCATAAGCAGCTGATCCCGAACATTTTGATATCATCCAGATACTCTATGTAACTGTCTGCCTGTTGATAATATTGTACTTTAGTAGTAGTGTTCTTTGTCGTATTTTTTTGTTTCGTAAGCCTGGATGAAGAATCAATAAACCGCTATTACTATTATTATTATTATTTACCGTTGAAGTAATTTGTGTTTTGTTTTTAAAATGATAATGTTTTTTATATCTATCTCTTACAGTTTTGTAGCAAATGTCAATTTAATGAGTTAGTAAAGCTCAGATTTATAGTTCATACTTAAGGTTGTGCCGAAGAACGCGTTTTTGATACATTTGTAACCATTTGTACATCTGTAACGTCAAAATCGCGCGGTTATGGATGGGTACAATCGTAAACATGGACTACAAATCTGGGCGCAAGTTAAGACCCACATTTAAAATTCATGCTTAAGCTTGGGCCGATGCTTGAGCACGTTATTTTGATATAAAAGCATAAAGATCGATGTAGAAATCATTAACAACATTTTAAAAAGAAATAAAAATACAATTGAACTGTGTTAGGAAGTACATAGTATTCTATGAACTATGTATAAATCTAGGTCCTATATCAAGTCAGCGTTCGTTTATTTAAAATAATAATACATAATCTTGAAACTACAAATAAGTTATTCTTCAATCGATACCCCGTTATATTTTTTATATGGAACTCGAATAAAAAACTTTATTACTTTTCAATGCTATACAGGGGTTGTCTCTTAAAGGCTTTTACAAAATAATACCGAAGGTTTTTGTCACCTTAATCATAACTGGAATATTGGCACAAACCTTACTACTATGGGACGAGTAGGACCTTTTAATTATATAGGGCCTCATTTAAAGGACAATACATGAAACATCTTTTATTAACAAATTATAGTATACTTAAGAGTTATTGAATTGCTGTTTTTGAGACATTTGGCTTTAACAATTTTATTATATTCTAAAGCATTTGCATTATGTTCTACTAACATTATGCAAAGTTCGTATTTTTTACACTTAATTGATTGTTACCCCAAAATCATAAGGATATCAATCTTTAAAATTACAAAAAAAAGTGAAAGAACGTGTTTACTGATTTTATGAGAGGATATTCTTTTAAATATAAGACAGAACTAACCGCTCCAATCGCCAAACCTTGCATCATCTGATTCCGTTTTATAGCCAACTATTAATAATATTGTATATAGAACATTATCTAGCAGAACCCATTTAAATTGTTAAATGGTTCTATAAAATTGACAATCTTGTAATGCTACTTACTAATACGGCAAGTAATTATTTATTAAATGATTTCAATTAAAATACAGCTATTCAAAACCATTAACAAATTATTTCCGCAGCATTATGAAACGCAGCAATCAATGGCTATTTTGATAAATACTGGATATTTTCAGTAATTTTTAAATATCGTCTAAATCATTTAAAAAACAATATCAGAAACTTGATAGCTTTTATTAGGGCTACCGGGTTTTCCCCGCGTCATATGCAATACAAAAATAAACAAAAAACACAATAATATAAAATAAAAATACGTAAGTGACTTCTTCAAGAGCAAAAAGTGGGTAGAGGGCTCCAGAACGTCACAGTAACTCAACGTGCTACAGGCACAAACCTTCTGAACAAGAAGTAGTTTTTTTTTATTTTATCATTTTTTGTTTATTTTTGTATTGTATATAATTAATAATTATGGTATATAATTAATCTTCTTTGTTACAGCCAAAATCCGAAAGCCCTCATAATAGAGACTCTAGCCATCGAAACTTTCGATATCATTTAGCCTTATACTATTTTAAAGCTATACTATCTATACATATGCATATACAGGGTGAGTCACGACTATTCCCTCCGTCTCTTGTATCTAAACGCTAAAAGATATGAGTTTCAAATTTTAGCCAAATATGTAGGACGATAAGGAGCACATTTTGAAATTATTTACAAGTATACAGGGTGATACAAACAAGTACAGCATATCAAAGTTAGGTTATTTTTAATGGAACATCCTATATTGTATGTCACTTTTGGATTCTACGTCATAAATTAAGATAATTTTGTTCATAGTTCCCTATACCTATCTGCTGCCAATTTCGAGAAAATTTGATTTTTATGAAAATGTCAGCTTTCGAAAAAAAAAATTAAAAACAGGTAAACTGTATGGCTTGGACGATTTACATGTGTAAGAAGTTATTTTGACAAAGCGTACTTTCAGTAAACCGGTAGAGTATTTTGATATTGGCTTCATGACATTAAGAAAAACAATTGATACTTCATATTTTTAAACCATCAATAACTCTTTTAAGTTAAATAGAACACCCTGTATTTATCCATCCTATGTGAAAGCACATTAAACCCCCTACCAAAAACTATAAAGACATTTACATCTAGATTTAACGATTAAAATGTTATTAGCAATATTCTCTAAAACCTCATAAAACCGATGCTTTTTTCATCTAAATAGGAGCCCATGCTGCTTTAAAATTAGCATATGTTCATTTAGTTGCGGCTGTGTAAATTGTATACTTTAAACAATTATTACATTTAGTAGATGAAGAATAAAACAAACAAACAATACTTCACCTACCATTCCCGAAGATATGAAAGTAAAATAAAAAATAATGTTATTTCAAAGACTATGGTCTCGTATAATACA
This sequence comes from Holotrichia oblita, assembly GCA_023690525.1. Classification (NCBI taxonomy): domain Eukaryota; kingdom Metazoa; phylum Arthropoda; class Insecta; order Coleoptera; family Scarabaeidae; genus Holotrichia; species Holotrichia oblita. Next base: position 114,139,227 of record CM043019.1, read on the forward strand.
AATAAAAATCTGCCTATTAGCCCCTGAAACATGTGTCCTGTATGAATTAATTAAGCGTTGTGCTGTTGGCGTTACCAATTTTTATCTGTATTATAAATATTTAATGTTAGCAAAAAATGTATTTCATTCAATCACTCTTCTTTTGCCTATAACATTATGCATTGTATAAAATGGTCAATCAATGCGAACATCTACTGTAATTTTTTTCATTAGATAATTTATTTATATTTATTCCATTCAAACGAACATTTAGAGTAAACATTTTTCGGAGAAGAACTTGTTAAATTCATTTCAATCGAATATGTTAAATTTGAATGTGGTTGACAATTTTATATCTTATTTACTTATTTTTTTGTCTAACATATTTGTAATTTTATTAATTTGCTTATGCTATCTGTTACTTAATTATTTTATTTTCAATTCTAATACCATAACTCACCAACGTGCAATATATCAATATATTATAAACTAAGATAGGAGGTTTCGACATTTTGATATTCTGTTAGTCAAATATTCATTCGATTCAAACAAGTAATATTCAAATACTCGACGAATAGTCAATAACTTGAATGATTCATTTGAACTTTATCTTGAAACTCTGTAATAGTGTATTACTTGGATGTTCAAATTACTGCAACATAATTTCCAGGTTTATTTATCATTAGAATACAACTTACAAGCAATATAATTATCCACACACAAATAATTAGAAAGCATGGCATATTTAGATAAGAAAAAGCATCAGCTTTAGAGCATTTTTAAGGATTTCGTTAATAACATTTTAATCGTTAAATTTAGATATAGACATCTTTATAGTTTTTGGTAGGGGGTTTAATGTGCTTTCATATAGGATGGATAAATACAGAGTGTTCCATTTAATTTAAAAGAGTTATTGATGGTTGAAAAAATATAAAGTATAAATTGTTTTGCTTAATGTCATGTAGCCAATATCAAAATACTCTACGGGTTTATTGAAAGCACGCTTTGTCAAAATAACTTCTTACAAATGTAAATCGTCCAAGTCATACAGTTTTCCTGTTTTTAATTTTTTCGCGAAAGCAGACATTTTCATAAAAATAAAATTTTCTCGAAATTGGCAGCAGATAGGTATAGGGAACTATGAACAAAGTTGTCCTAATTTATGACGTAGAATCCAAAAGTGGCATACAATATAGGATGTTCCATTAAAAATAACCTAACATTGATATGCTGTACTTTTTTTAATCACTCTGTATACTTGCAAATAATTTTAAAATGTGTACTACATTTTTTGTATATGGTGTGATTCATTTCAGTAATTTCATTATTCATTAATGTCTTAAATAATTCAGTACTATTTTCAATGATCACTTCACATTAAAAACCCATTCCGACACGCAAACTACAATACAAAGAGTCAAACTAATCTTGGAAGAATCAGGAACTAAAATGGAATTAAAATTATTAGAAAACGATTTAAATAACCATTCAAATTATTATCGAATACTGAATGAAGATTGAAAACTCATGTATTGTAACATTTATTCAATGTTAAACAATATCATCATTTCTATCCAACATGAAATACCTCTAATCTTAATAGCATTGTTAAAAAAAACTTAATTTATTCGTCACATGATACGTTTATCGTCTCTACGTTACATAAAACTTAAAAAGGTAGACTTTAAGATAATTTCCAAATAAAATATTTAGAAATAACTATTCTGAATTGTTATTTAAATTAATCGTTTATAGATTACGTAAACTTAAAACTCTCGTATACCTCTTAAAATCCAGGTGTGAGTCGATATAGAATATATATTGATGCATAATATATACGGTTTTAAGTATGTTATTGAATTGCATTAAGTAATATAAAACTATTTTACCTTGTTCTGATCTTCGAAACTTCTATTACACGCTTAGCGATATCCGAACACTCCACCTTTGGAAATGAACTAACTACTTTCTTCCTTACAAGACAAGAGTAATGGACCGGATAAGGAAATAACATCGTAAAAACTCATCTGAATAAATTGAAGTGCGGTATATCATGAAATGTATAGGTATCCTTATCTAAAATAATGGAGGTACAGGTGCAATTATACATTCTAGCAATAAAATAAGGCGCCAGAATCATAAATTTGGTATTTGTTTCAAATTTCAGGTAATTTAGACTAGTACTTAGTTGCTATTGTTATCGCCTGGTATAGTAATAAATGTAAAATTTAAGAAAGTACTCCAATACTAGAGAAATGTGAATGAACTTAGTCACGAAATTATGTAAAATTTATATTTACGTGATAATCTAAATGTAATAATCTATATATCTAAATATAGGAAGAATATTTACGACGATAATCGTGAGAAAGCCAAATATAGAACTGAACTGGCAAATATACTCCGCATAATTCGGTTTTCATGTAATTAATTATATGCGAGACCTGGCTTCTTTGAAAACGACGATGAGAGATGAACTAAGAACTATTATATAAGATATATGAGAAACTCCTCTGCTTTGAACCTTTTGAAGAAAGCATTCCGACAGATTTACTGTGTGAAAATCACATAATTTACAATCGTGTCGTGCAGTTATGTTGGCGTTTTAAGTTTTGTATATATTGCCAATTAGTATGTAAAATTTTTTTAGTATTATTTAGTATTGAGTAATAGTAAACCTGAATGGTATTATTCTTAGACTATATGATGAGTAATACAAAATTACGATGTAAGAACTAAGATTTGATTATGAAATATAATGCAAAATCTTGTAGCATTAAGAAAGTTTTTTAATTGTACTATGCTACAGGTCCAAATGTATGAATATAAGTATATACGTACAACTTGCAACACTGATTTAAAAAGGATAAATTTACTTAAGTTTCTAACGTGTTTTGAGTAAGAATACTTCCATATATTAAAACTTCCTTTCATCACGACCAATATTGTTCAGTGAAACGGTATCGGAAACATATCTTTATATAGGTATAATATAAACAAACTGCCCTCTCAGCTATCGCGGTGTACTACAATCAATCGATTAAAAATTCAGTCGCTTACGACTCGAAGACACTAACTTATTAACTTGCTCTGTCTGCTCTACTCACTGCTCTACTAAAAAAATTCCACAGAATATAATAATAAAGCCAATTTCTGTAAAGTCAATTTCGTAGTCCTGTTGTTTATTTTTAATTTGGTGAATGTATCTATTTGGGAATCCTTGTTCAAGAAGTTCGACTTTCTAAAGTCAATATTATTAAAAAAAACTTCCATCGTGCATAATCAAATGGACAAAAACTATAGGTCCTAGGATAATGATGATAACAATGTTAAAAATAACATAGGGTAGAAAAGCGCCTACGGTAACCGTTCGAATCTTGTCGGTAACACGTGTTTGGACATATTTAACAGTGCCAAAAAATTTACACTGAATGGTAGGAAACCGCTGCAGCTAATGAATTAGCAAATAGAAATACAAATAAAATAGCTTCAAAAAATAAAGGCCAAGTAATATTTCTACAATCAATCAACCCAAAGTAGTTTTTCAAAAATCTTTTATGGAACAAGGTTCTACTAAATAGTTAAAATGCATTGCTGTTTGAAATCAACTTAAATTAAAACGTCGACAAATGTCACAACATAAAAAAAAACAAAAAAAGCGTGTAATAGGCGCTCAAGGTATATTGTTGGAAATCAAACTGCAAACGAGTGTAGAAGCGGACCAGGTAGTTTCGATCCCCCAAATCTCATCAGCGTATCTCCGAATGCAATATCTAATTTCATCACACTTCGCATCTACACCTTAATTGTATAACACTTCCAACAATGGACTAATTCTAGCTAGTGAGCAAGGTTGGAAATAACACACCATAAAGGGCACTACACAACCCGGGAGGTCGAAACAACGTGGTCCGCTTTTAATGCTTGAATGATAAAATCTGGGTTCTTTGCTCTCATAAATAGATCGTACTATTTTTGTTTTTCAAGAGGTGATAGTTATTTTTATAACGTTAAAACACTAAATTAAATACTAAAATATTGGTCTTTCCCCAGTTTTTCGTGGTACAGGCATTAATTAGTGGAAATTGGTGAGGTCAAATTCAAGAAACAATTAATTACGATGCGTTTAAAAAATATATGCTGGAAGATTAATATCTTCAAATCAGACCATGAGTGGCATAATTAAAGGACTTATTCAAAATATGTTCAGACACAGTTCTAGTAAAAAGAATGCTTTTGATGAGCTTGTCCAAATCATCAACTTTATAAAATGCCCATCCATTAAATAATCTTTCATTCAAAATGTCGGGTGAAAAGCTATCTCGAGAAAACAATCGTTACACAATACAAGATTTTTATATGGAATAAGTTAACTTCATTCATTACGAAACTTTTCTAAAAGTTTTCCAAAATGACAAATTTCTGCCATTTATCTTTCATACACTATTGTATAGCCTCAGTAATACTATTGCTTGTATTTTAAGTGGATGCTAATAAAAATGGAAACTATTATGTAGAACAGGTTTCCCAACGGTCCGTGACCATTTTATATATGCACTATTATGAAACCTCAAGTATTAGAATATAAATAAATAAATAAATAACACCATGCAGCTATAATTTACCGAACAATTGATCTATCTTATAATAGCATTTATTATAGCACTTCCCACAACCAACATTCCATTCTAACTGACAGTCAACGTTGAGAACATTTAATAATAATACAGAAATAACATTCTAAAAAAACGTGTAAAAAGCAAAATAAAATGAACAACTTTAATTATCATTCGCCTTGTAGAAAGTCCTTTACTAAAGTGGAAATTGAGAAAAATGTGGACCATTCACTAAAAACTCAATTATTATCAAATACTTTATCCAGATTATCTCAACGTTACAATGTAATAGAGGCACTAATAGAGCCCCATAATTAGCGTCAGTTTTCATAACTTGTTCCTTATAAGTGCGTTCTACTTCCTGATCTTATTCAATTATGTTGTTTAAACAAAAGACGGTGAAAGTTTTTTTCCTTTTTTTCATACTGCTCGCTACAAAATTTCATATCTATTGTTTAAACCAGCATAGCCCAAGTTTATAAACAAAATTACGTAATTATCTAATATAATTACTAGATGTCCTATTACGCAATGTCGCGGTGCAGTTGATCTTCTAGGTTAAGGTAACTTAGGGTTAATTGCTGCTGTGCGCTAACAATTACATGATTTAAATATTCTCCATTTATCTTGTCTATAACGAGGATTTTTTAGTCACTCGTCTGTAGTTTAGTAGAAGTAAGTACGTGTTAACCAACAAATTACATGTTAGCTACGTCATTGTAATGTTAAAGTGATTAAAGTAATTGACCGTCAATTACGCGCATGTTAAGTTTCTGTTAAAATATCGACAGGAAGTTGATCGGAAAATTGCTTATATGTAAATTTAAATAATTATAAAGTTCAGCAGATTGTCGCGCCGCATTATTGAACCTCAAGTACAGTATTGCCGTGTCAGGAAATTACTAAATCGCTTTTAATTATTTTAGTTATTGACATTTTGTATAATGCGTATCCCGAAATATATTATTTTTAAGGGATCTTACGTATAGAGAGTTTCGAAATCAAACAAGTATTTAAAAGGTGTATTGTGAACTATAAATATAATCAGTATCAGCATTAATAATAACTAAAAAGTAAAGCAAATATAAATAAAATAAAAAATCTGAAACTTATTTTTAAAAATCATAAATTTGCGCTCGTGTAAATTTTTACATTGTCTATTTTATCACGCAGTTCTGAAAATATTCTTCGAAGCTTTCAATTTTAATTTTATTATTGAAAATAAAGCATAAATGTATTCAGTATTTTGCAACTATGAAAATCATATCTTCATCTCCACTCTGAACTTAATGAGTTGCATTTTCGTGGTCACTGTTTTTAAATTCTACAACGACAAGCTTGGTAGATCAATCCTCTGGATATCTCTTTTCTTTAAAAGCTTTGAGAAAGGTGCGCTCAGACTCCTTTCACTCAAACTACTTAAAACATCTATCAATTTGAACAGTTTTCTTTCCTAAAATTGATTAGTTCCTCATCGAGAACTAACTTCGTAGACTAACTGTCGTTTTATTTTGGATATAACTGCCGTTTTTTTGGTTTCCCCAATTTTAAATTAAAAATAAAATGAACAGTAAAGCCGCTTTAACGGGACTAAAATGTTGGTTACAGCTAAAAATCCAACAATTGTGGAAAAAATGAACCTAAGTAGAAAAAAATTAAAAATTACCACTATATTAACATCGAAGAAGGCTATGCCACTCCACTAAAATATTTCGAAGATGGTGGCAGTTCCGGTTATACAAGAACTAGACACCAACTGCCCTAATTTAAATATAATATCCGATATATTGTCAAACTTTTATACCTTATTTAAAACTCATAAACAAACATATTCATGTAATATGTCATCAAACCTACAACAATGATTTTTTAAATTTACTTTTTATAAATGACCAATATGTGCGAGTGCCCCGTAATACTGGTAAAATATGTTTCTGTAATCAACTAACCAACTTCGACAGTTACGTACAATATGTTAAGATAGCCCTTCTTTATAAGCCAAGAAGGATGTTTATATACATCTACAATTCCAGAATGCCAATGCAACTTGCCATTTAAATTTTTCTTGGCAGAATTATAGCAGCAGGACATTGTGACTGTCACTGTAGTAAAGTAAACACATAGAATTCCACTCGCAGAAAACGCATATGGATAAAACTTGTTTTCATAAAATTTTAAGAATTGATGATCTTGATAGCCCTAATTCTAATGCTATTTATCCCATAAATATTGTCGGATATGCGCCAAAATATCCCAAAATTTGCAAAATGTCATTTTTATTATTTGTCACTGATTTAACGTATATACCATTGTCCCTACCGATCCATAGTTTGTTATAATTCGTCTAACGGTTTTTTTCCTAAATTACATTTTCCATAATTGGTTTTGTCTGTGCCTTGTGTGTATGTAAATGTGATCAAATGGCTCTGCACAGAACTATCTTGCCGTTATAATGATGCGCTATTAATTACTTGGTATCCAACGAATGCGAAAAGCAGATCGATCAAGATATAGTGTTAGTACCAGTGATCTCTCACATCACTGGGTAGCCGCTTAATCACTGCGATTATATTAAATCTCATTTCTGTTTGCTTGCTTCACTTGATCAAAATTTGGTTAGATAATAAATGTCGTGCAATACACTAATATCAGTATTATTCATTCGGGTTCATTCTTAGTTAAATACAATTGTTAATCTGCATATTATAATTACGACATACATATCATCTTCTACGGAAGCATTGTCGAAGAATTCTTGTATTTTGCATTTTTTTTGTCAGTGCAGCTTTTTTTTAAATATCTTTCAAGTATGAAATATGTATTCAAACTCAATCAATTATTATTTATTCGCCTTAAATTGAAAACGTCCCAGAGTAATTTATTGAAATTATGAAAATGCAAACAGTTTTTTTGCTGAATATGTTCTTCTTCTTGACGTATTAGCTCGCCAATATGTCAAGAAGTACCCATTTTGCAGTAGACATCCTCATAAAAAGACTCTGAGACTGTTTACAATGCCGAATAAGATAAAATTTATAAAATATATCTTATAAACTCTGGTAGTTGTGCAGCTTCAGAACTGTGGGTACCTTCGTAAAAACTACAATATAATAATACTTAGCAGTGCATCAAAGTATACTGAAAAAGGTATTTAACACACACTAAAATAAAGTACCAAATACAGGTGAGTAGAGGCTATTGTGATAGAAAAATACAATATCATTATTATGAAGAAAGAGAAAGGTAAAACTATTAACACCTTTTATATTCGCAAACAATGTAAATCTTGTTTAAATAGATATGTGGTACATACTTTTTAAATATACAGTAATAAGGTAACGTTGTAACAAACACAAGAAAGCAAACCGTGTCAAATTTGAAAATGTTATGTTGGTAGTATATCACCATAGTAGCGACATAAAGTAGAAATACTTCGTAAAGCCATGCAGTACAACTACTGATTATATTAGAAATTTATCAAACACCTATTTAACTCTTCCGAGTTTCATATTTTATGATAATTGACTTTGAGTAAAATTGACATAATGTCTTATACTCTACTTATACTTAAACTCTTTAAACTAGATAGCTTTGACGGCCCTTCCGTTGCACTTGATGTTTACTATCAGAATTCACGTGGTCTTAAAACAGAAACTGATACTTTCTTCACTGCTGCAGGTAAGTTATCCTATGATATTATCGCTATTACTGAAAGTTGGCTTGATGGCTCAGTTACTGATTCTGAATTGGTGCCTTGTTCGTATGGTGTGGTGAGATCTGATAGGAAATTTTCTACTGTTAACCGTTCTGCAGGGGGTGGTGTTTTCGCCGCCTTATCGAATAGAATTTCATATGAAGTGATTCACACTACATCCCTTTGTTTGTTGGTTCCGTTAATTGATATTATTTTGAGTGTAAATTCTATTCAGTTTCGTTTTACTTAGTTGCTGTATATATCCCTCCTAATATATCATCACAAGATTTTGACCTTTTTTGTGAATCTCTTGAGGCTTATTTCATAAACGAGTATTCTCTTCTACTTGATGATTTTAATTTACCACAATTTGCAACACATCCGCTATCCTGCTCAAAATGCTCCTCATTTAACTGCTTATTGAATTTACTCAATCATACGCAGGTAAACTTTGTAACGAACTGTGACAATCGGCTTCTTGAGTTAGTCTTTTCGAACCCGTCTCCTGTTCCTTTGGTTTCCCCTGAAAACCACCCCTTTGTCCCTCTAGATCCTTATCACCCTGCTTTATCTATATCTCTTACATTTTCGTCATCAGTAGGTGATAACACTGCGTTTACCACGAATAATAATAATCGATATGATTTTCGAAGAGCTGATTTCGTCAAATTATATTCTGATCTTCGTAATACTGACTGGTCATTTCTGGAAAACCACACCGACGTCAATTCTGCTCTTGCTATTTTTACCAAGTTCTTGATATTTCTGTAGGTACCAGTAAAACATACCTATTCGGGGCCTCGTTATCCTGTGTGGTTCTCTAAAACCATTATTTCAAACCTAAAACTAAAGAATTATTATCGACAGAAATGGAGAACTACCAAAAGCTTGTACTTCTATCATCAATTCAGCAGACTCCGGTCTATATGCAAAGTGATATCGCCGCTGCCTATTCTGCGTACCTCGCGAAAGTTGAAACTTCAATTAGAGCTAATCCGGAAGAGGTCTTTCAGTTTATTCACACTAGGAATGGCACCACACGCAAACCTAATGTTTTGTTTGACGATGATGTGCGTATTGATACACCTCAGCAAATAGTTAATACCTTTGCCTCCAAATTTTCCTAAATACACATTGACAGTAATGATTTTTCACATAAAACTACTCACTCCAACTGTACTCCTTTCACATTGTTGCCAACCACGGAAGAAGAATTAATTACTATTATGTCGAAGTTTCCAGAGAAGAATATCGCTGGGGATGATCAAGTACCTAGTTTTCTTGTACATGATGCTCGTTATGTGCTTGCGAAAAAATTGACCTATATTATCAATTTGGCGATTTGTACATCTACTTTTCACACGCGATGGAAACCTGCAAGAATTAGTCCTGTGTTTAAGAAAAATGACAGAACTCGTGTTAGTAACTATAGACCGATTTCTATTTTGTCTAATTTTGCCAAGGTATTTGAACATGTTATTTATTCCTCTTTGTATTACAACACAGTCCCGTATATTTCACCGAAACAACATGGTTTTATTAAAGGAAGGTCAACAGTAACTAATCTTGTCTCTATATGTCAGTATCTTAGTGAAGAACTTGAGCTTCGAGGCCAGGTTGATGTTATCTACACTGACCTTAGCAGCGCGTTTGGTGTCATTTATCATGGAATTTTACTTGATAAACTATCATTCTTTGGATTAAGTTCTTCCTTCCGGCAACTCTTACATTCTTATTTAACCAATAGAATTCACTATGTCTTCTACCATGGTTACAAATCATATGATTTCACTCCCACTTTCGGAGTACCACAGAGGTCCCATCTGGGGCCGCTTTTGTTTGTGCTGTTCGTGAACGATTTATTGATGTCTCTATCATGTCCAGTACTGGCTTATGCAGACGACAAAAAAATGTATTCCCCTATTGAAACCTTAAACGATGTGGCTCATCTACAGCATAACTTAGACTGTATTTTCGCCTGGTACTTCTTAAATAAATTAAAATTAAATGTTAATAAGTGTGTATTTATTACTTTTATGAGGAAAATTTTTCAATAACATGTCCCTTCTTAAAACAACTATACTTCAGCTTTGTTGTGAGTAAACTGGAATAGGCATCTGTGGTTTGGTCACCACATTACATCCACCTCCAACTGAGCATTGAAAAATTCCAACGCCGTTTCCTAAAGTATCTGTCCTTCAAACTGGATAACCAGTATCCTGCCAGGGGTAGTGACTACGAATCCCTTTTGGAAAGACATGGCGTACGATCATTGGAACATCGTGGGAGGGTGTCTGGAGCTGGGTTTTTTTGGAAGATTGTTCGTGGAAGAATTAATTCTCCTGATTTACTATCCTCTATTGATTTCCTTGTACCTCGTTTATCCTCTCGCTCCTCATCTACCTTCTCATTACCCTGCCCCCGCACAAATTTATTAATAAAGCCACCCTTATTTACAATGTGTCATAATGCTGATTTCTTGTATAATTATATATTTTTTGATAGTGTTGATCAGTGATGTTGTCTTTGAATATATTATATTATTTTTATACCTTTTATACGTATTTACTTTAGTGGTAGAATATATGTATGTACTTTAGTTTGTCCTGTAAAAGGTTTCGCCGTTGGACAATAAATCATTATTATTATTATTATTATTATACTGAGTAACCGTTTAGGTAAACAAATACAAAATATAATCATCAACAATAATAAAAGAACACAAATAAATAATATCCTCACAATTATTAGATGTTATAGAAATTGCATAAATTTAAATAACAATAGTACCGCAGGTGGATATATCAACCAATTGCACAATAATTACTTAACATATTAGGTTATTACATGTTCACTATTAACTGAATCGAATAAATTATTTAATATTTAGCAACCGTATAGGTGATATTACGATAAAGTTATTAAAGAGAAATCTACTGTAACTAATTTAATATGAGATACATACGTTAAGTATATACATATGCATGTTTTATTTTATTTTTAGGTCGAACTCTTGTTAACGAGCATTTGCTTTCTTCAGATATGGTTTCTATATGCAGATCGTCTATATTTAAATTGTAAAACATAAGCAATTTAATTACTTAATTGCCGGTTTTCTATTACTTATTTTACAGTAGGATTCTTATGTATTCCTATGTGAAATGAAATTAAAGATCCATAAAACTAGTAAACCGTTTGAAACAACTCAATTTTCTATATTTTCTCAAAGAAAAGGGCGCAAGTACAAGGATATATGTATATTGCTTTACTAGATAAAGTGTTTTATTGTTTTGAAATAGCTTTATATGAGCCTTTCATGCATATACATATATCTACACCCATCAATGCAGTAGGTATAGACATACAGAGACAAACACAATTATACAGAAAAAATCTGAAGAAATGCAGTCACAATCTTACAACAATCTCACCACAATAAAAAATTAACTCTTGATGCTTTTTTTAAACCATTTGCCATATATCATAATAACTTTACATGATGAGCTGCTGATACTCATTTCAGTAATTAAAAGACTAATTGAGCCACCGATAAAATATCCAAGAATTTTGGAATAAAAAAGACATCAAGAAATAAATTCATTCTGACAGAATATTGTAAACAGTTGTATTTAGTGCAAAATTCTACACCCAGTTTTGATTAGGTGATAATCGCTCTACTTAATTATATTTGCAGGTCAGTAAAGGTGATGTTTAGCTATAAGGCATGCTGTTTGTATTAAATAATAATATTTTGCAATTAATACCATGTCGTAGTTTTACAAAAATTAATTGTTTTTCCAATTTGTGTTTCATTGCAAGGTAACTTGAACATAATTATGATAGAATCAATTCTTGTATCTTGCCTTTTCAGATAAACTATCTTCCAAATACCAAATATTCAAATTCAATAAATTTCATTCACCTTAAACTAAAAGTAAGTACATACATACATATATACATAATAATTATAGACCTATTTACATTTACTGTATTCCTTTTCTTTTTACCTTTCAAATCTCATTCCACACTCCTAAACCATAAATATGTACTTTCGATAATATGAGACGTTATGTAATATTGTGATAACTATATACATGTGCCAGAACGTTTGGTAATTACAGTAATATCTCCATGACTATCGCCGCCTATTCACTACTTTAATGACCATACCATAATAAATAGCTCCCTATCTACTTTGATTGGTATGCCAAGATTACCTGACTACTGAATTTTTAAACGTTATTAATACGCATAAAATTGAATCAATAGCTGTAAAATTGAAAGATTACATACGTGGAATGTTATGACTTCTTCATTTGAAAGGAAAGGAATGTTATTTTTAGATCTAATCTCTAACTTCAACTAAATTAACGTCAACCTCTGATAATTTTATTAAAAAAATGTTTTTACCTTATTTATTCGTTGGTAATACAAGGAAGTTCTCATTAGATAAGAGTAACAAGTCAATAAAAAATCCAAGAAACTTATCCGTAAGTATAATTTAATAGCTTTCGAATAGAAAACACTCCGGTTTATATTTTTTATGTTAATTATTATTGAATTAAGACGCCAATCATTTAATTTACCATTAAGATCACTACGTCTGCAACTAATAAAATTTATACAGTTAAAACCTTCAAAATCTGTTTGCTTTCAATAGCTATACCATTTTCACGGTTTAATTATTTAGTATTCAACTTTCTTCTATTGTCAAATCCACCTTCTAACTCTTATAGAAATACGTTTCTGTTTAATAACGTATTCAATTTTTTGCTTTATTACTAAGAATAATAAGCTTTAAATATAGTAATCTAGACCATTCGAAGAGGTATTGAACGGTTACAGAAATGTTAAACAAAAACAGCTTACGTAATAATGTTTTACAATTACAATATTCTAGTAAATTCAAATCTTTGCATAGAAATACTTATGAGTTGATTGTTGTACCTCTTCTTCCTGGTTTGTAGTTCATGTAATCTAAAGTTTGTTAATGCAAACCAGTATGTGCCTACAAGACATTATTCTAAATGCAACAGTATACACGTCGACAGAGATAGTAAATAATGTTAAGCGCACCAATACCGAACAAAGCTATATATAATTAGTATAATACAACTACATGGTGTACACTGGTGTATATGTACTGTATTTGATCTGACTTGATTTTAATTAGATTAAATTGGAAACCCATTGAATCGATTGCGCTAATGCAGGAACATAACAAACAGCGTCGTTTAAAAGCGTATTTAATCAGAAGCACTGTTAAATCTAAATAGTTTAGATATATTATGAAATTTAGAAGTAATATTAACTCATGGTTTGTGTAAATGGGGCCAGTTATGAACAAGAGCCACGTACTCCAGTAGAAAATCTATAATATACCAATATCACTTTACTAACACACATCAACAAATCATTCAATTCTAGTGTTTTTAAAATCAAACAGACTACGCAAATTAACACAGGAAAATCATTTAAGACGATTAATAACCAAGTAACAGCAATCAAACGTACGATATCAGAGAAAAATATAAAATTTATTTTAAAATAGTTCAATATCGAAACTTTTTACAGCAAGCTGGATTGATGTGTGTCAATCTTCGTTTATAAATCAAAGCTCTGTAACAGAATGATTGGCCGTGTGGCCAATTCTACGAAAACAGTTTTCAATGTATGACATATTGAATACAGAAGAAATTGGGTTAGTTTATAAATAGATGAGTGACAAACTTTCATTCAACGTTCACGTGCGAATCTTGCAGTGGTGTAAAATTGTTCAAAAATAAAATAACCATGGAAAGTCGAAAAGACCGACGTGTTTTAGTAATGCTTGTTCAATATCAGTCAATTGTCTAAATACACGTAGAATGTGGATAACAGATATTTTCAAGAAATGAATTCGAGATTGGAATCATAACTATACTATAATACTATAATAAGGCGACAAAAGAAACCAGTTTATTGCTTATTGACAATTGCCAGGCTTATCCGAAATTTACGAATCTCCATATCGCTTTTTCACCCAACACAACTTCAGTCATATAGTTCAGGATATTATATGAGCCATTATAGAAAAAATATGACTGAAAGTTTTACCGAAATGGTATCCAATCATCCAACTTACGAATAAACGGCTTATAATTGTTTCAAACACGCTGGATTTGTTGGAAGGAGTGACGCTGTATCAGCTTATTGTGTAGCACAACACGGTATTAATAATGAAGACGACATACTATTATACTTTAGGGTAAGTAATTGGAACTGAGGTACAGTACGTTGATGTTGAAGGCAACATCATCACATACGAAGAAGACATCGTACGGAGCATAAAATAAGCAAAATCCAAGGAAAATTATCAGAAGGGGGAGATTTGGAAAGAAGAAACGTGTATGGCAGCAGATGCATTGAAAGCTGCAGACTTTTTATTACGATTTCTTCACGGAAAAATTGATAAATAAAAAATTAAAAGTGCGATGACTTCTTTACCCAATACTGTCCACGACTTTAATTTAAATATAAAGCGAAAACAGACAAAATAACTCAAAGAAAAAAGTTATAGAAGACAAGCAGGATGGAAAAATCGTCGAGATTGTAGCCTTTTTCAATATTTTCTATTAAACTGTTGAACAAAAAAATCTCCTTCATAAAATAAATCAGTATTTTCTAGATATTGGATCCCAATTAGTATGATCTACAAATTGATAAATCAACCTTATAGATTTCATAAAAAGGTGCTATAAACCTTACCTCCCTAATTCTGAAGATTCTTCTTCTAAACTTTGGTAATTACCCAAACTGAATTAAATAATAAAGAAGAGCTCTTTGAATCTCGTCTGCAGCAAGCGAACGTTTTAGAAAATTTAAAGAAAAGTTAGAGTATCCATACACGGGAAAAAAATAAGCGAGTTGAAGTAATTTCTTTCACTATGGAAAGTGAACTGGTGTTTGGCAAGATACAACCAACCTGATGAAGGAACTTCGCTTACTTAATATACAGTAGCAATCATTGGTAGTTATTAACAAATGTTTGCAAGCTGTTAATGAGAAAAAACTAAATGTGAAAGAGACATATGATCATGAGTCATTATTTAGGTGTGTAAGGTATGAAACTTACAAATTAAACATATGTTCAGATTTAAAAGTTATTTACAGTGTTACAATTAAGATATTCAAAATACTGTTATTTTTTTGTTAGTGGGACAGCAATGCAAAAAATAAACACTACAAAATTAAATATTGGCCTCGATGCAAACCAACAGAAGTAGATGTTAAAAATGTGAAACAAAAACAGTTAATTGAGAAGGAGAAGATACTTCTACCCTCTCCTTCAGATTACGTTAAGCCTCATCAAAAATTCTATTAAGGTACTGAATACAGAATGAGATGCTTGTATATATTTAAAGCAGAAGTTGCCGCGTATAAATGAGGCAAAGATCAAAGAGGCACTTTTTGTTAGACTGAAAATTAGACAACTATTTGGAGATGCCAACTTTATGTTAACTTTATATGACACTGAGAAACGAGCATGGGATGCACTTGAAAATATTTGCAACTATTCTTGGAAACAATAGGTACATTAGGGAACTACCAGGAATACTTAGAGGAACTATTCTCGGCTAACGACGTTATGGGATACTACATATCGCCAAAACTAAATTTTCTTCATCCTCATTTGGATTTATTTCCTGAAAAGGGGCCAGTGTGATAAACATTGTCAAATAGCTATTAGAACAAATTTAGCAAACCATGTTGGTGGGGATTGGTCAGTCAGAGTTGGTTAGTTGTTGGTTAGCCATAGGAATACGATGTATATACTTTTTTTGGGAGTTGACTTTGAATAGTTTTTGAAATAATCAAACAAATACATGGAGAGTTAATTATATTACGAACTGCTTTTTCTCTGAAACCATTATAGCTAAAGAAATAGAACAAAAACTCAGAGATTATTCTGTAGTGTGTTATATGTATATGTACCTACATATTTTACTTAGATATTTCTATGTGTAAATACTGCACAAAGAATACATAGATAGTTGTTGTTGTCAATTTTAGAGCAAAATAAAGGACACTGCTCATAGTATCCATTTACATCACAAAAAATTCGTTGAAAAACCGAAGTCCTACTGAAATAAAGCATGGAACCGAGTCGTTGTTTCAGGAAAATCGTTTTTGTTTACGAACTCGTGATAGTCACCGTAAAGTGGCAAGAAAGCTTCCATAGAAACAAAAGCTTGTAATTTCCTAAACTTACATCTATCTACCATACAAGTAGATCTACTCTAATTCACGACGAAACACTAGATGTAATTAGTTACGTCAACAACGA
Source organism: Holotrichia oblita (assembly GCA_023690525.1). NCBI lineage: Eukaryota > Metazoa > Arthropoda > Insecta > Coleoptera > Scarabaeidae > Holotrichia > Holotrichia oblita. The sequence goes on from CM043019.1 coordinate 114,155,842, forward strand.
GCTTAAACCAGTGTTGATACTATATTTTCATTATATACACTCGCAAAAATATTTAGATGTTCTTGAACAAAGCATTTTAGAAGGTTGAAATGACATACCATCGCCACCAAATTTCAAGTATACTTAATAGAAGTGCTGAATGCAGAAAAAAAACAGAAGAATCAAAGTAAATGATGTGAATTTAATTAAAATATGCGAACGTTTACTGGTGATCATATCTTTATGGCGGCTGGTATAGTAAAATATTTATATACTAAAGCTCTAAATTATGTTTACACATATAGGTTTCTCATTTGCTTGTACTTACTAAGTAATGATTGTACGATCACTGAAGAATTTAAGAATATATTTCATTCGCTCTTGTAATGGAAACCAAGGTGTATAATGGATCTAAAGTTGTTAAACTTCTTACATCCTTATCCAATAAATTCACCATATATAAGTATATATCCTTGCAATTTAGACACACCTTATTCCAGCATATTTACGTCTGACTCTAAGACAGAAATATTCAATTTAATTCCAGATTTTTTCACTCGAAAAATAACAGGTTCTACCTACGACAGTATTCCATTCCGAACACCCTCAACGGTATATTTTTAACGCGTAGCTCTGCACATCTGATAAGCGAAATTAATGTTGATGAAAAACAGCGAATGGGTTGGTACCCGCGTACCACACACAGCGGGAATTCTTCTGTACACATACGTAAGTTGGGTTATAAATTAAAGAATAAGCTTGACATTCAAAAGTCGATTTTTACACGCTTTTGCGCGTACATCGATACATTTCAAAAAAACCGACGACTAAATTTATGTCCGTATACCATTGCACACCCACATACGTATTTGCAAGTCAACGTTTATACATATTTTGCTTGCGTGTAAGCGTACGCGGATAAATTATTGTCTCCTGAAGCATTCCACAAATAACAAGAAACTTACTACTTTGTATACATTAATAAAAATGCCTGACATTGGTAAAATGATGAGACATCATGCAAGTATTTTATTAAATATGTGTGTATGTGTTTTTTTCTTGCTTGAGACAACAAGGAATAAAATGTAAAGAACTTAAATCTGTCGTTGTGCTTTTATATACTCACCTAATAAATAAAAAAGAAACCATAAATCTGCTATTTATAGATATGGCTCACAATGTTTTATATACATAGTGTATATCGAAACCTTAGTTATAAATGACTGTTAACTTTAGTAAATTTTGACCACTTTAATGGCCATATAAGTCTTAATACCAACAAACTATTACAAGACACAATGTATGTACTATCGCGAGCACTTTAAACGACTCAAACTGCCATAAAACGTATCTATTGTAGGCTTTCCTTACTCGGAGCAATATTTAGGTAAATATAACTGGGCAACTGTAATAACCCGTATAGCCGCAAGCCGGAGGGTAGACACTATCTAAAAGAAATTTAAACGAAAAGAATTATGAATATATTTGACATGAATATGATGTACTGAGCGAAGTTAGAGCGTACTCAAATTAATTGAATAAGAGAAAATGTCATCATTTTTCTCAGGGAAAATATTAACAATTATTGCAAAAATTATAAACTTACAGATTAGGACACGTAATTATGGAAAGAATTTAATGTTATTTTATTAGTATGTGGTCAATGTTTTAATTGAAACAGCCGATAATAGATAACGTATAGAAATATTATGTAATTAACGTCTTTTTACAAAAAGTCTCAAATTAAACAAGGTATACTTCTAATACAAAAATATCTCTTATTTCTTAGCCTTTTGTGAAATTTTGTTTAAAATGTCGAGTTTAATTGAAATTATAATACTTATAATTTACTGACATTAACAATACAAAATTTGATGAAGAAATATAGTTGTTTATAGTTGCACATTATGGTTATATAAAAGAAGATTAATGATAATATTTGTCGGTGTTTGTTTTGCCGGATACTGAAGAACTTTAAACGTTTGTATAAATACGATAGTTGTATTAATTTAATAAGAATTTAAAGCAAATAATAGTTATTTCTTAGTACAATTTGCACTACTGAAGTAAATTCAATATAATTTCTTTGTAGAACTAATTGTCAACCGTTAAGTACCTGGAAAATGTTTAATTTAGACTAGTCAGATGCCGTGTAATACGTTTTCAATTGTCTCGTCCAATAAAATGTTCCTAAATCAACTGATAATTACCTTAGATATATTTCACCCTATTAAAAAATCAATATATATTCAGAAATAAATATTTGTTTAAATTGATATTTACTTTTAATCATTTCTTAATGTTTTGCAAACATTGTTTTTCCTTCATCAGATTTCCTAAAAATACAATAGTAATATTATATATAAAAATATATTTTAAACTTGCACTGCGTATGAATGTTCTAGACATATAATATCAAACAGAGCGAATTTCGTCAATAAATACGAATCATATTATAATCATGTAGGATGTATTACAACCATCATAGGATATATAATTTATTGCGAATCTTTCTACCTGCTTGTTGCAACCCCTACTTACAGTCGCTCAGTGCTATTTCTCAAATGTTTCGAGAAGCTGTATACGGCCATAACGCTTGAAGTGTGAGTCGTTTAAAATGCTCGCGATAGTACATATTTATAATATCACGCTGGATTGTGAAAAAGTAGTCCAAACTCTCACAAAAAAGTTGCTTTGAATAGAAGAGAAGCATATACACAATGTAGTGAAATACTACCACTATGAAAAAGATTTACTTTGCAAAATATCTTGACTGCAAAGATAATAAAAGTACTCTTGAGTCAGATATAAAAGCTGCTCATCTATTCGTTGTTTTTCAGAATGTAGGTTCCTAAACATTGATGACAATATAGCCCATTTGAAATGCGTTACTATAACACGCTCAAAACCCGATAGTCCTCCTAATAAAGAGTTGCACCGCGGAAGCTTTCTATATAGTCAGTGACCACTCTCGTAATTATCGGTTTTCTATGTAAACTAATCTGTTCTTAAATGTCACCGCTTTCTTATAGGTATTCAGCCATTTCATCAAGTTCGAAATGAATTCAAAAATTATTAACAAAAAGTGTAGTCTTTTGAGTAGTAATGTAATTGTACCGGTCGTTTTATATTATAATTACAATTATTACAATTATGACTACAATTGCTTCATACAAGATGTCACGAGGTGATATCGGAAACAGTTAATCTTTTAAGCAGTTATAACACGAAGTTTGATATCAGCAAATTCAGACCCTTGGTTTAGTTATTAAACATTTGTGATTTGATCTTACTGGATTTTTTGTGAGAGCATGCAAAGCATTATACTATATTTTCAGATGTGGTTATAAAAGTGAAGGTTTTAATTATCCTGCACTATCGAATTATATCAACCGCACACATAAAGGCATCTTTGTTTTGCCGACTAGGTATATTATGTGATCATGACATAAAAGAACAGAGCTGTTAACTCTGAATAATACTCCTTCTGGATTTTCAGAAAGCTTCCTAAAAATGATATGTTTTCGTTTTTAATGTCAACATTGCTAACGCTGTGGTAATTCCTTTTGAACCAGAATTTAAGAGAAACCATAAATGTCTAAATATAGACCTCAAAGTCGTTCTTCTAACTTTTCTGCTTAGATATTAAAACCACACACACGGCTTAACTTTTGAAATTTTTGAAAATCTATTCATTCTTATTTGTCGCCATGTCATGGCATTTTGCAATAAAAATATGTAACTATGCTATTTTATATTTTTTTGCGGCAAAAAGTTATTGTGTGTAACCGAAGTAATTAGAAAAAATATGTGATTTATTATAATATTTGGCGCATATAAAGCTAAATTAGTATCACAACAAATATTTGCTACCATTTTTATGAAGGATATGAAATTTTATCTCTGTAAACCATTACCTGTCTTTTCAGTTAGGAATCTTTCCTGATTCTTTGAGACTGCGTTCAACTATGTACCACATAATGGGTAATGATATAACTTGAATCTTGTGGAATCCGAGAAGTTGTTGGACGTTGGTTTGCATCGTATCTGGAGAATAGATCGCAGTATGTGGAGATTACAGTACAAAATGGAAGAGGTTCGTATAAATCTGGCATAGATCCAGTTACTTTAGGAATAACACAAGGATCGGTGATAGAACCTATATTGGTTACTTCATACACAAATGATATTGATGTTTGATTTTTTCATTCTTATGTACGCGGATGATACGTCGGCTAATGCTACTGGACCTACGAAGGGAGAAGCCATTTGAGCTGGCAATTTACTTTTAGAGCAACTATGTTTGTTGTATAAACTATAGCGCTCTTATTTCACACCAGGCAGAGAATTATTGGTTCACAATTGAAACTCACTTATAACAATAAGTTACTGGGATTACCTAATGAAACAAAGTTCTTAGGTTTGCACCCAACGGACAAGCTTAACTAGAGACTACACTGTGAAAATGTGTACTGTGTATATAGGTATTCAGCAGAGCTTTATTTCAATTTCGTTCCTTATGGAATACAGTGGAGTTGAGAGTATTGAAAACATTATCTTTCGCACAGATGGAATCCAGGCTAATGTATACCTACGCCATTATTTTTTGAGGAAATTCTTTTTCTACGTCTTCAGTTTTTGTAACACAAAAGCAAATCATGACATATTGTAGGTAATAATATACACGCTACATACAAACACATTATTACAAAACATAACACTGATATGAAACACAAATAAAACAAGAATTTGTATTGGAAACAAAATAAAAAGTAAAATAGAACTCCACTCGTCACAATTTTGTCATATTAAAAGATTAGCAGTACCTACCTAAACTGCATTAAAAGAGGAGTTACTAAAATTCTGGAGATTATTCCCTATAAATGTTAATATAATCTTCTTCTTTCTACACTAAATTAGGAAAACTAATCTGTTCTCAAATGTCACCACTTTCTTGTAGGTATTCAGCCATTTCATGAAATGCGCTGCATTTCTACCATGTTATTTTTCAATGGCAGTTATGTACAACTGACAGAAAGGTGATAAATGATGTAAACATGTATAACCACTTAAACACAAAATCATAGACCATTGTACTAGAGATAACGGACATTTCTGACAACGAAGAATTACTCAGGAATCTGTACAGATCTTATCAGGATGTAACAGATTTATTACACAACAAAACAAGAAATTTAAACAAATTTCCTAGCATTTGAATAATACCGCATTAAAACAATAGTAAACAACGTTTTATAGTCAACCTTAATAGATTCCAGTGGTAACACTTTGTAAATTAAAGAACAAATAAAAAATAAAGCAAGTATCTTCAGTTTTGTAGGTACAGGACAAATAGAAAATATTGACGAGAGTCGACAGAAATAAAGGTGCTTCCCAGTCTTGAAGCCCAATTCAAATCCTCCTTCTTCTACTTCTTAGATAGACTTAATAAAGTGTTAAAGTATTAGCTCACGCAACATTATGTCATATAGATTATTAGGGATCAATTTAACGGCAATTTATGTTTTAAATAACATTAGGTATACATCACAATTATCTGCCGTTATTATTACATTCCAGGAAAAGTTTTTTTGTTACGAAGAAGCACATACTTAATACTTTCCGTGAGAAAATGTGTGTTTGAACAATTTGCTAAAATTACATAAGCTTTGTAAATTTAAACGTAAAAGGTATTTGGGTTTCGCGCTTACGCGATCATCGAAATCTCCAGACTATTCAATCGCATAGCATTGTTATAAATGATTAATTCAAATGAAAATGACAGTAACGGTAGCAAGGAATTTAAAAAAATGTTAATTTATTCTGAATATTAAATTATTATATTTATAGTTACCGAATTTAGTTTCCAGCGTCAGAAAAGGAATAACGCATTACCTATTACGAGTAGAAAGTTTATCTTAAGAAATACACAAAAAGTCATAGAAAACATGTCACACATTTGGTATCAGCACTTTTACTTGATCATTTCGACATAAATTTACGCCACCAATTAGGTACAAAAAAAAAACGAAAAAAATCTAAATAGGTTCCTGTCTGGTTTATACATTCTTTGACCACAAATGTTCAAGGTCTCACGTAACTAAAGCGGATAACCATTAAAATACTTTTCAGAATTAATAACATTTTACAAAAATAATTCTTTACTATTTCGGTTGGGTTTTACTAATTAAGTAAAAGACCCAGGTAAGGTGAACAGGAACTTTTATGTCTGACTGCAATGAAAGGATTCATATAAATGTTCGTTATTAATATTAAAATAGCATTAAATAAAAGACAATAAAACTTACATCATACTCGCTTGCAATTGTAATAAACAGAGTTATTTCGATTTACTTCGTAGCTGACTCCCTAAACTTTTGTTTAAACAAAAACACTCACCAACAATGACATTTAAAATAACACTCGAATGTATAGACAATCGATATATAGGTACTTAATGACTGAATCAGAAATAAGGTTAAAATCATATAAATAGTTATAGTCATCACTCATGGGGATATACGTTTCCATGTTATTGCGTTATCGTTATGCACATCCACACTTCATTCCATCAAGTGTGTTATTCAGGTTCTTTTATGCTTCCTATATATGTAATTACGTCTTTCAAGAAAAAAATGAAGCAATATGATATGGTGCAATTCTGTTCGTGTAATATAGATATTTGTGACATTAGTATTGATTTGACTGTATGTCGGCAATTGCAGACTACATCCGCTTTAAGAAATAATTTTATTTTTCTAGAAATTCTTTAGGAGTTGGGTACTTAATTTTTAACTTGAAATTTGTTTGGAAAGAAATATATTTAGGAAATACCATTATTTATTAAACTTGACCTTATTTCCTAAAATTGATGTGTTAGGTATATTCTAAGGAAACATTCTCTTTTTAAAAAGCAATATATGTAAGTATGTGGAAGTAAGATGAAATATAATGACAATCTTCATATAAAAATTGGTGCAGTTAAGTATATTGAACGTTGTATTGTTTTTTTATTATTATTAAACGGTATAAATATAAAGTAACATCACTTCTTTGGTTCGGACATTCTGAAACATCGAAATTTTAGCCGAGCAATAGTATGTACATACAAGCCGCTATAATTACCATCAAACAAATTTACCTACTGAAAGAAGAAGAATAATACACAGATTGAGAAGAGATTTCAAGATTAATATAAGGTAATGCGGGGTGAGGGTAAGTGAGAGCAGAATTTTAAAAGCTCGAGTTTAATTATCATTGCATGCGAACAAAATAATTAAAAGTTTCCATCGCCCTCAAGTTTTTCGCAAATTTTTTTTTTTGATGTCTCACCAATTTTGAGTTGAAAATTCATAAATAATTATTTATGAATGAATTATCCTGTCATCAATGAATCATCCTCGATAGTCGACTCGTCGGAGTCATCGCAACACAAGCACACTTTCATGCTGCTCAGTATTTAATTTGTATGTTGTTTCCTCCTCCTGTATATGTGTGTAGAAGATCTCAGGAAGTAGTCATCAGATAAAAAAGTCATTCAAATTTGGTACTCCAATCGTGTGGAAGAAACCAATATATTATGGTTATTTTCACTGCTATGATTTTAATGGCTATAACCATGGGAATAAAAGAGATATAGTGTACGCCAGCCTTCCTCCTGCAATGCCACCTGTAGCTCATGGACCAGATGTGTACCTCAGCCTGCAGCAACGCTAGGTGAGATGAACTCTAGTGAATCTGATATGAATAAGGATGACTATGATTTTTAAGATCCTTCAGATTATGGCACCCCTCAAGTTTTCACTCTGTTTAAGCTTGATGATTTTACCAAGGCGAATGCTTAAATCTTGATTTGGTTCAAAAATTGTAATTGAATACAAAGCTAATGAATGGAGGGTTTTCATTGATTCTTCAAAGAGAAGCCTGAAGCCTGTACTCCTGCACAATGGTAACAAATATGTCTCTCTTCCTCTAAGGCATTCTGTACACCTCGAAAAAATTACGAGATTAGATATAGATCATAAATGGATAGTTCGTCGCGATCTGGAAGTTTTGGGCATGCTGCTTGGTCTGCAGAGAGGAAATACTGAGTATCCATGTTTCATTCGTGAATGGGACAGCAAAGCAAGGAATGAACACTGAACTAAAAAAGTATGACCAACCCGGCAAACATTGGGGCCCGGTGAAAAAAACCTTTTACGCGAAGCTTCAGTGGATCCCAGAAAAATGTGTCTTTCTCCTCTTCACATAAAGTTGAGAGTTATGAAATAATTTGTCAAAGCTATACCTAAGACTGGTGACTGCTACCAATACCTCTGCACATAGTTTCCACATTTATCAAAGGCAAAACTAAAAGAAGGACCATTTGTGGGTCCTCATATACGTAAATTTATGTTTGGTGAGAAATTTCAATCCACAATGTCAGGTATTGAAAGAGAAGCTTGGAAAGCTTTCAAAAAGGTAACTACTAGATCTTTGAAATAAAAAAGACCCTAATTACATCGGCATTGTCGATGATTTTCTGAAAACAACTTGGGTACTACCAGTGAAGAGCAGGGTGAACGTTTCCATATGGTGAAGAGCTATCAAGGTAGATGGAACTGCAGTATTATGGGAGACTACTACTGGTCACTTCATCGAGAGAATCCAGGTGTCAAATGGGGAAATGTAACAATCGGAGCTTTTCCGAGAAGAGGGAAAGGAAGTACAGGGTCATCAAAGTGGATTAAGTTAGTTGAAAATACATTGACAGTGTCTTTGGTTGTTAATAAACTTAATTTGGACAAATATAACCTTTAATAAAAAGTTTTAAATACATTTTTCCAATCTCCAAAACAGTCATATTGACACCTGCTAGGTACAGATTATTGTGTTGATTTGCGGAAAAACGGTGGGTGATGGGGCAAAACTGCTGTCATTTTCGGATTCAGCACACTTCAAAACTATTAGATCAGCCTAAATAATCAAAATGAAATTAATTTTTGCAGGCCTGTATTATTGGAGGTTCATTTAAAGGATGATTAATGTCTTAGCTATAAAGTACGAAGTAATTTTTCAATCGAATAAGATATGCACCAGAAGAAGTAACATTGGTAATGGTGCAGTATAATTGTACGTGTGTTCACCATGTGAAATGTTTATTGACATTTAATAAGAAACCGTTGGAGTCAATAGAAAAGGCTTGCAGCAGTGAAAATATTAGTCATAAAAAAGATACTCAATTAGTTTCTAGTTTTTGATGATTTAGATGAATAATTTACCTTGAGATCTTTACTGCGTGGGAAGCTTTCTTTACCCATTATGTAAGTAGAGGTTTACTGTAAACCAAATCGGAATGTATAAGAAAGCAATTCAATTTTTAAAGAAAAAAATTATATCATATCCTCGTCTGTTTTAATACGACCACAAATACAGGAAACAAAATTATATGCCGTCCTACTCCACATACCATCTATCTTGCATATTTAATACCTTTATTATTTAAGAACAACAAGCAATTCCAACTGCTTGTTACCCATGCCAGACCCATAAAAATACGTGCCTGAAATTCACTTGATATCATCTCGAAACTATTTCATACTGGATACCACGTAATAAATGATACAACAAACAACATTATATACGTAAATATATGTATACGGCATACATAATTTTGAAATTTAAATCAAGATAATCAAGCTTTATATCAATAGCAACTGCTCCATTCAGGATCTGCATCATTTCTCTTCAACAAGCTAACATCTAAACTGGCCAAGTGAATAACCCGAGAAAACGGTGATCTATTTTACCCACATCGCATATAAATTTTATTTTGAAAGCTCGCCGAACCACTTTTATTTTCTTTAAATTCTGTACGGCTACGTCTACGTAAGTAAAAGTGAATTTCCACAAGAATTCCTTTCATTTAATACTAAAATTATTAACTCGGAAGGAAATTTTGTATATTTATCTACTATGATCATTGTAGTAAATTATTATGGTTAAGGTGATATGCTTATGAATATTCAAGGATTGTTATTTCTTTAAGTGTAGGATATTACAGTAATATATTTAAATATTCGCATACTTCGAGAGAAATTTATTCTTATGCGTAAAATATACGCTATCGCTACTTCCTAAGACGAATCGATTCATGTGTTCAATTTCTGGCACGCTAGTGAAATCGGTAAACAGCGACAATGAAAGATTTTGAAAATTGTCCTACATGCGAATGTACCGTATATACACTATCGTTGATAAGTTTTATAACATTTATTAGTAATGTTCTTATGACTTTTAAAATTTATTGGGAATGTACGTTTCACAATATTCCGTGGACAAGCACTCAATGTGAATAATTTTTGTAAAGGAAAAATGATAAAATCGGCAATAAATCGCCTAACTCGTCATTTTAAGCCATAAAGCCTTAACCCTCCAGCGTAAATCTTCTAGAAAATTAAATTGATAAACAGTTATTGTAGTTTCTACGACAAATGAATACCAAATAAGAATATAAAACGTGAGTTGCAAAGTTGTAAAATGTTTTTCTCATAAAATTCGACGGCGATAAAGTCATGGAAGAAACATTTGAACACCGATAAATATTTTGTTTAACTTTAGACTAGTTAACAACTAACAATTAAATACAAATTTTCGAAAGAACACAAAATCTATCCCTGCATCATCACTTGAGGACCAATTTCAAGTTAACCAAATTATAAATACTGATATCAAATAAGAAAATTACTAGGAATGTTTGACAACTCTCACAAAAACTGGAATAGAGTTAATTCATAAACAGTTACAATTTTAAGGTAACCGCATTGAAGAAAATCTTGATAATAGAACATCAAGCATAACGTGGGACGACAAATGTTCATGTCTTTTAGTGTACCGTGTGGTCACCTTTTTAGAATAATAATAATAAAGCATTTATTGGCAAAATAAATAAATACATTATACAGATACAGTAAAACAACGTCGTCAGTAACTCTATAAAAACATCCTTCTATTAATGACGATCCTTCAAAGGTAATATACCAGAGAAAAAAATTGTAACGAGTAGTTAATGTAACTAAATAGCAATCTATTCAACGAAATGAATTGCTCATTCTTTAGCAGATGTGAAACAGAGTGTCTAAAAGCGACATAGCTGAGCTGCTTGAGAGACGGGTAACTGGTTAAGCACACGGACAAAATGGTACCTGAAACCTCTATCAAATTACTAATTAATGTTAAGGAAACGTAATAATTTAGACAAGTTTTCAAAGATACGCTTTTATATGGGATCAATATTTTCAGACGTTAATATACAAAGTACTATAAAACTAGATGCTGCAAACATGGATATTACTAATGAATATGATGATATTCAAAGAAATAATAATTTTGAGGTACGCAAAATGTTATCGGATTGAGAAAATTCAACACAGGTATAACAAATGAATTTGCAAAGATTTTATCAAATTATGGAACACAACAAATAATGGAAGAATGAGCGATAATGAAAAAAGGCACCAAATGAAACATTAAACATGAGAATATATAGTATTATTGAAACTGAAAGTAGCCAGCACACACTATTTGATGAAATACCACCCAATAATGTAGTACAACTAAATCAATCAATGTAAAAACAAAAACTTAAAATTTAAAAGCAAAATTAAATCCTAAGGACATCCGAATTAAAAGTGTAAATAGGCTGGTTTTTTCGAAAAAGGGAAGGATAGTCTAGACTGACTATGTAGTCCAGATAGTTAGTTCCACAAAAATACAGCAAGTTGTCTTTCGACCAGGGTAATACCCTGAATGTGTGTAATCTTAAATACAGATTTGAAAAATTGTTATTATTGTTATTTCGGTATTAATCAAAATTAGTTAGAATATTATATTAAGCACTATAAAATGACATTGTCAAAATTACACGTACAACGTACACACATGTTACCGCGATTTGAAAGATAATAAAAAATAGAGAAGGAGGTCGAGAAAAAAAACAAGAGAGGAGAACATTGGACAGGTGAAGGAAAATCGTGAGGATTGAAAAGATTCGAAATGATGGAAAAGTGAGAAAGGAAAAAGGAGAAAGAAAAGAGGAAAAAAGAAGAAAAGATTCCAAGCAAGGAGAAAGAAAAGAAATAAAGTTGCAAAGGAAGGGAAAGGATCTGAAGTCGGGAAGAAGGCGTTTTTGGAAAAATTTATTATACAATATATATACCGTGTGTCCGTATTTTCTTTGGATAAGCAAACGTGTTCTGCACGCGCAGACTACTACTGGACGCATAATGGCGTAATATCGGGGAGTCACGACATTGCCCGTCAGTTACCACCTCCTATTCGTGTCATCATTCGACATTTCAAAAGCGACAGGTTGGGGTCTAGTTCTAAACGTTCTAAACTAATTTTAGAAGGTTTTAAACCGTTAGATTAAATTAATCGTTTATCATGAATTTAACTTTGGAGGAAAAGAAATCCGTAATACTTATTTATGACAGCATTTGAACGCGAAGTACCATGTAGTTCTATGCTTTATTTCATAAACCATTTCGAAAAATATGGATGTTTACAGTCGTTGTAACTACTTTTACTTTAATACTTGTAATTAGAATTTTATTTCAGTATACATTTAAGATTTATTTTGTCTTTTGTTCTTAATTCTGCAGATATTTAGTCCAACTTGGGATTGGTTATGTTTCTACCACACATCTTTTTTATATTTGAATCGTTTTATTGATGATATGCCTTCATTGGCGATAGCATGAGATTTAAATGGGAAACTTGGGAACAAACTTCACAAAAGTTTTAATTTACATATAAATGTATGCGCGAGATTGGTGGAAGATAGAGACATAAGGGTAAACACAAAGGCTTTTTAGAAATCCTCAACGAGTTAAAATGTAAAAATATACAGGATGTTTAATTTGAAGAAAGTAAGTCATCATAATACAACCAATATTGAGATTAAAAACACATTTTAATAATGGCTTCTGAATAAACAAAGAATTCATAAATTCAAACAAAACTCCAGAAACTTCACATGGAATTCATGATGGAAAATTAATCAACTTACTCTATTCAAATTAAACATCCTGTATATTTTTACATTTGAAATCGTCATGGATTTCTAAGGAGCCTTTGTGTTTAACATTATGTCTCTATCTTCCACCAATCTCGCGATATTCACTTTTCTTTGTAATTTTTACCAAACGCATTTGCCCGAAGAAACAATTTAGCAAAAAAGATTTCCAAATTTTACATAGGGTGCCCAAACAATTCAAATTCTGGGAACAAAAATCAGATAATATCTTTTTGTAATGAAAATTCCCATTTTTTAATTATGCAAAGTGTGCTTAATTCAAGATAGAAAAGTGTATTTACAAGACATAGCTAACTACAGTAGAGGCTATAATGATGTAACTGATATGTAAATTTAGACAGTCGATCAATTGTACGCCAAAATTATGAGTTACTAAATTCTAATTAGAACTTTTAGTAATTTAGTAATCACTTTAAAGTAGACAAGAGTGCAGAAATAATGCATTGTATGAAATTACATTTAGAGGTGCCAAAAAATTGTTTGGGTAGTTTGCATTTTCTTATTTCCGATTGATTTTTTGCCAATTTGTAAATAAATGCTGTACATTTTGGTGGCAGCGCGGTTGCTGAGATGATTTTTATTTATTTTTTTGTGGGGCTTTTACCATTTTCTTTTTCAAAATTTACTGTTTGGTCTGCCTGTGTAACAATTCGAAAACATTTTTCTGCTTAAGTTTGACTAACATTTTATTAACAACCTTTCAAAAGTCAATGATTTTTATGAACTGCAGTGCTATATCGAGATTAGGCATTAACAATAATACACTCAGAAATCGCCCCAAAATATTTCAAAGTATAAGCACAATGGACAATAAATCATATATTATTTTAGATAACATGACAATTTTACATATAATGGGAATCGATCTGACACAATTCTTAAATTTTTTATCAAAGTTCTCTTCCCGGCTGTATATAATAGCAGGAACATTTTTAAAAATAAAACTTTAATTTATTGATTTTAATTAATTAATTAAGGCCCATCTCTATTTACTTCAGCTTTTTACTAGACGTGACAACTAGGTGCATTGCAGTGAATTCTAGAACCTAATTAATTTTTTTCGTATACGGTATGAGACCTATAATATTGCTCCTATTAAAAAGTTTTTGTTCTGTTACGTTTATTTTTATGAATAAACTTATGTTATGAAAACGTCTATTATAATTATTTGTCAACAATATTTTATTTATAATATGAATATTATCTTTCTTCATTAGTGGCACTTAACACAAAAATAAAAACGAAGCTAGGTGCGAACATTAAGTACCTTATAACATCCTCAAATGGGAAATTACGAAACATACAATTATAAACATAATAGTTGTATGTAAAAATGTTGTACAAATAACTAGAGTCTACTGCCATTTTTATAAGCTTACCCTTTAGCAGTAACCGCACAAAGATTTGCAGACTATTTAAAACTACAAAATGTTGCTAGTTTACACCGGCTATTTTCTGAGGACTACCACATTCTTTTCTAACACCTGACATTCAAACTTTTGAAATGCCTGAGGAATTGCAACTAACTAGTGTTGCTGAGTGATATGTCAAGGAAAGCTTTAATAACACGATCAAACGAATAAAGCTGTTCAGAAGTTTTGATAAACCATAATAGAAATTACTTCTATAATAAATAAGTTAACACATGAAATAAAACGCGTTTAACCACATAGTATCATTGGATGTGATTAACTTGAACTTAAGTTTATAGGGTATATTTTTGGTAGATATTAAAAACAACAAAAATAAAATGTTAATACCTTTTATTAATTTTAGGTTGTCCTGTTCGCAATCTTACAATTTTCCGTTTTATAGACCTGCGATTTATAAGTTTATTTTGGGAAACTGAAGAGTATAGCTTTAAAACGTTTTTCCTGTATAAAACAACAAGAACTATTCCTTTCCCCAGGATTAAATTAGGAAAAACATTAAGCATATGCAAATTCTCTACAGAACTTTAATTCATAATAATTATGTATTCCTTTAAATAGATTATTGTTTATGTAATATGATTGTGTCATACGTTGCAATTTCTTTAAATTTATCTCAAAACTCGTGGACAATTCTGTATGATTTTACAAATAGATAGCAATTAAAGTATCGATGCAGCCTCGCTTTTACTTTTTAAATCGAACGAACTTGCCATAAGTAAGAGATATGCACGTAACGCGCGCGTATAGCGTACAAAATAACACAACTTTCATTTACACACCTGTAGCAGTAGTAGTAATAACAACCAGCCGTTGATGTTCTTCGTCTAAATCCATATTAAAGGAACGACAGCGCAAGAAATCGATGGTGCACTTTTGCGTAAAATATCACTGGCTTCAACAGATTTCGAAGCGTCCTCGAAGCACATATCGAAAAGGGCACAGAACAGAGAAGCAACGCCGCGGAAGACTTACTTGTACTTAGGAGGATATTACGCGGTTAAGATCTATCGATCTTAGCGATGTTGATGTTTCATGCGAGGTGCAGTATGTTAACAAATAATGAAAGACATACTATATGAAAGTAAACACGAAGCGCTACTACGAACGTGTCTTCGTTGTACTTCGTCGGAGAGCGGACTAAAGTTGCGGAGGTTCGCGTTTTCGAGGTTTCCATCAGCGTTCAACGGCTGTGACGTGTGTGTGACACGATCCGCTGGTGATGGTGGATATCACCGCCCTGCTACGCGAAGTGATAAACTTCTTGCACGGGTCGGAATTTTCGTTTATGGAAACTTCAATGTTCTGCAGCTCTCGCGAGCCGTTCAAGGCAACAGTATGCTGGTGGAGCGTGGGTTCTTCCCCCTCAAAATTATATCTTATTGCGATTACTAATGATCGAAGGTTAATAAATAGATTAATTGAGAGATGTTAAAAGCATATAACAACTTTTGTCTCATTGAAAACAAAAACATTAAGCCCAAATAATACATTCACGTACGTTACACAACAATTAACAACCTGTTGAAATCTTTATTGATACATTCTGGAAGGAGGTAGTCCCTTACTAGAAAATCTATGTCAAATTGTGGGAAAACAAGCGACTAAAAGTTCCGGACTCAATTCACTGTTGACAAAATATCAAAGTAGAGTTCATGTAATGCTGGAACGACACCTAATATATGCAGGGTGAGGCATTAGTGCGTCAAAGCTCAATATATCCATTAATATTGCAGATATCAAAAAATTTTGTGTACAAAAATCATTGAGAGTCTTAAGCTACATATTTTAAAATTTACATACAGGATGTTTCAGATTGCCAGGGTGAACCAAACATACATTTCCTTAAGTGGAACATACTATATATTATTTCAAATTTAGATTAAAAACGACATAAGGTTTCATTGAGTTATACCGAATATTTCAGAAGTTATGGTCAATTTTGTCTGAAAATCATTGCGTGTTCACCGTCCTGTGTAATCCATAGGAAACAGCTTAAAATTATTTTTTCACTGGAATGACTTTTATATATTATAACAGTTTTATAGCAACGTGATATTTTGCCAATATTGCAAAAACTGTGTACGGGGTGATTCAAAACACGAATGCATTATTTTCTGATTTTATTTAAACGGATCACTCTGTATTTTATATTATGAAAGGAAAGAACACTGTATGTACTTTCATTTTTATTAACCACTCCCTATATCTAAAATCGTTCATTTCTGAAATATTTAATATTTTCGTAATTAAAGGTGAGTTTTTTCAAAATAGTAAAAAAATTATTAAAATTAGAAAAAACGATTATAGTAAAAAAAAATTATAGTAAAAAGCTCATAAATTGAGATAAACTTGTTAAATACAATACAACTACAAAATGTTAAACTTATGCCGGTAATTAATTTCTAACGATTTAAGCCAAAAGCACGCGATATAACACATTTCACAATAAATATTCATGTCCACCAAAAAGATGAAACAACGTTGTAGTCGTTCTTCGAGTGATCGATTTACATTTTACATACATTTGTTCATTTATGAACAATCAACAAGAAAAATCTTGCACCAAATAGGCTCTTCACAAAATACTGTGTAAAAAGAAATTGCATCCATATTATGTGTAGTTGCATCAAGAGCTATTCGACAATGACTTGTCCCATACAGTGCTTTTTGCGAATAGACTTAACAACAAAGAGGAAGATCAGTTACATGGCTAGCACGATGTTCAGAGATAAGTAAACTTTACTTTTACGTGTGGCGTTATGTGAATGACTTTGTATATCAAATACGACTTACACAAAATGATATGTAAAACAAAATGATACAAAAAATCCAAACCATTAATATAGAAATATTCAGAAATATCATTAGAAGAACGGCTACAATGCAACTGTATATGGTATGGATGCAATTTATTTTTACACTGTATATTCTTTGACAGCTCTTTGACTAATACTTTATTGGCGCAAGATGTAGATTGTATGTAGAGATGTTAAGAAATGTAAATCGACGAAGAACGCATACAACGTTGTTTCATCTTTTTGGTGGACATTTTGAATATTTATTGTAAAATGTGTTATATTGCGAACTTTTGGCAGTTTAACATTTTGTAGTTGCCTTGTATTTAATGAGGAAGGCAAGTTTATCTCAATTTATGATTTAATAGCTTTTTACTATAATGTTTTCATAGTTAATTTGACATATTACAATTATTTTGAAAAAAAAAACTCACCTTTTATTATGAAAATATTAAATATCTCACAAATTAACGAGTTTAGATATAGGGTTAATAAAAATGGAAGTACATACATACAATGTTCATTTGTGTTTTGAATCACCCTGTACCCAGTTTTTGCAATATTGGCAAAATATCATGTTGCTATAAAAATGTAACAATATAAAAGGTTATTCCAGTGAGAAAATAATTTTAAGCTGTTTCGTATGGAATACACAGGACAGTGAACACGCAATGATTTTCAGACATAAATGACCATAACTTCTTAAATATTCGGTATAACTTAATGAAACCTTATATCAAAGGAATGAGGAAGATACGCTTAATCTAAATTTAAAATAATATATAGTATGTTCCATTTAAGAAAATGTATGTTTGGTTAACCCTGGCAATATGAAACACCCTGTATGTATGGAAATAATTTTAAAATATGTAGCTTAAGACTGTCTATAATTTTTGTACATAAAGTGTCTTGATATCTGCAATATTAATCTATATATTGTTCCATTTGTTCCATACCCTGTATGGAAAAAATGGGTTTGCAGAAGAAATGAAAATGAAAAATACCATTTTTCAATAAACTGATTTTTAACTAATTTAGTTTACGATTTATATAAACAACATATATAAAAAATAGAAGTATGATTTTATACCGGAAACATCAATTAATAATATCTTCAAGATATTTCAAAATAAAAAGATTGGCAAGCATGATCTAAACCATGTAAATATTGTTAAAAAAAACTCTGATAATTGTTCCTAAAATTACTGTAAGTAATAACCTGAACAAGTCAGAATCTTGTGATATATTAGCTCATGCTCTGTAATAACCAAATCGCGGATATCAGCAGTACCGACAAGCTCTTCTGTTGGTATAATGATTGAATCCAAACGTGATTCAAACTTTTCAGTGTTTAGCGTTGATCCGTGTACGTTTTGGTAATGTGATGGCATGTTTATTTATTTACTGCGCCTAAATGAAATAAACGGCTCCACATTGACAAAAAATCTAAATAAAAAGAACAAATAATGTCCAATATCATTGCTGATTATTAGCAATGAAAACAATCCTAAAGTTTTTGGCCCAGAATATGTTATTGCCACCGAAAATTTATAGACGAGCCAATTTTAGTAATGAAAAAATAAAATATATAAACAGACGGAAAACATAGGAAAATAAAAAATTGAAGCGGACATAAATGAAGGTGAAAGAATCCATAACCTATTATTTTGAGATTTAATACCAGTTGCTAAAAAACAGAAAAGAAGTCGCAGTCCAAAAAATTAAAAAGTAAACTTTAATAACATTGGCGATATACTGAGCAAAAACAGTAAATTTATCAACAGATATCAAAGCAAGCCTACTAACCATGATGAAGAACGCGTGTTTTGTTTCCAAAAGTCTTCATCTGTCATTTAAACCTCTCACTTTTCCTTGTAATATTGAGTTTTTTTGTCAACTTCTTTTTTAATTTCTCAGCAGCTTTAGTAACCTTTTAACATATAACTGAAAACAGAATATTAAGGAGCAATATTAATTACATTATCTTAATACCTATACCATATCAAACGGTTTCTCGTAAGTAAAATGTAGCATACTGAATCGACGAAATGACAACCTATAAATAAATTTACAAATCAAGAAATATCAACCGGCAAAATTACTTAACAAAAATATTTAGTAAAGTAGTTCACCATTAGTGACCAAATAAGTGCAAGGAACCAACACACCACCACATGATTTTATATATGATTGGAACAGCAGATGACAAAAGTGTCCATGTAAGCAATAAACGTTTTATTTTGCATAAGATTTTAATGTCATGTCGTGCTTTGGAAATTCGAAGAAGATTTGAAACAACTTTTGTTAATATTTCAAACTGTAGTTGTAGAAATATAAATATATGCAGACATTTATATAAAATTGTTTTGGAAAAAACTAAAACGATCAGTTTGGATAAGAAACAGATAAATAATAAACGCCTTACATACCTACACTTTTATTGTTGTGCTCCCTTGCCAATTGGTATCGGACAATAATTCGAAAGACTACCACTACACTACTACCACCACAAACACTTTTATAATGGTATGTCAGGTGATACTACTATTGTAAGTTTCTATTGTACTATTGTAAGTTTCGGAAAAGAATTGTAGTGAATTATAGAAGCAATATGGGTATGAGTATAAATCTAAATGTCACCCAAAAAATTGCTACTTAAAACTAAAACTTCACGTTGTACATATATAACCCGATACAACCACTCATTATAATTTTTGTATTTTAAAAGTCAGTTCAGGCACTTTAAACTCAGATTCGTTTCAAATTGTTTTTATGCACGGTCGAATCTTCGCGGAATGAGTAGATCTTGTTGACCATTCTCGGAATCAAATTTCAAGAATTTCCAAACCAATTTTAGCATGTAAATTGAGGGAATATACGAAAACTGAATAAGTAATCAGTAACCTCTTAACGTCCATGAAAAAACTATTTGGTTTTAAGATACAACCGGCCTTTAAAACCAGTAACAAATGTTTTGTGTTCCCCGAAATTTTAAATGTTCGTATAAAACACGAAGTTAAGTGCAATGCTGAAAGCCGTATAGAGATAAACACGGTTACAAGTTACAATATATGATGATTTGCAAGGTCGTTAGTGCCAGGTAATGGATCTCTTCAATAATAAGCATAATAATATGTACTTTTAAAACCCGTAGACCTGTTTTTTCCCTTTTAATGTCTTAAAAACGACGGTAAAATTATCAAGTTTATAGTCAACTGCGGTGTAAATGGTGTTTTGCACGAAGGAAATGGGATTGAATTTGATAAACGTGTTGATTACTGCTTTATATTTTATATTCGCCAGCAATAATTGGTTTGTTTTCTTTAACATATTATTATGAGTGTTCTATACATTTATTCTATCTTTTCCACTTATTATTGCCTTGTATACTTCTCAGTTATCTACAAGTCTTGAATTGCTACTACATTTATACAGGGTGAATAAAAACATTAATCGAATAGGTTTTCTTCTTAAAATAACCGTGTCAAAGTAGAAACACAAAAGATGTTGGTTTCAAACTATATATCCAGGTATATATAACACGAATATATTTAGTAAGAGCAAGTGGACTTACCGATTTAACACACTGATTGATATAAAAAGCTAGGATCTCTTGGTGCAGAAAGTAGAACACTAAACACTTTAAGCCACTAAACACAAGCAAGTTTTAACTAAAACACCGACGCGTTTCAACAGCAATGCTGTCATTATCAATAAACTTGATATAACGTCCAAACAAAGACAAATCCATATCCGTTGTCTTTTAAGCTTTTGAGAATCTACTCAAAAATCTTGGTGTTCAATTTTGTGCTCGATTTTTTCAACTTCATATTTCATGTTTGCATAACAACAACCACTAAATGTTTTATGAAAAGCAAATTCCGGTTATATTTATCACAACAATTATGTAGATCATCGCAAATGTAAGAACTAACTGTGCTCTTTGAATACAACTGATA